>CM034151.1:873252284-873263197 GCA_019776745.2 Taxus chinensis | reverse complement strand
ACCCAAGAAATGTGTCTTTGGTGTTCTTTTCGGGACACTTCTTGGCTTTATCGTCTCTTTGCGTGGCATTTGATGTCGAATTCCAACTAAAGTCAAAGCTATCCTAGACAATGCCACCACCCAAACACTCAAACAATTACGTATTTGCATGAAACAAACTTCATCCATCCGGAATTTTCATCTCCCAACTCCGGATCGAGTCACCTTTCCATCACCTCTTACCAAGGACATTGCCTTTCATGGAGTTACGAGTGTCCACCAAGCCTTGAAGCTCTCAAAATCTCTCTTGCAAGCACCACACCGTGCTTATTGTCCACCTCAGGATGATCGGCCCTTCTACCCTTTATCTTTCTGCCACTGACCATGCGCTATAAGAGCTATGCTGCACATCATGACTCGGCAACTTCGAGAACAAGCCGTTTATTAATCAGTCGTACTCTCGTGGATTCAAGACAGGTCTAAGTACACATGTAAATTGTGCCTATCCCTATCATTCGTAGCCACCAAACTCCGACATTACCGATCCTGAATCCACAAAACTTTGGTCATCACCAACATAGACCCCTTCACTATAATGTAGTCCAAACCACTCTACCCAATGCATCGCCCGTGGGCCTTATGCTCCTCACCGCCCTCGACCTTGAGTTTGTACACATAATTCAATCAAAGGACAAACTATTGCAGACCACTTCGGCGACCCCTTACCTAGGGAACAATTCACCAATTTTAATTTCCCTTACGAACTCATCGCCACTCTTTCACTCAGGGAAGAGTCGGTATCACAAATGACCCCTCTTTCTTCGATGGTCAAATGCCAGCGCAGCATAGAGGAGCCGCGGCCGTTTTTCTCATCCCTCTTGACGTTGAACCTATGCCTCTTCATTCTTGCTTGATTCCCCTGCACTAATTATACAGTGGATACGAGGCCCTTTTTTGGGGTCTCCAAGTTGTGTTCACTTAGTGTCCAAATCTATTAATATTTTGGTGCCTCCAATTGGTAGTCCATCAAGGTTATGGGCATCTACCAATGTAAGAAGAGGAACCTATTCCAAAAGTACAAACGTTACGTGGATTCACTTTTTTGGACCCTCATTACACTCGTTATCTATCCAGACGCATTCCCCGCTCCACTACAAATTTGCGGAATCTATGGCTTGCTTAGCTCGCAATTCCAGCTTCATCAACTGACTCTGACATTTTCCGTCTGGTCCCACAATCTTGCCCCATCTTATTCAGCCCCCCGGTTTTTTGTATGAATAAATACTGTGTCTACTAATTCGTAGATCCTGGTACCATACCACCACTTTCCACATCACGACTACTTACAACCTCTGTTCTCCCACCTGACCTTACTAGTAACGGAAAACTGCTTTTCTTAAGTGTTTCTCGTTATGTTGTCATGGGGGACTCCTCTATAACGTGGCTTTGATGGCATCCTGCCTTCCTCCTTCGACTGTCTAACCGGCGCGGCGGTCACCTATACCATCCAAACAAGTCCATGATGGGATTTGTGGTGGAACATTTTAGTGTCCTTGCCATGGCTAACTGATCCTTCGCCTAGGTTATTTATTGGCCTACTCTTAAAACACTGACTGCTACATAGTTAATCGTTGGTTTATGTGTCAACAACATGCCACCTTCAACATACTCCTAGCCATCCGCTACGGTCGCAAACGAGATCTTTGGCCTTTCTCACAATGGGGTTTAGACCTATTGGTTAGATTCATCCCTACCTCTTCACAACTGCACCATTGGATAATCACAGCAACCGAATATTACACAAAATGCGTGGAGGCCATTCCACTCATTTCAATCAAAAAAGAAAAAATTGTCGAATTCGTTAACCATCACATTATCTATCGTTTTGGTATTCCCATCGCCTAATAACAGATAATGGTAAATCTTTAAAAATAAGTTGTTACAAGACCTTGTGACAACTTTGGTATCAAACTTAGTTTCTCATCAACCTTACTATCCGCAGGCCAATGGTTCAAGCTGAATCTTCTAATAAAACCCTAACCAAAATCCTCATGAAAGTTGTCAATGAGTCCGGAAGAAACTGTCATGATCACATTCCCGTTTCCCTTTGGGCTTATCGTACTAGCATTCGTACCTCCACTAATGCCACACAATTTTAATTTGGTATATGGTACCGAGGCTGTCTTGCCTCTCGAAGTACAAATACATCCCTCATAATATCTCTTCAGGATATTCTCACCAACGATGATTTCCGCCAAGAGCGGTTAGCCCAATTAGAGCTTCTTGACGAGCATCGTCTTACAGCTCTTGATCACCTTCAAATCTACCAAAAGCACATCAAGCGTGCTTATGATAAACGGCTTCATGAGCGTACTTTTAAGGTTGGCGATCTTGTCCTCAAAGAGAATCAACATGTAACCAAACTAGAAAAGAGTAAACGTGGAAAATTTGCTCCTAATTGGATTGGGCCTTACATTATCACTCACACTTACAGATCAAGCACTTATCATTTAGCTTCGCTTAATGGTAAACCCTGAGCCTGAGCCCCTTAATGCATTGCATCTTCGACCATTCTACTGTTGAAATTAGTTTTATATCACTGCTTATCTACCTTACGCTTGTCCCTTGAGCTCATTTTCCACCGGCATACACTTTGTTTCTTACATCTCAAAATCCAAATCAAGCTCACATGGTTTGATTAACACCTCCCCTTAAAAGATGCCTTCCCCTTTTAGTCTAGTCCATGACTTCAAAGTATCAAAATGACACATTCTTAATTACACACTTATGGGATTTTTCTTGAGTCAAACTTCTTACAAAAAAACTAGATGCTTCATGCCCAATGGACATCTAGACCTCTAACTTATACAATAGACTGCTCCTTGAAGGACAGCTATATGCCAAACTATTGTTCTTATTATATATAGACTGCTCCCCAAAGGACAGCTATACATAAACACTGCATCTGCTACTATAAATAGACTGCTCCCTTGAAGGACAGCTATACACAGTCAGCCTTATCAGAAGCTTCTCGCATTGATCAGCTTCGTGAAGAGCTCAAGAACAACAAACTACGTATCCCATGTAGACTTCCCCGCATCGATCAGTCTATATCCAGAAAAATAAAATAAAAGCAGTACTTCAAAGCACTTTTGAGTCATGGACTTGTCTATTTAGGTTTGGTTTTCTTTTGTCAGAATCATCATCTTATAATAAGTTCTCTGCACCCTCACCCACATCAACCACCTCACCTTACCATTTTTCAAAACAACAAAACTCAAGGGACGTGACGTATATCCGATATATTGTGATTATACCACTCTTTTCACCTATCGACTTCTCGCCTATGCAAGGTACCTAGGGATTCAAGCTCATCCTACATTAATATGTGGTTTGTTTAGCTCTTCTCAATTACGGGACACTCTTGCCTCTTTTTCTCAGCTCTAGGATTGTGTGTTGACCTTAATCAGGACACGATTCCCTACTACTTGGGTATGCTAACTTTCACTTCACCCATACCTACACCAACAACATTACCTTACCAACACCAAAAACATTACCCTACCAACATCAAATTTTTACTAACCAAGAAAATTACCTAACCACAACCAAATTGCCTAAATTCACCTCTCCCTGCTCCTAAGGGAGAACTACATTGGTCTGAGGCCCTTCCTTGCTTTGTGTAATGGGCTATGTAGGCAGCACTTAGGAGACATGGGGTCTCCCAAGGTTAGCTCGACCATCCCCTACAATACCCTCTCATGTGTTGTCAATATAAATATTTTTTGTGTATTTCTATTTGCCAACATTCATCTTTATCCTTTTTCAAAACAAACAAAAACAACATTCAAAGCACAACCATTCTTATTATTATCATCACTCAAAACCACATACATATTTAGTTTTATTTTAGATGTTAACCAAATACATCTTCTCTATCATCGACTCGCAGGTTGGCATCCTTATTTATTCTAATATTCTTATAAAATCCACTTAGACTCTTGCACCTCCTCCCGAATCAGGTGGTGATCATGATCGTCGATGCCTCTCGGCTGGCCTCTCCATCCTCAAAGGTGCCACTGCCATTGGTTCCTCCCATTGATCCACCAACATCTCCTGTAACATTCGAATACGTCCTCTCACGTGAAGGAATCTGGTCTCCAGTCTCTCCACTCATAGCTGTGAAGCCTCTAACATTCCCATTGTCTCATTCACCTGTGTTTGGAGCTGGTGAGCCAAATCCTGCAGACGATCTCTCTCCGCTGTAATCACAGCTATGTCATGGCGCTCACGTGCACCTCGCAGCTCTGCTACCCACCATACTCTATAGGCCTCTGTCGTTCCCACATCCATAACCCTACGATCGGCTGCTATCTCTTCTAGCCCTTCTGGAGGTGTCAGCCGGGGAGGTGAGAATGCTACCTCGGCATCAATCCTCATGTATGGTCTATATGTCATAGGAATATCCTGAATGAACCCAAATTGTCGCCGCACGCGATCTATAGGAATCCTCTCGTACTCGCCCAGCCTATGCCCTGCGATCCACCTCAATCGCTCTACACCCCTCAACTCCTCAGCTATGTGCTCTGTCACCATATAGTTCCCGTACGGCCTCCAACAAATATCCGCAACTGTCACCATCTCCCATACCTGTCTATAATACTCAATATCATCTATCACGGCCTGGGATCTCGCTTCTTGTTCTTTCTGGACCCATCGTCTGAATCCCAACCTTTGCACTCATGTCTATCCCGACTCAATAGGTCGGCCTATTGGATGTACACAAACAATATGCTCATAGGCCCAACAATGTAATAAGTACGAACAATCCAGTGTCGTCCTGTGTTTTCGCTTGCATGCCCATAAACCCCTATATAACTCTGCCAGATATGCGGGTGCCCGTGCGAATGTCACGCTCATTTCTATCATTTCCCAAATAACACTCATCAATGCTTTGGGAAATCTTCCACCTTCCACCCTCGGCAATGCATAATACCCCACTGTTATCATTAATAGCATGGCTAACCTTGTTTCCTCAGGGTGTGTTACATACATTGTACCATACGTAAATGATAAACCTCGTTGTGTCAAATCTCGTGCAGCTGACCCAAATACTGTTTGTTATCGCTGCCCGCCCCGCCCTGGGCAACGCCTGATACACTATTTTTCCTATCATTGGGAGTCTCAAAATACGGAACACATCTTCCAAAGTCATTGTCATCTCCCCTGTTGGTAGATAGAAGGTATTCTTTTCTAGATTCCATCTCTCAATCAACACCTGCAACATAGCATGGTTACGCGTGATTCTTGAATAATAGCGGATTCCACTTAGCCCCAACTGATTTATCAATGCCCATTCAGCTGGTGTTACATCCGCTCGGATTCGTGACAACAATGCTGGCATAGTATCATTCATCCTTAACCTTGCTTCTGCCTGCATACATCAAAACGACACATAATTATTCAAAAGAAAAAATCTCTACGGGTTTTTTCTCAAAATTTGGAAACCCTTACAGTAACCAATAGCGGTTATACATAACCGATACCGGTTGGCTAACCGATACCGGTTACTGTCAAAATATACCTACCCTGCTTCAAACATACACCTTCGATATTTATAAAGCCCGTTTACTCCTATTTCTACCTAAAAACATACAGGCCCACCCTGTTTACCTGCCCCGTAGCACTCATACCATCCCCAACCCTTGCTATCACGTTTTCTTTCTCATATCTAACCACTTACACTTCTCTCATCCTATTCAGAAAACATGCAAAAATCAAATTACAACCAAACCGTTTACCTCTTGGGTTGCAGCAGCTTGAGGTGGTGCTCGTCTTCCCTCTAGTCCCTGCCTGCTGGATGCTTCTCCTTGTTCTGCCATGATCACCACCCTCTTCAAATATAACTTATCTTTCTACCTCTGAATACGCCCACGCTCACTTCACCTGTCTCTTTTCTCCTTCTCACCCAAATCTCTCATGCAATTACCTGTAGCAGTTGTCAAACAGCGTCGCATTCGCATATTTAACGTGTTTCATGACTCTAAAAATAATATTGCTAAAAATAAGAACTTAAGTTGCCACCCAGCAGTTCTATTTTAGGAAAATCATTCTTGAATCACCGATATCGGTACATAAACGATTACCGGTCATATAGTTACCGACATCGGTTACATAACCGATATCGGGTCACGCCCAACCCATTGTTTAAACCTAAGCCTTTTCTTCATTTTTTTGCAAATTTTTGTGGCGCCCGTCCCTTTTTCCTGCATGCACAACACTATTATCCATATTTTCATTAAATCCACATCTCATTACAATTTCATCACCATCATCTATCTACATTACAAAACACACAAGCCATCAATAAACGATATCAAAAACCATCAATTTATACACCATTTGGATCCAACTTAACAGCTACATACATTCAATGTCACAAAGCCAAAACATACAACATTTCATACTATAACATGTCAATTAAACTCATCATTTATATCTATATACATCCCATCAACAAAAGACATCAACATCATTAATATATAACACCAGGTGAATCAATCACATATCACAAACCATCGACAAAATATTTTACGCATTTTACGCACAGCATGTGGGTTAAATCATCATATCTATATATATACAAAGTTTCAAATATACAATGTGCCCTGCATCGGGGTCTCCGTAATCTCATAATATAACAAAGCCAGCACGCAGGCTGCAATAACTGTCCATAGTCTCGACTCAACTCGCAGGCCGGTATCAACTGTACAGCCTGTACTCGGCTCGCAAGCCAGTATATACAATAAATAAATGAATGAATAAATGAATAAATAGGCACGCAGGCCTCTATCAACACAACCGGTTCGCAGACCAGTGCCCATGTCCAATATACAAAATATGCAGGGACCCCTCAGCTTTCTCCACCTCCCTCTACCTATCTGCTTGTTGGTCCCTATCCTACCTCTCGCCTCCTGCCTGTGACGGACCCACCAGATGTGGCTGCACCTCCCTGAGACCTCTGGGTCCGAGAGGTCTCTGCTCTATGTGCCGCATAGGGCTGATAATCAGCCCCGGTACCATCAAGAATATCCTGATAGTATCGGGCCTCCGCTCTAGCCTCCATGTAATGCTCTCGAGCCACCGTAGGTGCTGGGGCTGGTCCCCTGACACCTACTACTAGTGCCCCCTGTGCCTGTGCTGGTGCCGCTGGTGGTGCCTGTGGATGTGGTGGTACCTGTACCTGTGCCTGGGGCTGTGGTTGTGCCGCTGGTGGTGGTGGTGCCTGTGCCTATACCTGAGCCTGGGCTAGCTGCCCCTGTAAAACACCTATCTGTGCCTGTGCCGCATTAAGCTGCCCCTGTAATAACTGTACCTACCCTCTGAGCTGATCCCTCTCTACTCTAACAGCTGCTAGTCTGGCTGTGCGAGCTGTGCTATCCTCACAGCTCTCTCTCCGGCCCACCAAACCAAAAATGCACCTGTGAACCCAGCATCATCTACAATGTCATCGGCAAGCCTCTCAGGCAACCCAATCTAGATCCACGGGCTGTGGTGCAGGCAGTGGGGCCTCTACATCATCCCTCCGGTACTAAGGGAAGTGAGGGGGCTCATCCTGTCATAGCCCCATCTGCCTACGTACCCTCTTCAGGGGTTTCCTCTCATACTCTCCCGGCCTCCGTCCCGCTATCCAGAATGTGTACTGTATCCTCTGCATCTATCCTCGGGCTCCTCCATGAGGGTGATGACCTCTATACTGTCTCCATACAATATCTGCCGCTGTCAGGCCCTCTAATAAATGCCGGTAATAAGTAACGTCTCACCCTGCAAGCACTGCTCGTGGCTGACCCATGACCCCCAACCACCTCTGAAGCTGTATCTATAGATGACCTATGGCCTCGGCTGCTGAGGTAGCCCTACTGGTCTAATGCATATGATATGCTCAAATGCCCCAACAATGTAGCAAAAACGTCGAGCAGATCCAAATCGCCTCATCCAGCGATAGCCCCACAACTCTCGATACAATTGTACCAGGTATACTGGTGCCCAAGCATAACAGGTGTGCTCCTCCACCATCTCATGTAAGACCCCCATAAGTGCCCGTGGAAAGCGGCCTCCCTCTGAGTCCGGGAGGGCGAAGCAGGTGATCCCGATCATCATCAGCACGGCAAGCCGTGTCTCATGGCGATGGGCACAGTACATATCCCCGTACGTGATGCTCGCACTATGATATGTCGTAGCGCAGCTGCATCCCCGAACACCTGTAGGATGTTGGTCCATGGCCATCTCTGAATCTACCTGGAAGACTGCCTCTCCCTCAATCGACAGTCGAAGGATGCGATACACATCCTCCAATGTGATAGTCATCTCCCCAGTCGGGAGATGGAACACATTGGTTGCTGGATCCCATCTCTTGATGAGGGCGACCATCAAACTATGATCCCTATCGATCACTCTGTACCGCTGGAGTCCACCGAGTCCTACCTCGCGCATGATACCCCAGTGTGTTGGCGGACACTTGTGGTCGCTCAATAGTGGGGGCATCCTGTCCTGCATCGTCAGCTGCTGACATGCCTGCAAAACCAACCCAACTACATTAGCCATACTCTTTATCACCAACATCTACTTTACCTCTCTATATCCCCTTTCTTATCCACCCGACCACAACCCGACTCCATACCACACATCTACGCCCATCTATCGTCCCCTACACAAACTTCTACGCTATTCCCCCTCCCTCTTCACCACCCAACAAACAACCCACACCATACTCAAACGACCCAAACCATGCCTAAATACCTTAACCACATCTACCAACTTAAAACAACAACACAACCCAAACCATACCAAACAATTACCACAACACCCCCACCCCAATCTAAACCATACCCAAAATCACCACCAAAACTCAAAAACAACAACATAACCTAAACCAACAAAAATAGCTAAAAATCACTAAGGACCGGTAGCGGTCACCCATAACCGACCGCGGTCCCCTTCCCACCGACGCGGTCAAAGACCGACCGACGCCGGTCCAACACAAAATAGCCTGCCCCTGGATTTTGCGACCGATGCCGGTCGCTTAGCGACCGACATCGGTCGCTGAAACTTCCGGAGCCGAACCCCCGCGCGGCCCCCCCACCTACATTTTTTCATTTTTTTTACCATTTACCCACCCAAATACCCTAAAAACCTACCCACCTAGCCGCCTTGGCTTATTTCACCTATCTACCCTCTCTCTTTTTCAAATCATTTCCATTTCTAATTATTTCCTAAAAATGTACATTCCTACCAAACCCCGAATAAGCATAATGCAATAAATACACACAATGAGGGGTTTCGAACCTACCCGTACGACGACACGTCATCGTGGAGGGATGGGTGGTGGTGGTCCAGCTGGTCCAGCCCCTCCTGCTCCTCTTGGTTATGCCATGGCTCCAAATGTCCTCTTCTGGGTCCTCCACCAATCAACTGCTGCCTCCTCCTCACTCGGGCCCACTAACAACTAACTCCTCCAGTCAAATAGCGCCACCTCACGCCACTAATGATCCAATCTTAACTCTCCACATCAGACAACTCAAATTGGTTCCAAATTGCAAAAGTGACAATGGACAGGCCGTATTTTTTCTTTTTATAGGATTTTCACCCATAACCGATATCGGTTTTATTGTGCCCTAAGAAACCGGTATCGGTCCCCTAACCGATATCGGTCATAGATAATCGACATCGGTTTTATCCCACCTCTACCCCAATTTTGGCCCCTTCTTTACTAATAGCCATTTCTACCAACATCGCCTATATCCACCTTCGTTGACAACCCCTTTGTTAACTTCATTGGCCCGACCCAAGGCCGCAACCAACCATTTGGCCCGACCCAAGGCCACAACCACCCTATTTGGCCCGACCCAAGGCCAGCAACCAACCTATGTGGCCCAACCCAAGGTCGTGACCCAAACCATTTGGCCCGACCCAAGGCCGCAAACCAACCTATTTGGCCCACCCAAGGCCGGAGACCAAACCATTTGGCCCACCCAAGGCCACAAACCACCCTAGTTGGCCAGACCCAAGGCCCGGCCAAAACCAACCTATTGGCCGACCCCAGGCAGCAACCCAACCATTTTGGCCCGACAACCCCCTAAGGCCGTAACCAACCTATTTGGCCCGACCCACGGCCACAACCAACCTATTTGGCCCGACCCACAGGCTTTGTTGTACCCACCCATTTGGGCCCGACCCAAGGCCGCAACCACACCATTTGGCATGGACCCAAGGCCGTAACCCAACAACTTGGCCCGACACCACAGGCCTCACCCCAAACATTTGGACCGACCCATGGCCGCAACCCCAACAACTTGGCCCGACCCATGGCCCTCATGCTCATCAATTAGCCCGACCCAAGGACGTACCACTTAACCTACTTCTCCCCAACAACCAACAAAAACATACACTTTTATCCCACCCTCGTAGCATTTGTTCAAAAAAAACTCCAGCACCAACTGTCTGTATTTAGCATGATTAGGGTCCTTGACTTGATCTATCGACCAACTTTGCCTAAGACCTAGACCGTGACGTTTATCTCAACCAAACCAACCATTTGGTACTACTGAACATGCCTAAACGTTCCTGTACCTTACCTATTATATACCCTGGAGCTACTTCCTATGCCTTGGATACCAGGATTATATCACCCTTGTTTGGATAAACTATCGACCTTGCCTATGCATTGCTGGTTTGCTAGTCAAATCATGTACCATGGTCACACTACTGCATTTCAACTTGCGTCTACTTCTTTGGACCTACCCCACCATCTCACCCTCATCTCACCACCATTTACCCTTTATCAACCCTATCCCTGATTTCACGCTACCTCAATCTATGATAGATTTGAGGGGGATTACCTATACCCTTAACAGGAGTAACCACTTTCTTATTAT
>CM034151.1:872818381-873251784 GCA_019776745.2 Taxus chinensis | reverse complement strand
TGGAAACACAACAACAAACATAACACAAGAATACCATAGACTATGATAAGAAGGAATAATGATAAATCTGAAATATCATTGTAAATTATAATATCAACATAAAATTGTTACAATCTCACCCATGAGGTTCTTCAAGTGTTATTAACTTCACTTGCCTTTAAACAATAACTATGGGAGAAACTTCACAATTACACCTCTTAATGGCTTCTTTAACACACCTTCAAAAATGATGGCTTCCTTTACACACTTACTCATACAATATTTCTCACTACTTCTCTCTATGCTAAATGAGGGGGGGTGGCCTCTTTATTTATAGGAATTCAGGCTTATCCACCTTATCTCTAAGATAGGATAGGAAATTTCTTCCTACCAATCATATTCCATGCCTAACTCTTGCCTTTACATGTAGGCTTATCTTGTAAGATAAGATAAACCTTATCATCTCACATGGATTCCACCTTTTTAGAATTTTCCACAAATAAAATATACAAAATATTTATGACATCACTCTTTGTCTTTATTATAAATATAATATTTCTAATTCCTAATCATGTAGACCATACTTCTCTACTTATCCCAACTTTGACATTTTAACATTACCAGACCACTTACGACAAATATTTACTTTTTACAACATTCCTATTGTACTTTGATTGTTACCCTACTCTACATTATTGGTGGCACCGTACTGACGGTGCCGTTATCTTCTATTGGATGCCACTACTAATTATACTTAACAACATCCTATTCCTAATACATACATTAATAAAATAGAAATTACGGAGGAAAATTTTAATGTCGACAATACCATAGGTGATTTATATATGTGTTTCCCTTTCCCATTGTGTGTTTTCTTTCCCTTTCATGTGTTGTGTGTTTTCTTATTTTGTGCGTGTATGTAATCCTTTTGAGCTATTTTTTGTTAATGACTATGAATCCCAATGGATAAGGCCATGGTATTATTAGTAAACTAATATTTTGTATTTCCTTCTCATCATGTCCTCACTTTATTCGATCTTAAATAAGTACCCAAGTGAGAGCCAATTGTTTTCCTGTGTTTTTGCAAAGGAAAAATTCATTTGAAAACTAGACAACTATACCCTAGTGTCAAAAATTTTCATTGTAACCCTTCCCCAAAACCTCTTCAGCTCAGTCCATCCCCTGTTCCAGGCTTATCCACCATCTGTTGGAAAAGAAGAAAACAAGTCCAAAGGATTCTTTCAAGAAAATAACTTTCAAGGAGGACCTTTCAGCGGGCTTGGGAATGACTATTTTTAGCCTTTTTAAAGCGGGTGCATATTCTCTAGAGATGAGTTAAATTACTAAATTCATCAAGGATGTGTATTAATGATCTAATATCATTGTTCAATTTATTTAGGAACATTTTGGAAAGATTCAGCGGTTTAGGAGCCAGTTCAACAAAAGTGGGTTTTTGAGGCCGAAGGAGCTTACACTGCAAAAAAACACCCGAGATTCGGGAGATGATTCCAGGAGCTTAAAAATTATTTTGAGGTCAAACAAAATTTAAATGGAAATATAATTCAATTCTCTACATGATGGAAATCTCAGAGTTTTCACAACACCCATAATTTTCTTTCCACAACTCATTCTTCACAGGGACAATTGGTGGTCCTGATAAAAAAGATTTTTTTTTTGAGAATTTTGAAAGCTGAATCAGACGTTAAGACCCCTACCATAATTATAAAGTTTTTGTTTCTAATCAAAATCATATAAAAAAGTTCCTAAAAATTCATCTGGGAGCTCCAAAAATGTCATTTTCAAGTTCTTCTTGAAGGTACAAACTATGTACTTAGCCAAAATTTTCAGTAACACATGTCACCATGAGGACAAGGCAAAATTTTCATGTCCCTCTATCCCTTACAAAGGGACAAGGGGGGAAGAAAAAATTCCCCTCTAGCTTAAGCCTCATGGACCCCAACACGACCCTGGGGAGCTCCGATAAACACTTTTTACCAAATTTCTTGCCCCCACTCCAACTCCTACAAGCTTAACACTTGTCGTCACCAGGATAAGGAAATTTTTTTGTGTCCCTCTATCCCATTCTAAGGGGAAATAAAAATGTTCCCCCACCTTAAGCCTCATGGACTCATCATATGACCCTGGAAACCTCCGTCAAACACTTTTTACTAGTTTTTGAGCCCCCTCACCTCGCTCCACATGCAAGACAAGTGTCACCATCAGGCTAAGGTGAAATTTTGGTGTCCCCTTGTCCCATTCCAAGGGGAAATGGGGAGAATAAAAATGTTCCTCCCCCTTCCATTCTTCTACCAGATCCCTCACATGACCAAAAATTAACCTCGGGAGCTCAAACTAAGCCCTTTCCTCATTTTTCCTCGTCTGTGCATGTGTACCATGTGTCACCCTAGGGATAAGGCACAATTTTGGTGTCCCCCTATCCAATTCCAAAGGGGACATGAGGGTAAGAAAAATGTGCCCCACCTTCCTCTCTCCCTCTCATGCCTATATAACCTGACACTTAGCCATTTTTTTCATTTCCCCCACATTGCTCCATTTTCACCTGAAACTTTGGAGATTTTTTTTCTAGAATTCCTCCACCCTAATTTTTCATTTGAATTCATTATTACATGTTACCATGATCATGGTGAGATAAATTTTATAAAAAAAAAATAAATTTTAAAGGTTTTGGGCACATTTTTTATCAAATTGACTCCGTAGCCCACATAGTGAAAATATTCATAACTTGAACACTGGTGAATGGATTGATGCGAGATTTATTGCATTCTTCCAAATTTCAAGGTGCCTTGAAGACCAAAGTGAAATAAATTACATGTATGGCCCAAATTTGTTACAATGAGAAAACCCCATTTTTCATGCCCGTAAATTTTAGAATTTTATTTCTCGTCATTCTAGAGAACAGTTTGAGCTAAAAATTCATATGTGAGATGAAGAAGAAAAAACCAAATCAAAAAGTTGATTTCATTAAAATATGAAGTCGGGAGAATGAATTTCCAAAAATAGTAAGTCTCTACACAAGAGATTACTATAAATAGAAAATATTCACAAAAGGCAGAATTTGTAAAGGTAGAGTTCATAGTGAACATTCAAAGGAACGAGAAAGGTGATCGAAGGTGTTCCAAGGTCAAAGAGGTGAAAATATCAATTTACTAAAACTAGTAAATCCCCATTCTGGACATAAACAAGTACGAATATCAACCATGAAGTTCAATTTTATAGGCATTTAATTAGTCGTAACTCTCTCTTCTGAGTACTCAGCTATGGGGGGAAATTAATGTCACCCACATGGACCTCAAGGATATCAAAGACTAAATGTTTGGAGGAACAAAATGGCCAGTAGAGGAAACAATTTTCAAGCAGAATGTATGTGGTAGGAGGACATCCAATATCATTTTAGTGTGTGTGGAATTGGTCTTGACATGTTCTCAACACTATAAACTCAAGACCAAGAAAATTTGGAGAATATGATGGCTCATCCATGATAGTGCTTTCTCCCAAAGCCATTTCTCATTCAATGTAGATCCCAATTAGGAGTAGTATGGCCATCATTTCAAAAGAGGTTGTAGAAATATAATGGACCAATATATACTCATACCTTAAGGACCTTGCTCTTGGTTCACGGTTAAAACAAGTAATAAAACCTTCATGTGTGCCAAATTCCTTCCCGCGAGGTGAATTCCACAAAGGTTATTCAGATGTAATCATCCTTTTTAATTAGGTGATGGAAGAAGAAACATTAAAATAATTTCAAGACTAGATGGCTCTCTTAATATTCATGATCATGGAAGAAAAATAGAGGATTGATTGGGGACAAATAATCAGTGACAAATTTCACCATTAGTTTCTTCAGGTACCAGTCTTGAAGAAATTCACAATGATTTCATATCTGGTGTATGCTCTCGTGAACTCTACACCTTTCAAAAGGTTGGATCTTGCTCAAAACATATCTCCCAAGGCCCCAATACTTGAGAGATATCATCAATTGGTTTTAAAGGAGATAAATTGAAACTTAAAAAGGGTAAATGATTCCTTCACCATGTTTGTTATTAGAACATAGGAGGGGAACCTGAAATCAAGGTTGTCACCACAAGAAGATTCTTTGATCAAGAAATATGGGTCATAATTTATGAAATTTGAGACTTTCTCATACATCTAAGTTTTCGATTATGATATTTATCTTCTTAGACTACCTCGGTATCTCAGCGACAAGATTGTGTTATTCGAGCTTTGCATACAATTGGCAAATGTTCAAAGTAATCTCAAGAACCGGAAAAGGAAGAATGTCTCTTTTCCTATCTATCTTGGAATCTTCACCTGTAAGAGTGTCAATGATGCCTCACACTTGGAAGCCACCTTCACACCCTTAATCTTGTATTCATATACACCAAGGGTAGACTTTGACATTTGATGTGATCTAGACACTTTCCATCTCCCAGAGTCATATCATGTATAATATATTGAATATTATTGGGTAAATTGCATAGATTAATTTGATGTCAGTGAAAGAGACTATGTGCGGATGACATTTAGACAAATGAGGAGATTCAAGTTTGACTAGTATGAAGAGGGATTTCAAGATGATGGCAAAAATTTGTATGACACAGAATATAAAGTAGTAAAGGTTTAACCTCTACCATAGGTAACATGGAGTGTTCGTAAGATAAGAGAAATTATTGGAAGCACAATGAACTAAGGGGGCATGGGTGAATCACTTTTAAAACCTTTTAAAAAAATTTAGATTATCATGCATGAACCATTAACATTTATCCATCTATCAATATATGATTAACAACATGAAACAATCAACCATATAAGCACAACCAAGAGAGCATACACATGAACACAAGATATAAGTGAGAAAACCTCTTGGGGAAGAAAAACCACTGAAACTATGCTTATATTACACAAAGAAAAGAATTTTAGTGAAGCACTAAATTCAAAAGGAGCACCAAACCCTGATTTAGTGAGGCACCAACCCCATAAGGATCACCAACCCCTAGTTTAGTAGAGCAACAAGCCTACAAGGAGCACAAACCCCTAATTTAGTGAAGCAGCCACTCCACAAGGATGATAAAACCCCATAAGATTACCAAGAACCAAGTCAGCCACATGCATATTTTTTATCTTTGATAATTCTTCTACCACAACTAATGGAGATCACTTATTTAGCTCACAAACCCTAGGTCTTCAATCTTACATAATATTCTTCCTTGTCAACTTGTCTTGCATCTAAACACTTGCTCTCATGCTGCCATAACTTCCTAATTATGAAACACACTTGATCAGATATAAAAATATTCCCTCATACCTGTAATTTACTCACCTATGGGTCACACTCTTCACCATGAAAGACTAGCTCACCAAATGAGCCAAAAAATCACTTTTATATGCAATTCTTCCTTTTAACCCAAAGGAGGTCGGTCCTTCATAAATAATTCAACCCATACAAATTCATTAAATTAAAATTAAAACATTACAATGGTCACGTATGACCCAAGTAGGTAGGCCTAGCTAAAAACCTCATCACATGTGCCAAAAATGGCTCAAAACCCCATGTGTACAAAGATAAAAATGCACTTACATTAAAACCATACATAATCATGACCCATAAATCCTTACACATAATTAAATAAAATTTAAAATTCATAAATGGTCACAATTTATTTGAACCAATCAAATTATTTCATTTAATGTTCCCAGTACACTTTACAAATCTCAAAACAACTGTTTTCCTACACCCTTCAACACCCTAGAAACTCCATTAGGACACAAAATCACTTAAACATGAAAAAAATGTCATGTAACCACTTGATGGAAACTTAAGAACCTGTATAACACTTATAAGTAAGTTATAATCCTCTAATAAACCTCATGATCAAACCACAACTACGTTTGTCTTCACCAAATCAACCTGCCAAACAAATTGTTTGCAAAGGTTAGCTCATAAAAAATTTTCTACAAACATTAAAGACATCCAGATGGATTAATTTTATGAAAATTTATCCCTCTTCAATTTACATGTGATATAAAGCATCACCCAATCCATCTCATGCTTCAAACAACTCCAAACTTGCACCAAAACACATCATATCTTACATTGGAAAAAATATTATTGTCCAAAGAATGACCTAGAAACCATATAAAATGACCTCATTATGAAGAAAAAATTATATAAATAGAAATATCTCTTAATACTATTTCCAACACAACTTTAATCATCTTCAAAATCCACCTGTAGCTCAAGATATAGCCATTTTACTGAACATTACTTTTTGAGACCTCAAAACTGCCCTTCAACCAATTAACCTGAATGGACCTCAAATGACCATGTAACTGCATAAAATTGTCTTTAAACCTCTTTTAACATCAATATAAACTCACATAAATTCCAAAATTCCAATTTATCCATTACCTTCTTTGGAGAACTTTTCCTCAAACTGGAACTCTTCAGAAACATGCATTTTTAGGTAGGGCCCATATATGACCACATGCTCAAACATAAATTTCGTGAAATATGGAAGATTCCTATACAACATCCTATAATAATTTTTTCAAAAGGAATAAAAATAGTTCTGATATACTCACTTTTATGCAAGCTACTCCCAGCTAGAGTTTAGTTAGGGTTTTAGACCACTTTACCTTCTTAACGATCATTCATAAAAATGTGACGATCAAAGTACCTCATTATTTTTGTGAAATATTAATAACTAACCTTATAATATACCCAAAATAAATTAGATCCCCATGCAAATCACACAATTCACATTGAGCATTAGAAGGTCCAACTCTTCTTGAAAATCACACTAAAACTTACCCGGTTTCACCAAAACTTACATATCTTAAAAAATATTAAGTATAAATTACCTAAAAATTAGCATGAAGTACCATGGAAAAATCCTATAACTTTCCATAATCACCACACATCCCAAATATCTCTGAAACTCTCTATCCAATCTCATTTACTTGTGCTAAACTACATGTTTCCCACTATTTTCTTCCCGAGGGTCTCATAAATGCATCAAACCACTAAATAATGACCTAAAACTCATCATACACCTCATATACACTTTCAATATGCTACTAACATGCTTAAAAAAAAATCATCAGCTCCAAATGTCACATCTCTACCTCATTCTACATGCTATAGGGCTAGAAACAAGCCTTGAATGACCTGACACACCCATGAAAACTAAGGAACTAACCATGATAACTCAATACAGACTCATAAATACCTATAATGCACCTCATGGACTATGAATGACATAATGACATACTCCAACCAACTCATGATGACTCAAAACATGATTTTGCCTAGCAAACCAAGCACCATAACAACATAAAACTCACCAAAACACATGAGCTTCATATATGACACATGAATAACATCATATGGGGACTCATACTACATCATGACACCCTTTTCCATCAATGGGGTTGAAATCAATGACAAAACAACCACACAGTGGACAACAAACATAAGTGAGCAGACCGAAGTTGTAATAAGAATATCAAAAGAATGATTCAAGAAGAAGAAGGCTTCCTCCATTGCATCAAGAAATTTCCCTACCCTTTAGAGACAGACATCACACCAATCTTCATCAAAGGTTGTGGAGAAGAATTTAGGCTCAATCCATTTTGGAGAGAGTTATAAGTGTAAAGCAGTGGAGTTATAGGCCCCTTACTACATGAGATTATATAAGTAGGTCAGATCAATAGAGGAACTTCTAATAGAATTTGAACGTGAAGAGAATGAACCAGTTCACCTCTCAACTTATCAGTAGCCATAGATTTTCCCAATTTCCACCACTACTCCTACTCCTCATGTGTAAGATTTACCATTTCATCTTGAGCATGAAACAATAGTCATGTCACTTGTTGGGCCCAAGATAAAAAAAGAGATTTCTCTAGATGAAGGAAATGATCCCAAAAGAAGCTCATACAGTCCAACAGATGATGGTCCTTGATTTTTCAGTGATATCAAAACTGGCCAAGGGGAAGAAGAAAAAGTTTTCTAAAGCGGATCCACATTTTTTAGTGGTGCCATGGGAAATCAATATATAGAAGTAATCAAGTTGAAGGTGATCAAGCCTATTAAAGAGATGACATCGAATGACTAAAAAATGAACACCATTCCCCTAGGCCCAACCACTCATGAAGGAGATGCACACATGTTATAGGAGTCTTCCACTCACCTCCTCATGATGAATCAAGAGTATAAGGTAAAATTGATCAGTTGGAATACTAAGTGCAAAAACTATCCTCGTATGTGCAACAATTCATAAACATAAATACTTCATCATCTCCCAAAATTGAAGAATTTACCTCAATCAGTAGCTTTGACCTAGAGGCCATTAAGAAGACACATGCCTTCACCATACAAAGACAATAAAATGAAAAATTGTTCTTCTAGAGTTGATCTCACTGTACAAAAAGATGTGCGCCACTTCTAGAGTTCTTCTAGATGAAAAAGGAAGGATTGGAAAAAGAAAAATAACATTGGGACCAATTTCATCCACTGGAGATGAGAGATTCTCACTCTTAGGTGTAAGTGATCAGAAAACTATTCACTTCTCCATCCGAGGACTTGTCATGTGTGTGGGCAAGAACCCTTGTCTCTTGATATGAAATGTCGAATTGGGCCATTGATGAACTAGAATCAAATGAGGAGCTTGCCTTTAAGATGTAAAACAAAATCAACATTAGATAAAAAACTTGATGTTCTCGCCCTCGACGAGATCACTAACGTAGATAAACAGTTGAGACCATTTGAGGATTATGTTTAGAAAAAGGCTAGGGACCCTTTTTCCTTCAACGAAAATACATTGGAGTCTTTATCTAATATCGGAGCCACAATATCAAACATTGTAGATAAACATTTGTCATGGTTCATGAAGATAAAAAACATCAATGATATCTTAGATGGTTGTCTGATTCCTTGAGTTGAGTCCACATCCCTCAAGTGGATAAGGTAACACCTACAACATATCGATACAGTAAAGAGTTCAAGGGAGTAGAAACCTTTCCAATCGATCTTGACAAGGATGAATTAGGTAGAAAGGTAGAATCGGTATAAGAGGCATATTCATTAGCATAGTTCTCTCTCATTCTCTCCTTCTCTCTCTTTTCTTCCCCTCCCCCCCTTCTCCTTCATGTTATTTTCCTTCATTGGGGGATGGAATTTTTTATTTTATCCTATTCCTATTTTATGTTATTCATTTAAATGTGACTTTAGTTTTTAATGTAATAAGTCACCCTTAATTAATAAAAGGGGACTTAATTCTACACATAGGAATATGAAAAGTCACATATTGTAAGGGGAAAAATGAAAAGTAATGTGGGGGGTGTTGGAGCTCAAAATTGCACCCATTCAAAACCAAAATAATCTAAGGATTTGAGGCAACATGGGACTATCTCCAAGTTATGGGACTATCTCCAAGTTGTGGGACTTGTAATGAGACAGACCTTCGGAGAAGGTAGACTTCATCTACTTATTCCTATTGCTAAAACTACTCCTAAGAATGGAAATACAACTATATAACTCTACTCTATGATTCAAAGAGACCAGGTTGAGAAAAAGAGGCATAAAAATTAAATCTTACACTAAGGGGAGCTGATAGTACCAAAAAAAGGGGAAAGAAACTCTCAAATGAAGGAAAATGAGATAGAATGAAGGAGGAGAGGGTAGATTTGAGAGCCATAGTCCAGAAAAAAAATAAAATTTCCATTTTCACATAATGTACAATAGAACTAAACCCTGCAAAGTGAATAATACACAACACACCTACAAGTAGATGAAGAGGCAAAGAAATTCAATAAAAACACCACTTAGAGTAGAATAATAGCCATAATAAGTATTTTATTACCTTAGGGGAATGCAAAAATCATTACAATGGAGGAAGAAGACATAAACAAATTCTAAAATCAAAATATAAGGCCTATAACTCAAGAACACTTTGAAATGATGCCCTTGCATTCTAAGAGTATCCAACATTACAAATGAGCATAATTTTAAAATATATAAAAGACGGGAAAGAGAGAGGAGGGAAAAGAGGAAAACTCATATTTCCACTTTCAACCAACAACAACAATGAAATACCTATTTTCATTCATTCAATACATGTTACATTTCTTGTAGGAGAAATCCCCCCACGATACATTGCTTGTAGGAGAAATAATAAGCACCATACCTCATAAAATGTGGTAGTTGAGCTACTTGGAACTATTATTTTTAATGATGTAATATGTTTCCTATTTTTCATGCACCTAGCCTTATCAAATTTAAGAAATATAGGTTTTTTGGTGTAGATAATGATGAGACCTTTCCAATGGTACCAAGTTTGTGAAATTTGGAGCTACAAGGAAACATATAAGGCCATTTGAAGTTCGGGGGTTGGGATGGTCACGAATGGTTCTACGTGGGCCTCCAAAGTCTGCGTTAATGTGTTTATTCCTAGTGCAAATGAAGTGGAAAATCATAGAACTTGTGGAAGCTTGGTTCCATTTTTTCCCTCCAGGCCCTTGATATATACATTGGTCATTGGTTTGTGTTATGGGTGGAAAATGGGACTTTAGGTGGAACTGTGGAACAATTCCACCCATTTCATCAGGTGGCCACATTAATTGCTTCACCCACAATGCTCTATTGCCTTTTCCTCCCCTGCATTCCCTTGCTCCATTAGTTAGGTTACTTTCTGATTTGGAGAACTATTTACTTAACGGAACTGTTCCGCTGGGACCCGCTTTTCCCGCAACACTCTCTCCACTCCACTCACATTCAATGTGACATGTATCAAGTGCGAGACAACTAGGCGATAGGGGAACCTGAGACCCATTAGAACTATTCCCTATGTGCTCTAAAGATCCAATCCACCTGCAATACACTATCCTAGCCTTCAATGTAGATAATGTGGAAATGCGGGGAACATGAGGAACTATTCCTCTTGTTCCTCAAAAATCCAATTTGGCCAATTTTTCTTGGATTTTCCCAATTTTGAATTTTTTTTCTAAGTGTTTGAGATTTTAAGGTTCCTAAAGAAGGAAAGGGATGCCACAAAATTATTTCACCTGCCCCAAATCATGAAATTTGCTTGTTTTTTCCAAGTTCTTCTCTGAGGCTCCATTATACTGTCTTAGTCCACAGTTGTCAAGTTGGCCAATTTGCAAGGGGTGTAAAATTGGATAAAATTTTAGTGACTCAATGGGGTATTCTACTTGTTATATGAATAGATCAGTAGCCTTGAAGCATCCATTGGGCATGGAGTCAGCTTGATATTTTGAATACTGATCTAAAACCTGAATTTGTCACCCTTGAATCCACCTGAAACATTTCCTGAAGTACTGCCTGAACCTGGAGCTGATTTGAAGCTTGAATTGGTCATTATAAAATTGTTCTGAATTAAGTTTTATGAGATTGGAAAACTATTTTAAATTGATATTTTCACAATGTTTTCCTAAAAGATATGATGAAGCTGAGTAGCAGTAGCCCCAAACTTGAATGTATGCCATTTTGTTTTGAATTTTGTGTAGGTTCTCCTTGGAATACTCTTTAAATTTGATTTCTTGGGTATGAAGAGATGAAATTTAATAATTACCCGGTAGTATTCTTATTTTACCTAACTACTATGCACGCTGACATCTCATCTAGATAGATCCAAACGCTCACCTGAAGTGCATGAAGCTACCAGGTACCTCCTTTGTATTGCTTGTTAAGATGTTAGCATGCAAATACATGATAATAGATAACCAAGTGTTCATTCACCCATAATAACTCATTACATACATTCAATTGTAAACACATGTAATAAGGAAATGCATAGATAAGATACCAACTAATATAATTGTAATCACCATATTCAAACACATCAATTACGAGAATCCATATTCCATATTACATCATAACAAGTATTACATAACAGAAGCTAAATACATCATCATAACTAGGTGTTGGAACATGCACAACATCAAACCATAAGCCATAAATACTCTCAACAATTAATCATGAAAAATAGGACATGGTGCCAAAACAAAGACATACAATATATATATATATATATATATATATATAGGGGTGGGGACTTTCCCTTCACTGCCTATGCACTCTAAAAATAGACTGCATGCTCAAAATCGCCATGCGTACATCACATGCGTACAAATAATAGATATTACTATAAATGGGAATTTATTTAATCCTAATAATAGCTCATTCCATGCATGACGTTTCATCTTTGATTGCATGTGATTTATCCCAAAAATAGACATTATTTGGCCCTCAAGTCATTATTATTTTCTCTTTTGCGTGATCCACACTCCAACTCACTTTTCCTATTTTTAGCTCGTAACTACAAAATTGGATAAGTCCAGAGTCATATATTCCCAAGCGTTCACCAATTCAATTGCACCTTCACACATGCACATGTGCCCTACTTGCATGTCATATTCCTTCACACACTCTTGATACTTAGTGAATTTTTCCAGTCCAACATTACCCCACACTAGTTACATTTCCATTCTCAACAATTGGAGTCCTTAACTTATCTCTCCAAGACATAATGAATAAATAATAAAATAATAAGGAATGTTCACACAAAAATACAACATAAAGAATAGATTCTTCAGGGTGCACCGGTCTCTTTTCCCATAGCTGGAAAGAAAAGTTTAGGGTACTCATTGTTAATTGTGCTCTCCAGCACATTCCATTCCACTAGCCCCTTTTTAAGTGAATCTGGGACTACGCCAACTATCTTTTCCACCTCCTATGAAATCATGTCTTCCCCTTTGTGCTTGAGATCCCTTATCGCTCCAACCAGTATTGAAATAATTCCTTCCATGACGTCCATTTTTTGTGCCACCAGCAACCCCAAATTCTCTATTCTTATCTCATGTGGCTCCCTTGATATCTTGAGAGCATTGTGTTTCTTTGCAATCATAGATATTTTCTCCTCTCTTCTAAGCACTTCATCATTTTTGGCCACGATCACTTCATTCTCTTCTTGGACTGTGTATGCCTAAATATTTTTTTCTGGATCTTGGAAGTTATCCGGTGCCCAACATGCCTTCTTAAGTTCATCCTTCAATGTCTATAACATGTCTTCATACATCCCAATCATGCACGCTATAGTCTTCTTATTCCTTTCCCTTTATACTGCTGGGTCTACTTGAGTTTTTCTATTCTTGGTGGACTTCTCCATAAGTAGCAAGTGGAAAAAATCTTACAAAAAGTGCAAGGTTGATGGGTATGTCTTCTAGATTTTCTCATCAAACTCTAGTCACACCTATAAAACCTCACTTCCAAAGTCTGCAGTAAACTCCAAAATCTCCTTCCTCCTTACTGCTCTATCGCACAATTTTGTAAATTGTTGGATCTCTTTCTCCTTATTCTTGTTATCTTCTAACAATTTCCTCAATGTGGATGATTTATGCAAGTTTCTCCTTTCCACTTCTACTACCATATTTTTCATGACATTACTTTCCTACTCATCTGTGAATTCTGCATGCTTCACCTTGATGTGGGTTTCTTGAGGAATATTTTTCATCTTGCACCTTATGCATGCTTCCTTGCTGACGTTAAATTCTAGTTTGTCCATGTGTGTCTACATCATCCAACTCAAAATATTCCTCATCCACATGTTTGCACCCTTGGGATCTATCATCTCCTAACCATATAACTGGTCATAAGAGAGGGTGCTCTGGAACCTCACGTGGATGATCATGGAAGGGTCATTTACATACCCTAGGTACAACATCTTCAAAAATTCTTATCCCATTTTCCTCTCAGATTTCTTAACCTTGGGAATATGTGTCTCTGCACATGGAATTATACCTTCTCCCTTTTCACCTGATGCGCCCCCATGCTCATCTGATGGTTCATCCATGTTCTTCTATTTTTCTTCATTTTATCCCATGGGGCCTTCCTCCTAGTGCTCACTAAGAATTTTTTTATTGCATTGGGTCTCTTCATCTTTGTGATCCTCTTCACCTTCCACATCGATAACCAAAGATGACGTTGTGTTGCATGCAACTTCTTCCTCTTAACTCTTCTTCCTCACTATCACCCTTAGGCACATACTTGCACCTTCTTCTCTTCTTCTTTGGGCTATGTTTGATAGGAGATATGCTCAGTGACCTCCTCAATGGATCAGAGGTCCCCACAATAGTGATATGTGTCTTATATTTTCTTTTGAGATTCCTGCTGAAGCCTTTGTTTATTTTCTCGGCCTCAAGGTCAATTCTTACCTCTTCTTCTTCCTACCTTGGATGAGTAACTTCACATGGCCTCTTGATACCTGTAGTTGGTTGTATTCTAGTGCCATGATCTAGCATGCCACTATCTTCCATCTCCTACTCTTCATCCTTAGTTTCTTCTTCCTCTTCATCCCTAGGAGGAATGGGATTGTGCTTCTGCCTAGTACCAACTGTATGTTTTCCCTTTGGAAGATAAACTCATCTTTAATATACTTGTCATACACCAATCTAGGATTAAGGTAGATGTATACCTTAGCTAATTCAATCTTCCCTACTGCCAAATTCATAGAATTTATAATGATATCATGGTCTCAATGTAAGCAGATTTACCTGGATACACATATGTTTTATAGAGCGTGTGGTAGTCATAGTCAACCTTGTATGCATAAAACCTAATATTTTACGCATCTTAAAATTTATTCACTAAGGCCTAGAAGTAACTCACAATAAATGCATAAGGAAAATTGCACCATGGGATCCACTTACTAGTATTCATGTAAAACCTTCCAATGCAGTAGTACTGGTAGAGAAAAAACTCTGATACCCCATCCACTATTACAGGAAAGTTGCTCGATATGCACCATTCATGTTCAAAATCCTTGTGCATTCTCCTATACCATATATCCGGCCTGATCTTGTAGGCACTACCCATGGCTCCATCACAAGTATAATTTTAAAATCACTCAGCCAATAACTTCTTCTCTGGAAGGTACTGCCATATTTTGTCCTTGGGGCCATCTGGGACCCCAACTTCTGAAAACAAAATTTATAGAAGGATCACACCCTAGATAATATTTTCACCCTTGTGTGCTTCCTCAATAATGCCTTTTGCTATGAATCTAACCAGGTTGTAGATAGCCCCCTCTACTATCTTCTTCGTAATGTGGAGCCATTTATTATTTACTTGGCTCCATCTCTCATGGTTATTAAACTTAGTCAAGAGATGCCTGGAAATATTCACAACAGGGTCAGTTACCTTCGTGATGTCCATCACGTGCCCTCATTTATGATATTCCATCTCAATTGCAGTGGCATCCATACCTACTTCATGATCTATATCACTGGTAATTTCAATACCCGAGCTCTATAATCCTGTAAGTCAATCAGTGGCGAGGTGATTCATACTTGACTTCTTATGAAGTAGAAAAAATCATCATGGACCCTTGAAATCAACCATTGATATAGAATTTTTGGTTTACTAAACTATGGAAACTCATAAATTTATTAGACTCTAGCTTTCTCCAAAGTCTTGTGTCCTTCATTGTCATAAATCAGTTTGTCATCTTTAGTTCAAAAGTTGGTATTTTTTTTTAATCAATTCCTTCTCTATCTGGTCCTTGTTTGCACTGGTGAGATGATTATAATTACTCACTTTTCTTTTACGAACGTGGGGTTCCAAATCATGCCCCATGATTATTCCCTTAGGATACTTCATGTCTAAAAACCTTTCCTTGGGAACTCCTTCTAATTATTCCTCTGGTTCCTTCTACTTCTTTCTCTTTTTGGCTACTGTAGGTGCTATTTTTGGTGCCATTTCTAACTTACACAACTTATCATTGCCTTGTCTACCCTCTGCTACCTATGTTACCCCAAAATCACATTCCCTAGCTGAAGTTTATTTTTTTCTGAAACCTAGCTCCTCGAACCCTACTCTTCATTCCTTTTTATTGCTCTCACACTTCTCACGAAGGAGCTCCACTATGGCCGTGACAAAACTCAACTGGTTCAATGTAATTCTACTATGCAATTGCACTTTGTGTTGAATTACACTTCAATTCTCTCTTCAAGGCTTGAAAACTCAAACATGAGAGGTAAGAATGTATTCACATACACCCCTTTTATAGATTCTCAAATTTTTCTCGCATTAATTGCTCCTTACCTACCACCATAAACAACTTTAATTACGTCTTTTCACTTTTTCCACACTTTCCGTTACTTTCTTCCATGCTTTTAGCCATAACCTTTTGGCGTGCCCTACTACTTCTAAGACCACATACCTCCTTTCGTGTGCCTTCATGCACAAAAGTACATAATCCTCTGCATCTCATTCCAAGTAGTTCATCATGCCGCTTCCTACCTCACGTTAAGTTACGCCATCCTTTCCTTATGTGTGGTCTTCATTTGAGCAATTTCCCTTATAAGCACCATCACCTTAGCACCTATAGCACCTTATTCTTATTTTTTTTTAATGAAAAAGGATCTTATATTATATTAATATAATAAGATACAAGATAGATTTCAATAATAAATTGGGTGGTATGAGAGCATGCCCCAAAATCACAAACAAGCTAGGACGAGCCTAGAACAACAAAAGTCAAACTAGGCTGAGCCTAGGAGAGTACAAAAAACAAAAGGAATCACCCAAAAACACTTAAAAGGAACTATCAAGCAAAAAAAAAAAACATGCCTGAGGCAGGCGGATCCTAATCATCCGACCACCTCAAACTATGAAGGTCCTTAACAGCGTCCAGAATCTCCTAGCCAATAACAAGTTCTTCCTTCGAGTCCACTTCCTCATGCATATGAATGGCAAGGTTGAGGCGAGGGAATTTTTCAGATGATGGTGGAGGTGGCGGTGGATGCCAAATGCCCTGGTGTCAAGCAATGTTAGAAGGAGAGCCCCAACCCTGTTGGCGAGCTGATGAATGTGGCAGAGAGCTCCACCCATGTTATCGAGGTGGTGAGCTGATGAATGTGGTGGGGAACCCTGGCCACAAAGGTGAATAGGCGAGTGACTATGCCGATGTAACGACCCCGGAGAGAATTGAGTATGACTAAAAGAACGTCACTGAGATCAGCTGCGTCGACCACCATGGGCTAAATGTGAGGAGTTCCTGGTGGGAGACATCAGCACTCAGACAATGTTGCATGGGGATTCCTCCCAATGGTGCAACAGGGTTTGGAGGTGATCCACCTCCAACGCCACCTTGTTTTCTTGAACTTGAATATATAGAAGTACATTAGAGATCGCCATAGATTTATTATAAATCGAGAAAGATTTATCAACTGAAAAATTAGAAAATAAAAAAAATCATTTCTTTCTTTCCATATCCAAAATAGAATCTCCCCTCCGAAAACATGCCAAATCTGGGTGAACATAGGTAGAAGTTTAGGATTATCTCCCAAGAGGATATGTTGCCAAGTGAAATAGTGGGGTTGATGAGGGTCGTCAATCCTCACCATTAAAAATGTCAATCCAAGTTGGTGTCGAAACACTATATGCATTAAGAGAAGAAGATCTTGGAAAACAAATCCTTTAAACACAATCCAAACTTGCATAAAATAAATCACACATGCATAAATTTAAAAGCACACTTGCATAAAGGAAATCACATTTTTATGAATATAAAGGCATGCTTGCATAAAGGAAATCACACTTGCATAAATTGAAATTGCTGAATTAAAAGTAAAGATAATTGAACGAAACACCTGCACATTTACAACAGACTGAATTTTCACAATACAAAGATACAAACAATACAACAAAATGAATTAAAGACAAATGAATAAACATAAACATAAACATATAGATCCACCTTCCTTGGAATGAGTGGCCAGCTCATTCCTTTGAAGAGGATTTAAATCATACTTCTGAGATCTCAAAACTACAGAATATTTGAGAGTAAAGAATAGATCTTTATTTCTTTGGAGAAAAGCATTACATATCTAAGTGTGGAAGGTTGCATTTATAATTTATGCATCCAACCAACTCCTTATTTTAGGAAATACAATCTGATCTTATCTTTATTCCAATCCTAACAACTAAGATCTCCATCTCCACAAAATATGGAGAGAGATATATTATTGAAGTCAAATCTTATCTTACTTATTTTAGGAAGATTTGCTCCCAAATCTTCTCCTTTCTTTTTTGGTAACAAGAATCATAATGATTTTATTCCTCTGTATTATTTGAAGGATAATTTTTCTCAAAATGTGATTTTGGCTAAATACCTTTCTCGGATTTTCCATTTGACTTTGCTATTTTTGATTGTGGAACTTTTGACGCTTGTCAAATACGCTTTTTCCTCGGACTGTAGTTCACTAAAAGTTAGATTTCTCTTGATTGGTAAAACTTGTAGAAAATCTGAATGAGATTTTTGTTAAAAAAATTTCTATGAACAAAAACCTCTCTCATATTTTCCATTTGAATTTTATGTTTCTGTTTATGGAACTTTTAGTGCTCATCTGATACATGTTTCCTCAGACTACAGATCACTAAAATTTAGATCTCTCTCCATTGGTAAAACGTGTAGAAAATCTGAATGAGGTTTTTGTTAAACACATTTCTATGAACACAAACCTCTCTCATATTTTCCATTTGAATTTTCTATTTCTGTTTATGGAACTTTTAGTTATCATATGATACACTTTTCCTCGGACTACAACTCACTAAAAGTTAGATCTCTTTTCATTGGTAAAACCTGTAGCAAATATGAATGATTTTTTTGTTCAAAAAATTTATATGAAAAAAATCCTCTCTCATATTTCCCATTGGAATCTCTGAGTTTTCACAATCCCTCAAAAAATGTCATTTTGTTGATCCAAGTTCCGGAACTAAAGTTGTCATTCCTTTTATTCAAGTTTCGGAACTAAATCTGATTTGTCCATGAATTGAAAGTTCTGGAGCTAACTATCATTTAATTGATACAAGTTTTGGAACTAAATTTGTGAGTTCTGGAACTAAACCTGCAAGTTCCGGAGCTAACTCTGTGAGTTCCGGAACTAACTCTGCGAGTTTCGCAGCTAACTTAAAACAACTATAACTTTTGCATGCGACCTCGGATTGAGATGGTTATTTTTTTGAACTTTCATAATTTTTCAAGAGGAATATAAATATGAAATCAGATATGATATTAAATGTACTATTCATAATCAATTCCACTTTTCCCAATACTAGCATTATCTTTCCTTTATGGCCTACATACACAAGACTTTGCATCTTTTCCCAAATAATCAATAGGATTAGTCAACAAAATATATAACAAAATATTTATAAAGAATGAATAAGATATATATCCTATATTATATCTTAAGAAAACTATAAGTTCCTAGATTACATTTAAATCCACTTTCAAAGGTAACTTGGAAGGACAAAATAATGGTAATTTATGGCCAATTTATGGCCTCATCAGGGGTCATGAAGGAAAATAAAGAATGGATCCAATTCTAGGCAATTTGAGCTTTGGGATATAACTAGAAGACATGCAGAAGAATTTACAGATGCCCACAAAAGGGGAAGTTGGAAGCCAGAATCCCAATTTGAATAAGACGATCCTCGATAGGAAGGCCTTGGTGTAGAATACACCAAAGAAAATGAGCGATTTTGGGCTCCACACATATAGTCCAAACAGTCTCAAATCATCTACCCCAGGTAGACAATGTGGCGTGAATTCGCCAATGAGTATTAAGTTTTTCCACTATGGGAAAATGGGGCAAGAGGTCAACGATAGCCTTTGCTGGATTTGTAGTTACAGAAAGGAGTATCAACATACCCTTCTAGTCTGTCCACCATGGGCAAGAGGAATGCACAACAATCTTATGCAACATGTGATTAGGAACCAAATTGATCACAATGGTGAAAGTATCCTGATCTTTGTTAGAAATCTGAAATAGAGTTTTAAAATCCAACCAAGTTAACCAGGATTGAGTGTTCTTACAGAAGAAGTCCTTGATGGTGAAAACTTCGCGCTTGAAGAAGTTGAGCATGAAGATTCTCAGGAATTTTGCTAAGCATTTTTCTTTGGATTGAAAAATAAAATACCACCAGAGAGATTTTTGATTGAGAGAAATCCCATTATGAAAGCCATCTCCTTTCCATAAAATCTATGGTTTGACACATTCTAACACTTTACAAATAATTTTAAGCACAAATGTGCCAACAATTTTGACAAGCACAAGAGTGATGAGAAAATTGACAAACCCTAAGCCTTTCCATGTAGGGTGGCTATAAGGAGAGCCTTCTGGAATGCCATGTCATATGAGAAATTTACAAGATTCTTAGCTAGTAATTCTTCTTATAATCCACTTAACACAAAGAGCTTTCCCTTGGCGTTGAATGTGAATAAGCCCGAGACCTCCAAAATTTCGAGGCAGAAAACATATGTCCCAGGCTACCCAATGAAACCCTTTTCCAGTAGAAGCATTAGCCCATAAGAAATATTTGAGTAGTTTTTTATATCTTTTGAATGGAGGCTTTGGAAGGAACCCAACAAGACGAGTAGTAAACATGGGTGGCAACAAGAACTTTAGAGCAGATTTGAAATGTGCTAGCCAGAGATAAAGACCTAGTGATCCAATATTCCAATTTTTTCGCCACCCATTGAATGAAATAATGTCATAGTTCATCTAGAGAGGCTTGAAAAGTAAAAGGAATACCTAGAAATTTGAAAATATCACCATGCTACAGAATTTTCCAATCAAAGGTGGCAAGCCAGTCGGGCGTGACAAGGAAAGATTTTTGGTAACATTGGGTTTTTTGCCATTGAATGGATGAGCCAGAAGCTAGGTAGAAAGTATCCAAACATTGCATAGCATTGATAATGTTGGTCTCATCCTCGATAAGAATAAGGAAATAATCATCCGAAAAATGCTGATTGAGAAGTTGAGAATTGGGCTCATTAAGCAACGAGATTCCATAAACAAAACCTTGCACTTTGGCATGAGCTAAGAGATAACCAAAGTCTTCCACTACCAAAACATACAATGTAGGGGAAAGAGGAAAACCTTGTTTGATAGATTGGAAAATCCCAAAGGGCTCCGAATTAAGGCCATTAATAGAAAGTTGAGTAGAAGCATCTGCAAAAAACATATTGACAAATTTAATAAAAAGGGATCCAAAGCCAAGGGCCTGAAGCATGACGAGAATGAATGGCCATTCAATCCGATCATAAGCCTTCTCAAAGTAAATATTGATAAACATGGTGGCCTAATGAGATTTGAAAGCCCATTCCATGCTTTCCCACAACGCGACGATGTTATCTAGGATGAAATGCCCCTGTGTGAAGCCTGTTTTCTTTGGCTAAATAAGAACAGACAAAAGATTGTGTAATCGTAGAGCTAACGCTTTGGCAATGATTTTTTAGGGTGCATTCAGCAACATAATCAAATGCTAACAAGTGATTTTCTCAGGATCTCCTTGATCAGGGATAAATTTAATGTTTCCCTTATTAATGTGTGGTCCTAGGGATTGGTTTTAAAATCCTTCAAGATAGACCTGAAAAAGGTCTTGCCTGACATAATCCCAAAGAGATTTATAAAATTCACAAGGGAATCCATCGCAGCCCGATGCTTTATTATTATCCATTTACAGAGTGGATTCCCCGAGGTCTTCAATGGTGAGCATTATTTCCCAGATCACCTTCTGAGCCTCTGAAAGCTTGCATGACACAACACCTAAATAATGGTCAAGAGTGGCTCGGCGAGATGTGGAGGGTGGATGAGCTTGAAAGATGATCTTGTGATGGCGTATAAAGTCTTGCAACATATGTTACGGGTTAGTAATCTGAGCTCTATTGTCCATGATAGCTTAGATCTGTTGAAAAGTATTTCTGGGTGGGAGAGAAAGAAAGAATTCTTTTGAAACCTGATCTCCAATCTTAAACCAATGCATTTGAGCCCAGATCTGAGTGCCTCTGGAATTATAGTTATCCATAATTTGGATTTGATGCTGGAGCGTTACAAATTGTAGTTACAAAGCGTCAGAGAAGGGATCACCTTGAAGTACCACCATCACTTGATTGAGAGTTGAGGTGTTAGCGGTGTATGAGTGGCGCTGAATTTTTTTCCTAGATGTCGGTCATAGATTCTAAGAAATTTGCTATACTGAGTCATCTCATCTTCCCACCATTATATCTAGTTGGCTTACATAGGTGGATGAAACCACTAACAGTGACTGGGTCATGGATCTAAATTCCAAACCCATTTGATATGATTGATAAAGGAGCGATGTTGCATCAAGGCAATATTAAGAAATAATTGGCCTTTATGAAAAAATGGGTGCACATCATGCCAACATATACAAAATTGTATAGGAGAGTGGTTCAAAATGAAAAAGTCAGGCATGACCTCCACTGGAATAGAATAAATACTATCAAACTCAAAGAATTTTTGAGCTGATAGCATGGCCTTGTCAAGCCATTTAAGGATGTGATCTAACCCTCCATGAAGATTGGTCCACGTGTACCATGAAGATTGGTCCACGTGTACCAAGATGTAGAGGTGGGAAAGCGAGATGCGTTAGGATAGAAAAATATGACTTTATTTCACATGAAGTACCATGCTTCCCTTTCACCAGGTGTCCACATCATAGGCAAGTGTCCAAATTTATCATTAGGAAATTCAACCATATTAAAGTCTCCACTTATTACTAGGCATTGGGAATAGAGTTGGCTATCGACCACCACAGATTGGCCCCTTCGGCCACATCATTTGAGGCATAAATATTTATGAGCCCAATAGGGTGGCCATCAATATTAAAGAGGAACCATATGCCATGTTGGGTTGGTTTGATTCCATGGTAAATTAATAAGGGATGTCCATTTAGAAGAAAAAAGCAAAATTAATCCCCCACATGCTCTACTTCATGATTGCTACAGAAAGCCAATCTGTCATGCCAGATAGATTTGCATACCATATGTAACTGAAAAAACTGTAATTTTTACTTCCTACAAAAACAAAACATCCATATTTACACATCGCTGTTGAATTTCACGCACCGCATATTTATGACATGAGTCTGTAAGACCCCTAACATTCCAAGATAAATGATTCATGGGAAACATTGGTCAAGAGACATATCCCCATCCTCCAAGCCATCAAGGGCATCATATTGATTATGCAATAAATGAGCAATATTGTGCTACAAAACATCTTGCGGATCAATTTTTTTCCGGTTGGCATACTCAATGTTGTATTCCACTTCGGTGGAATCCACGCTGCATGTTGGGCTATGGTCTCGAGAGATGCGATATGGACTTCGGGCTCATTTGGAAGGCCCTTGTGAGTTGCTTGGAAATAGTAGTGGAACTAAATGTGGGATGGGGACATGAGAAACATGATTTTTCTGATCCGTGAGAACTGACATCATGAAGGGACATGTTGGAATACTTTGGTAATGGGGTAGATGTGATAGCAGCAAAATTTGGTTCTTTAGCAGCAGTTGTACGTTCCTTAGCCGAGATACTGAGAGATTGTTCCTTAACAACTGGTTCCCGATGGCCATGAGAGCCTAGAGGATTTGGATTTCTGGGATTTGTTCTTGTTTCTCCAGCCCCCGGTAACTTGCTAACCTTCCTCCTATTGTGGTTTGACTAGCTCAGGATTTACTTTGGTGATAGGTCAGTTACGAGGGTACATAAAGTAGAAAATCCTTGATCTTGTGATCAGATGCTTGGCAACGAAAGCAAGTGTTGGGTAAATTAATATAGATGACCTACTGGGAATAACATTTATCACCCATTTGAATATTCATAAATTCTTTGAGATCCTGCGAGATATAAATCTCAATGCATATATTTGCTTTTGAGGATGAGCATGGTAAAACTTATCGGTTTCTAGGAAGACTACCCGCCCAAGTGAAGTGTTAATTTACGGCAGAAAAATCATGCATGGTAGAGGAAGACCAAGACATTCAATCCAAATAGGAACTTTAAGGGTGGTATATTCAAATACCATAAAGTCCTTGTATCAGGGTGTTAACACAAACAACACATTACGAAAATACCAAGTGGCTTGCTTAGCCAGAATATTGGGCACATTAACAGGGTTAGAGAAACCAAAAAAGAAAGAAACCCTTGGTCATGTTTTGAACAGTTATCCATGTGGACTCCATGAGGATTCCAGATTGTGTTAACTAAGGATTTGAGAATGCTTTCAAAGGGGATTTGACCCACAAAATACACAATGAGGAAAAACTATTCTAACCATTGACAAGCAACATTAAATTCAAGAATGGGCAGAACTACATCAGGAGGAGAAATATTACCTTGTGAAAAACCTTCAGGACAAACTTCTTGGGTCGCTTTGCTAGTGGTGCCATTTCTCACTCCACTATCTCCTACCATGGTTGAAACAATTGTGTTTAAAGATGGCAAGGACATTATATAGGGGACGCTTAGAGGGAGAGAAATGCTAGGAGATACTATAGCAATAAATTCCTGGGCAGATCTTGAAAAGGCTGTGGTATGGTGGTTAGGAAGGGGAAACCCTATAAGAGTCGACTTCATTTTTACACCAGACTTAGAATTTTTTTTAAAAAGATGATACAATTCACTTTCTTATTCTTATTTCAAATAATATCCATACATCAAACTTGTACCTGTCATTCTTCCCAACGTGCCAAAATTTATATAAATCTTTGAACACCTAATGATTTTTGTTTTCTATTCCACGCACTTACACTTACAAATGGTTCACTCCATGCTTAAAATATGTGCGGTCCTCTACGCATGAACTCAATATATAGTAATCAACTTCCAACATGCAAGCACACTTATTACAACAAAATAAATAAATACAAAAACAACAAATCATAACAACGATTCAAAGGAAACACAGGAAAGGGAAATCTATTCAAAATAGCAACACTACCTTATTAAAAACACTAAGAAGATTTATTTATACTAGTTCTTCAGCCTACTCCCATTGAAGTAACTAGGAAACATGGTGCCATCCAACACCTATAATTGACAAGAGTCTGATTCAAGTATCTTGGTTACTTCAAAAGGTCCCAACCAATACACCTTCAATTTTACTAGATGGCACACAAACTTGGAGTCATAGAGAAGGAACATCTTCCCAACTTCAAACATCTTGTTCTTAATGTGCCTATCATGCCATGCATTTTGTCTTGCCTTCTCAGTATTTTGGCTCAAACGTATAATGGTGTGCCTCTCATTTAACTACATTGATTTATCAATGCATTCCTCAACAACTTGTTCATCATCTAGTCCACCTGCGCGCACAATATATAGGGAGGGTAACATGAATTCAACTGGTAGTACTACTTCCATACCAAAAATAAACTAAAAGGGTGTGGCCTTATTCCAAATTACAACACACACTTTATCATCCTAATCTTTTTCTCCCAACATCACATATTTTTGTCAATGTATATCCCAAGATCTTGTTGAAAGCTTCTTTAGTAGCACTAGCTTGAGGGTGATAAGGAGTAGTCTTATAGCGTGCCATCATAAAATCAGCTAAAATAATTATTATAGTCTCATTCAAAAAATGAGGTCCCTTTATCACTTGCCAAGCTTAATGGACAACCATACCTACTAATAATGTTTTCCCATAAAAATCTTGTTGTTGTGGCTATTGTAAAATCCTTTGTAGGTGCTGCTTATGCCCACCTTGTGAGACAGTATGTACAAGTAATAACTTAGCACATGGAAGTATTATGCACGAGAGGTGAAATAGGACCTAAAACACCAATAAACCACTTTTCAAAAGGCTCTTTGAACTTGCAATAGGTCACAATGGAATTTCATCTCTATGTACTAGGTTTTCTAAGGCATTGACAATGATCACATGCCTTTACATACTCCTAAGTATCCTTGTACAATGTCTCCCACAAAATGCTAGCCATAATAATATTGTGCATTGTAGTGCATCACCAACGTAATGCCCACCTGTTATTCCACCATGAACCTCCTCCATAATGGTGTCACACTCATGTTCTAGAGCACAACGACAACAAAAATTCATCACGGTCCAAATTTTATAAATTGTCCACCAATTAACTGATAAGGCACCACACGTATAGTAAGCTTGCTTCTTCTTTAATGTCTTCATCCCTTCAGACACCATGCCAGTGCACAAGAACACTGCAATATATTTGAATTATGTGGGCACATGGTTCAATATAAAAAACTATGTGTCATATGAATAATATATTCAATGATCTGTGCATGTCCTCACTGGAATTAATCTCTTGATAAATGATCAGGCCCTGAATTGATTTTTCCTAGTTTCACAACAACAATGAAATAAAAATCCTGAAACAAAAGTATCCATTTGCAAATGTGCCCTTACAAAACAGGCTTGTTGACCAAATAATTGAGTACCATATGATCTGTATAGAAAATAAATGGGGTTGTCAACAAGTATTGTCTAAACTTGTGCAATGCGTAGATCATAGAAAATGCCTCACACTTAGTAGTTGTGTAATTATGCTCTACGGGTTTCAAATTCCTGCTTACAAATAAAATAGGATGGTCCAAAATTAATTCTCTTGGTTGTGCCAATATTACACCAATTACCATGCCAGAGACATCAATGTGGACATTAAAGGTCTTATCCCATGAATGCAAAGCATAAAATAGGTACAGTAGTAAGCCTCTGCCTTCAATGTCTCAAATTCATGTTGTTGCGTGTCACCCCAATAAAATTTCACTTTAGATTTCAACAATTCTTCCAAGGGTGTAGAAATATTTGTCATAGCCTTTTATAAATTTCCTGTAGCATCTATGTATTTCCTAGAAATCCACACACCTCACTTTGATTAGCAAGTTATTCTATGCCCAAGAGTCACAACTGTCTTGGCTGGGTCTACCAACAATCCTTCTTTTCAAATGATATGCCTAAGTAATAGTGCCAAAAGGTGTAGAAAAGATGAACTTCTTAATGGTAAGAGAGATTATCAACTACCTGTACCTCTCAAACATGAGTCTTCAAATTATCATAATGAACCTTGACTACAGCCATATACTATCCAATCATCCAAATTCAACTGTACCAAAATTTATGGATAAAATCTTGAAAGGATTTTTACAACAATGCAAGAGAACACTGTTGGCGCATTATTTGAGTCCAAAGGGCATAACCATATAGGAAAAACTTCCCCACTTAGTAGTGAAAGTGGTATTTTCTTGATCTGTCTTTCACGATGTGTATCTTAGTAATAACCTTAAAAACCCATCCCTCAAAGAATATATCTCATGCCCTAGCTACAGTCCTTCAAGTATCTTCTTCTGTAAAAGGGATGGGAAATGGATCTATGAACACATGAAGCATTGAGCTCTCTATAGTCAACAAAAATCCTTATCCTCCCATCCTTCTTAATGCTTATGACCATGGGACCTAACCCATTCAAGATTATTCAAAAGTCTCAATTGATTCTAGACTTGAGCATCTTATCAATTTCCTATGTTCACCTTCATGTGCAGGTTAAGATTCATCCTGTGAGGCCTCTTCCTAATTGGGCATGCACATTATTTCAAATTGAAATTCATCTCACCTAAAGAAGGATGCACACCTTTTAAATCATGATAACCTTATGGAAATATGTCTTAAAAGTCACGCCAAGAGTTCTATGATCTTTGTCTACTTCCTTGCTCTAACAAGTATTCCCCAATAATGGCCACCTTAGGCTCATCCTCATGTACCAAATTTAACCTTCTTCGTATTTATGGGAGCATGGTACGTGAACCTGCCTTCTCATCTGTACAGAATCCATTACCTCATGTATGTACTTTTAGTGTGGCTAACATCCAAATTTTCAACTTCCTCGTCATCAATCATATAGACCAATTTACCCTTTTTTTTTTTTTTTCAGGTGCGTGACCCATCTCTATCTTTCTTATGTTTCTTCAAGATCAAGGTACATGCCACAAGATCATGTTCTCCAAATAGCTCCAACATGAGCTCTTCTAGCCTTAACGTGCTATCTCCCAAAGTGACGGGATTAACTAAGCTGCTATGCTTCATGGACTGGAGGCTTAATAAAAAAGTAATCAAAATTTTTTGGATCATACCTGCAGTCATCTCTTACTAATTTTCTATTTCTCTTTTTTAACTCAGCATGGACATACCATGTGTGTGCATAGTCAGCTATGCAATGTGGAGTAGAAATTTTGTACCCAAATTTATGGTGGTAAGGCCTCCTTACCATGTGCCCATGATCTCTCACACTCATTGAAGTGATGAGAAGATAGGAGACTTACCAATGAAATTCACATGTTTATGTAGGTACATTACTCAGAGTAAACTTAGTAGAAAAGATGATTCTCACTTCTCGCCATTCTAAAAGGATATATCTATGTGTTTCCCACCAACACATTGCTATGTCCACACAAGGTATAGATCAACATGTTTCTTGTATCCCCTTCATTTTTCCACCGAGTCTCCATCGCATGCAAAATAATGTATCATGATTCCCTTCACTAGTATACTTTATTTACTTGAGCTAATCCCAATCGCCTCACCATATGCGTGGCTTGATCATCTTAGTGAGTCACCCTTTAAATTCATGCCCAACTAGTTCATACATGTGCCATGGGATCCCAGTTATCACAAGAAACACTACTAGTGTTACTTACTCAACTACACATCCTCCCACTGAAGATGACCTTCCTTTGATGGTTCTAAATTTTCTAGATCATGCACTGTCTAAGAATAGAATATATTAAGTTCCTCTTCACTCCAAGGGCTCAACATAAGGCACTGCATTATTTTCAAATAGAGGTATAATCATGTGCTCATCATTTGATCTCAAAAACTGATGTACCTCTTGTTAAAGCGCATATCAACATTATTTGCATAGCATCAGGGTCGTCCAAGTATTGTTGAAAAGTTGTCTGCTTTGGACAAGCTCAAATACTTCAAAGTCTTTAGTAAAAGTAGCTCCCTCAATAATAATATATGCACCCTTTAGTACCCTAATAGGAATTTCTTTAGTATTGTTTACCATATACACTACATTCAAAGATGGATGTACAATGTAGGTCTTCCCATCTGGTTCCATGCTTCAAGAGTGAGTACATTTACCTTAACATCTGTATTGATCAAAATATTGCTCACTAACCAACCATCAATAACTGCATCAAGTGTATGATTTATTTGTGAAATTCATGGTCCTGAGGTGGTAGATTTGTATGAAGTATCTATCTCTCACGCTCTACTACAAGTGCTGTGGTACCTTTTCTCTGAAGCCATTATCCTCAGTAATGGGATGGTATTCTACTGACACAAACATCTTATACACCCCTCCTTCATATCATCCATGTCCTTCTATGGAATCTCAACACTCTTTGCATGCTCTCTTGCACGTGCCTATTCCTTTAAGCATTGTATTTTCACCCTACAAATATATAATGATTCCCATTAGTATCTTGATAAACTTCCTACTAATACGATGCCATGTATGGATAATTAGCATGTATCACTTCCTCCCTTATTATAAGTAGTTTGGCCTTCAGAGGATCACACACACATGATGCCTCAGTGTGTGGTTGTAACTAACATGGGTTGTAACTTTAGATCAGTCTTCTTAGACATCCATTGATCAACATTTGCAGTGTTGCACCTTGATCATCCCCCTAATGCCATTGTATTTCTTCTTGTTTTTACTCATGTGTTCATATAAATATAAGTAAATCCTCCAACTTGTGTCGCTTCCCACACCATGAACATGCCGCATTTTTGAGGGCAATCCCATTGGGTAATGACTCAGGTGATCCACAAGTATAATAAGTTTCCTCTAAAAAATATACCTCTACCACCACCGCGAACTCAACCACGGTATCCTCCTCAGAAGCCTCCATTCCTATTATCTCCATGGTTGTGCCCTTCATCATGTTTTCCTTCTTTTCTCCCTATATCTACTCACCACACTAGTCTACGGTGTCATGAGTGTGGGACTTGCAAATATTACAGTACAGGGACACATTCTTCTGGATCGCATGCTGCAAAAGAGGGAAATCCCGAACATCATGGTTTAGGTGATAAAATTCATAATCTAGTAACAACACTATTATCCAATTTCCCTCAGGGAAAAAATGGACAAATCTGAGTGGGAAAGAAAAGAATTCAGAGGAAAGTTGAACTTCATAGGAGGAATTTTCCCTCTTCTTGGTCTTTCTTGAGTTTGAGGTTTCAAATCAGTTCAGAAGGAACAAATATTGGGGAACCACTAGAAAATTAATGAAAAAATTTCCGATACATAACTCTAGAACACACCTTCATACATCCCACTCAACCTTGGTATAGCTGAAGAATCCAAGAAATAGCATACAATTTCAAGAATATGTGTAGATTTCAAGGAAGTAGTCCCCAAATCTAGATGCAACTCAACGAGCTCATAAGCAAGCTGTTTCTTAAGAACCAAGCTATTATATATATATGGAAACGTGCTCATAGGTCATCGAGTTATTTGAGGAATGAGTGAGATCATGACGCAAGTTACCTATGTAAGACCATTCTATTCGTATTCACCGAGTAGTTTTATTATTTGAGGACCAAATTTTTATGCAAACACCGAACTCGCATCTTAAGAAGGTCGAATCATCTTAAACTTCCCACCGTTCCATCATGAAAAGAGGTCAAACTACTTTGGGAAAATCTGAGTCGGTGCAAACTTTACCCATCTCCTTACAATGAAGGTTGAAGCTCCACCTTTGTAAAGCCATTGAATGACAAGGTTCAAGTTGAGAGGCTAGCCAATGATGGAGGACATAGAACCAAGTTCAAGCCCTGACCGATCTAAATCAAGAGCTAACAAAACCCATTACAACACATGATCAAGATGACCATGCTCTTTTGCATGGATGATCTACCTCACATTGAGGGTGAGTTTATTCAAAACTCCTTTAACCAAATGATCAACCAGATTATTAGCATCGAGTTCATGTAGATTGTAATAATGGGTGAGAGGGGGATGCTCCTCAATGGAAGTCAAAACACTGAAAACTTCAAGCCCATCTTGATTCGGGCCTGTACTGTGTAGATGTGACAGTGCAAATTAAAGGTCGAAACATCCAAACTATAGGAGACGAGCGTTAAGACACCACACCAACGCTCGAGGATCAAGTTACAGAGTGATTGATCCCTCCACCATCATGCACTTGAGTAAAGTTTGTGGGGAGCTAAAACGAATCGGTTTGAGTTGTGGGAGCGATGAGTTGATGCAAGGGAAGCTCGAAAAAAAGACATGCAATGAAGGATTGAGCCTCGACCCATCGAGCCAACAAAACGATCCCACTTGACGTGAGGGTATCCTATTGGCAACCCAGTGCAGACGCTATGAATTGAGTTGTACCAAATCAATTTGGAGTCCCTGCCAGAAAGTAAGAATGAAGAGTTTGAAGAGGATGCCATTAAAGGTGACACCAGGTTATTTTTTATAGAGCAAGCTCAGGTTAGCTCAAATAGATAAGGAGACCAGACACTCAAATGAAGTTGACAAACTTGGAGAGATGGTGCGGAAAAAATGGACAAATGCGGCCCAGGACGGCCTGAGGCAAATAGGAACATGCGGAACATGAAAGTTTGAATCATCTGTAGTAGTGCATTTCAATGATGGCAGGAAAAAATGACTCGAATGGCTTGGGACATTTGTGTGAAAAAAATCTTAAAATACCGCATGGGGAAAAAATGCAGAAAAGTTGAAGATGGATGGCCATCGCAGCCCGAATGGGTTCAGACAACCATATGCAAGATAATTGAGATCGAAGCATAGTGCAGAGATGGCAGACCAATGCATCCTGAGTGTTCTAGTTGAAGTTGGGTCGCACCATGATCCAGAGAAGCCCCAAGATTACCTATCAAACATGTGTGAGGCATCATGTGGACATGGCGGGTCGAGATGGCCCTATTGGCCCATGTGACATGCGTGCTTAGTAGGCCCTGAAATTTCCGTAATGGTCTAGTGCGGGTGGATGGCCAATCAATGTCCTAGGTGAGTAAATGGAACATTAAAAACATTATGGGTAGGAAGGGAGGTGATGAATCAACAAAAGGGGGTTATCATGTTCCAAAATCTAGGACCGATCTTACAAGATAGACTATGGGGGTCAGCGTGTGTTGAGGATAAAGGATAACCTGCCAATGTGGAGTTAGGAGGTGAGTGCCAAACAAAATGGGCATGTAGAGTGGTAGTACGTAGTGTCAGGGTAGCCAGGACTCTATTAGGGACTCGGCGATGTGATAAAGGAGTCAGCTCGGCCGAGCTAGCCCATAAACATAAAAATAAACATTACTTCCCCCCTCTCCACATTTCAGGCAAGTATGGAATAATGGTGGGCCCCAAGTATTTTTAAAATACAAACATTTGAGAAGGGAGAAAATATTAAAATGTGATTTAGTCTAACAAAGTAATTAATTGCTAGTCCCATGGAACAAACAAGCCTGGAAAATTCCCGAAATATCCCTACTTGCTCTCAGAAGGTCATAACTAGAGGAAATTCTTAATAGAATCACACAAAATTGGTATTTTTCGAATCATGGCTCTAAGCCCATCACACAAAAATCAAGAAATATAGAAATTGATGAAGATTCAGGGGATATTTTTAAGGAAAATGAGCCATGTTCAAAACAATGATCTTATCTGGAGTGGTTGGAAATGCAATTAATGAGCATGGAAAATCATTCTTTCTACAGTTTGAGAGGTCATGTGAAAACATGGGGAGCCTTTTGCAAGAAAAATAATATCAATTTCACTAATTTATTGCATCTTTTAAGTTATTGGAAAGTAAATTTTAGGATTGTAATTCTCTCTCTCGTTCTGTAATTTGGTGATAACATTGTAATCTTGGGCTCATTTGTAAAGGAGTTGGTCATTTTTCTTAGTATGCCCCTCTCTCTTTAAAATCTTGTGCTAGGGTTGAATGTGGAGCTTAAGCCTCCGTCTCATGTCCTAAGTTGGCAGATGGAATCTACCTTTCCTCTTCCCACTAATGGGATGTCACTATGTGAACTCATAGAGAAAGTACAATCTGTTTTGTGATGCATCATTGTCCATCCGAATGCTTATTTTATTCTAAATTCTTTCCTCTCACCATTTCAGGGTATCACTATGCATATCTCTTGATGTCTATTGAAATTTTTATGAGTTGTGTTTAATGGGTTTGAAGTGGTGTTCTGTGTGAATCTAACTCTAGTCTGTGGTGAATTTTGTCCACCCTTCCCTTTTCTCACCTCTCTCCACTTCAGGGAAGTTGGAATTGTGATTAGACAACCTCCTTTTCTGGTGTATCACCACTTTTAGTGTAGGTCTTATTTTCATGTCATTCAAAACTCCCTCTTCCCTTAGAAGGTTAGATCCTAGGATTAGTATTTCCTACCTCCATTAGAAGTAGATTGTGGTAGGTAGTTTAGGAGCAGGAACCTACCTTCTCTGGAGGGTGATCTCAAGCCTGTGAAGCCCCATAGTTTGAGAGATGTACCCAATGTTACAAAAATTACACAAAATGCACCATCCAAAAATCAGGACATTCGATGTGGTGCTATAATTTGGTGATAACAAATGCGTGCATTGACTTGCGTGGGAAATAATCCTTAGTATGTCCCTCCACTTCACAATTTTTACACCATATTCCATTGCGCGTCTCATGTGCTGAGTTGGTAGAAAGATTTTACATTTGTTTCTCTATGGCTTCAATTTGTGCCTCTAAGAAAGTACATCACTCTAGTATCAACATGATGCTAATTGAATCATTTCACAAAGTTTCTTCTATAAGCTTCGTGCAGATCCACATATATCTTATGAGAGAGTTCTTTTTGGAATGGAGTTAGCAACCTTCCAATGAACCATTGTGCATGCTAAATAGGACAAATATCATAAGACAACTTAGATAAAAGGGTCTTAAAACACTCACAAAACTCCCTCACGCTTTCAGCTAAACCCTGTTTTTTATCCTTGAGCACGTTGATGCTCTACTGACTCAAAATCTAGAATGTGAAACTATGTTAGAAATGTAGAACGTAAAAAACATAATCCACCACAGTCTGATGTGAGGCCATACTTCCTATACTAGCTATGTGTGTGCCCTTGTAGCGTACATAGACAAAATTGGCTAAGCCTTCCTAATCTAAAGCTTTAATTCCTCTTAGCACACCATACTAGTTGGGAGGACTTATTCACATGATTTGTTACCATCTGTCATATCCCTTTCAAATAGCTGTAAGTGGAGATACATCTCATAGTAAGCCTGAGGTGTCGACTACAATGGTTACAGAGGTTGATTTGGGGATTTTCTGGGGATGTGGGACTTATACACTAGATCTAGAACTAGAACCTACACCATTATTTCCTCCTAATCTAAATGATCTTCCCAATCCTCCCACTATGGGATGCGGGCCAGTTGACGTACTCCCTTGTGTCCCAATGGTGGTACTAGACTGGACATCAACTGTCTACGTGGGGAAAATTGTTAATGTAGTACTTTTTATGGTCTATGCGTCAACATTCTATCCTAATGACATGACTAAAAACAATCCTCCTATCGAAATCCAAAATAACGGTACTGATTGTGATGTCATGGATGTGCTACTAACTTTATCTCCTGAATTCAACACAAAGTGATATATACTCATCTCTACTTTTTTACCTACACTAGCCTAGTTCTCAATGAATACCTTTGGACTTGGAATACCATGTGTAAGGGCTAGGTGGTAAAGTGGGTTTAGATGTGTGCTTGCGGTCCTCATTTTCTCCTCTAATGCACTCTCATCTGAAGGTGAAGGGGATTCTCTACTGTGCACTTGCCTAAAGTTGGGAGTGCCTAATAATGCGGCTCCTCGTCTTCCACAAGAGCTTCAAAACCTTTGTGATCCATCATCCTCTTCAACTATATCAGCTCCTAAATCTCTCGTGTACGCTCCATGTCCCTCTCTCGTGCTTCATTAAAATTGAGCCATATTTTCCTCTCTCTTCTTTTCTTCTCACCAGGGTCCACCATATTTTTCCACACCTACTCTTGCCCCTGCACGTGGGTGGGAATTTTGCTAACCATGGGAAGGCACTCTAAATCTAGTTCTACTATTAAAATCTTGATCAATAATGGTATAGTGCACAAGTACGATCCTCTGGGCTTGTGCAAGAATATGAACTTAGTTCCCTCTAGACACAAATAAGTAGAAAACAACATACTCCAATGTATAACTATGCAATAATCCAGCCCACCAATGATCTACAACTCTAGTCCATTGCACATCAACATTAGCAAGAGTTTGGTAATCTTTTTTACATTCAAATTCTTGGTCTATATCCCTAATGATTTCCTAATGCATATGCTGCCAACCACTCATACAATTTCTACTGGAAAGAAGTTGAAGAAAATTCTCATAGATCTCATGATAAAAATTATATTCCACCCAAAAACATGCATTGAAATCATGGCGAGTTTTATATCTATGCGTAAACTAATCTTGACCATTATTTTACTCAATTTTTAATGTCCTACAGAGTCAATCAATACGTCATTTGCAAGTAACATCCTGGAAAATAGATTGAAAAGAGGCCCTAAAAATAGAACCAAAATGTAGTCTTCTTATTTTCACCTAACTGCTATACGTGGTGACACCTCATCTCGACATATCTAAACACTCACCTGAATCACGCAAAGCTACCAGACCCCTCATTTTTATTATTTTTCAATATGTTAGCATGCAAATACATGATAATAGATAACCAAGTATTATTTCAATCATAATAACTCATTGCATACATTCAATTATAAACACATGTAATAAGGAAATACACAAATCAGATAACAACTAATATCATATGCACTATGTAATCACCATATTCAGACACACAAATTAGCATAATCCATCCTCCATATTCCATCATAACAAGTATTAACATAATAGAAGATGAATACATTCATCATAACTAGGTGTTGGAACATGTGCAACATCGAACCCTTAGCCATAAATACTCTCAGCACTCAGTCATGAACGAGTAGGATGTGGTGTCAAAAAAATAAAACATAGAATAGATATATATAGGGATGGGGGACTTTTCCTTCACCGCATATGCAATCTCAAAATAGACGACATGCTCAAAATAGCCATGTGTATATCACATGGCATGTTAATAATAGATATTCCTATAAATAGGAATTTTTAAAATCCTAATAATAGCCCATTCCATGCATGACCTGTTCATCTTCATTTTCATGTGATTTATCCCAAAAATAGATGTTCCTCGGCCCTCAAGTCAATATAATTTTCTATTGTATGTGATCTGCACTCCAAGTCACTTTTCCTATTTTTAGCCCGTAACTGCAAAATTGGATAAGTCCTGAGTCATATCTTCCTGGGCACATGCCACTTCAACTAAACCTTTGTGCACACACATGTGCCCCTACTTGCACACCACATTCCTCCACATGCTCTTGATACTTAGTCAATTTTTTGAGTTCAACATACCCAAAGGATTCAAAAAAAATTCCAAGGGAGGAACAAAGAGATCATCGGTCTACCTCACAACTGATATTGTTATAAAAAATGAATGAACATCTGAAAACTATCCCCATAAATGAATTTTAGTTGCTCTGCATTTGGTTTTGTTAGATATTATCAGCTGATCTTTAAAATATTAAACTCTTCTCACCACATACCTCTCCAGAATCCTCCATGGAAACATTGGTGCTATGGAAATGGCCACTCAAAGACAACAAAAAATTGTGCAAAGAACTTATGGAAAGGAAAACTACACTACTAGAAAAATAATGTGCTAAAAGGCACTTGGTGGGAATTGAAAAATAATCTACTATTGTACAAGATGCAATGGAGAATAACTTAATGGGAATTCTTGAGATAAATCCCACTGACTGTGATTTGCAATGCATTTCCATTAAGGTCAGACAACTCAAAAGAGTTAGCTTCTTTTCAATCCCTAATGATATATGGACCACTCCAACTTGCATCAAATTTAGAGTGTTATCCCAGTTTTAGCTATGTATACATCCCATTTCAAGACAAAAATCACCAAATTTTGAATGTATGAGCTCTAGCCCTTTTTATCAAACCATTAATTGGGTTGATTTTTGATGTTGTTCTAGACCTAACCATGGAAGAATTTATTAATTCTTCAAGCTCAACTAGTTATACCATTTTGATTTCTCTTTGATATGCACCTTCAAGTTTCTAATTTTTGAGCTAGTTTGAGTGAAGGTAATTCAAGTGGCAAAGGAATCTTGAGACTTCTTTTTCCATAGACAAGTTTGTAAGGGGAAGTACCAAATTTCCTTCTTAATTGTGATCTTATCATCCCAAAGGGGCATTTCTCACCTTTGTATGCCAATTTCTTTGATTGATAACCATTTTTCTCTTCATGATCCTAATCCTGTTCTTGTTGGTGGATTCTGCCAAACCATTACCTTGGGGGTAGTAATTGGAAGAAGTCTTCAAATAAATTACAAGTCTAAGATCCCAATAATTTTTTTTAGATCTTAATAAATCTTTTGCATTATCAGAGATGATAGTTTGAGGGATACCAAAACTTGTTACAATTTCTTCAACAGAATTCAAGGGATGACTGGATCCAGTAGCTTCCTTGAGTGGCACATCTTCCGTCCATCTAGTAAAAATAATGTGTCGCTATCAAAACCCATTTTTGACCAACACTTGATGAAGGGTTGATCATGCCAATGAAATTAAAGACTTCATTAGGAAAATGGCTGATCTTCTTGAATTAGGTGAAGTGAAAGGGAAACCAACCTCTTCTTACCAGTAAAAGAAATGACATTCCCTACATTTTCTGACCCATTTGTGAGCAGCTGAAAACAATGTGGGCCAAAAGTATCGCGACTTTAAGATTTTTTCTGTAATGGTTTTGGTTAGAGAAAATGTCCACCAGAGAAACCATCATGGAATTCTATCAAAAACCTTGTCTACTTTTTCACCTTCAATGCACCTCAGTAAAACTCCATCAATGTTTTCTTCTGAATAAAATCCCATCAATTAACGCAAAAGGAATGGATTGCAGCCTTAGGTGTCTTCTTTTGGTCTTGTTTTAGGCCAAGTGGGGTAGTACACCAATAGACAAAAAATTAGTCCATAATCACCAATCTAGATGTGATTATTAACTGTACTTTTCCTCTTCATCTTGCTGAATTTTCAATGTTATGTGGAAGGTTCCTAATTCATGAAGAAGGAGGTTTCTTGATCATTTTGAGCTTCGAAAGCAAGATGTTCACAAATTTCTCTACCTATTACCAATTTTTTGGCCTTGATAGTCACCATCATACTCCATTATTTTGGTCACAAATCCAACTCCTTTTTCTCACTGATTTCTACTCCCATAATGAAGTCTCTAACACTAGAATGTGAGATTAGAAATTTTATATGATTAGTGGTAAGCATACTCTTGAATTTATTTAGATCCCTCATGATAGAAAACACCTAATTTTCAATGTGATTGTATCTCAATTCACAATACTTCAGTGTTTGACTTAAGAAAAGCCACTAGCTGCTCCAATCCTTGATCATTTTGTTGAGGTCAAAACAACAAAAATACTATATTTAGATCCATATCCATATATGATTAAAATCCATGAAATAGTTCGGGTTGATAAGAGTAGGATCCTTGAGAAATTTCCTATTTAATCTTGGTAAAAAATATATTTTCCCTTCTTCTCGTCCATTTGAAATCTAAATCCTTCTTTAACATTAGAGTGATAAGCTTGACTAATCCTACAAAATTAAGAATGAATCTCCTAACAAAGTTAATTTTTCCAAGGAATTATTGCAAGGATTTATTTTGAGTTGGAAAGGAAAGGGATAGGATGGTTGAGATTCTTTCTATATCAATGGCAATGCCATCCTTTGAAACAATATTCCCCAAGAGCTTTCGCCTAGGGACTGCAAAGTTACATTTCTTAGGATTAAGAGAGACCCCAAATTCCCGACATCTCTCAAAGACATTCTAAAGATAGTCAATATGATATTTACTTTGCTTTGTGAAAATGGTAATATTATCTAGATAAACAAGGATGAATTCATTGATGTACCCATTAAAAGCAATATCTATTTCTCTTTGAACTTTGGCACCTACATTTGATAAACCAAAAGGCATTTTATGATATGCATATGTTCCCCACTTGGTGGTAAATGCAATCTTGAAATGATCCTCCTCCCTAACATTTATATAATTGAAATCGTAGTATTCATCCAACATAGATAACCTTTTAGCTCCCGTTACCATCTATAGAATTTTCTCCATAGAAGGTAGAGGATAGTGATCCTTTAGGGAGGCTTTTTTCAAATCTTTGAAATCAACACAAAGTTTGATTTCCCCATTCTTCTTTCTCCCTTGAACAATATTTTCCACCCAAGTAGAGTATTTGATGGGAAAAATTATTGTTTCCTCAATCAATTCAGATAGCTCCTTCCTCATGAGAGGCTCTATATTGGGATTGACGGTTTCTTTGCTTTTATATAATTGGCTTAACATCAGGATCAAGATAAATGGAATGTTGGACAATGTTTGGATCAAAATCCTTAAGGTCTTCGTAATCCCATGTGAATACATCATTAAATTTTTGACACAAGGAGATAAAATATTGTTTCTCTTTCTCATTACATACCTTTCCAAGCAATAGTTTCTTGCCTTGTGTAATGGTGATTGGTTGACAGTATTCTTGCCTGGTTTTATGTTCTTCTCTTCACATATGAATTCATCATCAGGTATGAAAATATGCTCCAAAGTAACCAATCCTTTTGGCAATTTTTTTTGTCTTTAGCTGTATAATTTTGTCACCATAGTTGTCAAGTAAATAATATTGCATTTTTGAGGAAAATTCAGCTTCATTCTAGATGAATTAAATTATTTGTTCATCACTATAAAATACATGATAGCTGGTTTTATTTTCTGGAATTGATGGCTTGACCAACACCTTGATGTGTTGTTGATTACCTCAAATGAGGTCCTGAGATGGTGAGAATTGTGAACCAAGGGCTGCCATCTGGTCTACTTCTTTGTTCAATTTCCTTTGCACCACTAATAGATTAAGGGCATCAAAACTTTCCAAAAGATCCAAAACTATGTGTTTATAATCTTTCAAAAGCTTATTCTTTTTGGCACACTTCCCTTTAACCTAGTGGATGAACAATTCAGTATCTCCAAAGATTTGTAAAGTTTTCATTTTCCATTTTTGAGCGATTATAAGATCATGCACCAATGCCTCATACTCTGCTACATTGTTAGAACATGTAAACTACAATCTATAGGCAAAGAATAATTTTTAGTTCATCAAAGAAATTCATACAACACCTACCCACCTCCATTTTTGCTTCTAGAACCATCAAAGAACATCTTCCATAATCTGGAAGCACTATCCTTTTACTTCTTGAGTGGTGTGGGTAAAGTCAAACCTTCTTCAAAATACAGTAGGTTCCAAGTCTAGTTTCCAAAGTTGTGTCATAGGGATCAAATTCAGAGTGACATTTGGCCCACTCATCTAATTAAAGATCAGGAATTGAAGGAGGCATATGTTTCTCTTCTAAAACCGAATCTTGTTTATGGTCTTCTTGTATCAAGAAATTTTATTGGAAAGGAGTGGGATCATAAGACTCAATATGGTAAGAAAATATAGGCTCAACTTTGGCCCTATATAGTCCTTATCTAGTCCTTAGGATCACATGCATCCAATATGAAGACAAGTAGCTACCCACTTTGGCCCTGAAATCTCTTGATAAGAAAATGAAAAACAAGGGAGGAAAGTCAATTACTAATGCAGCATGAGTTATGGTTAGACTTGGACAAGCATGAAGGGTTAACTCAATATATTTTATCACTCCAAAGATGCTAATGGTTGAGCCATTAAGTTGCAAGAAACCTTTAGAAACAGGGATGTACTTAATACCTAGGATATCAACAATATTTTTGGGCATCACATAAGTACTAGTCCCTGAATTAATTATGCAATTATAAACTAATTTTTTTCCCACAATTAAGGACATATAGAAGGGTGGTGTATTGATTACTTTTATTACTTTCTCTTACTTTTCTTGGCACAAATTGACAGTACCATGAGTATTTTGAATAATTGAATCAACTTGAGAGCTTCATGTAAGATATCTCTTTGTGATGGAATAGCTAGAGCATCCCACATTGTCATATTAACATTTTTCTTCTTCATTTTCTCCATAATTTTGAAATAAAGTCCCATGTAATTGTGCATTTGAGGTATAATATTCTCTTTCCTTGATTGTGACAACATTGGGATAGGCATCTTTGGTTGGGAAAAAAATTTCTTGTCTAAAATAGGTTTTCTAGGAACTTCAGAAAATCTATTTTTACTTGCATCTCTTGATCGTATTTGAGGAAACATGGTTGATGTTACATTAAACCCACATGGAAATGGTTGTCAGAAATTGACTGCAAAAGGAGATGCCAATTTAAATTTATTTTCCAACAAACACCTCATTCATGGAGACCATACACACGAGATCTCAAACCCAATGCCCCATTCCCAAACGCTTCCAATACGGCCACAAATTTAACACAAAATATGCCCCACACTTTTGTATATACACATTCTTATCCCCTTCTACATGTTTTGTAAGTCATGTGTAATTTTTATTTAGTTATCATACATGAACTCAACAATTTAACATTTCTTGTGCTTTTTTGCACAAATAAATGAGTGTCTTCCATAAAAAGATGAAAAATGTATAAATATTATTTTTTAAATAAAAAATAAAAGATAAGACAATTTTGTAAGCTTAGAATCCCAAAATTCATATATTCACACCATTCCAAAATTTCAAATTGATATATCAATCAACATCACTTGAAGTGACATAAACTCTCATTTTCAAGAAAAAAACATGTCACTTCTCTATATAAAGGTGTACCAAATCTGTGTGCATTCGCCCATTTTTTTAATGATGATCAACTTTCAATTTATATAACTTTTCTCATTGTTTGCACATATATAAAAGAAATAAAATATACAAGCACTTCATCTACTTCATCTACTTCATCCATAATTTGGAAAGATAAAATAATTGAAGTAATGTTTTACATATTTCATATGGAAATTAATATCATTTACATTACAAATCAACCAAAAATGGTTCCTGTCAACAAAATATGCCATTTCTCTTCAAAGATTGTAGAATCAATTTTAATCCTCGTGGTATCTCTATTCATTTTCTGTTTTTTCCCCTTACATTATTGAAATATTATCTCTTAACTACCATTTCTTTTCCTTTGTCTTTATTGGTCAAATATTTAATCATTAAAAAAAGGACTTTTGATAATAGTGTGTGGAACATGGTCCCTCCTTTATCGTATGAGGAGGCTTCCTTTATTAAAGACACTCTTATATGAAATAAAAAGAAAAATATTTACACTATTTTAACCTTGGGGTATTGATATTTTGTTCCTAAGAGACGGTAGTTTCAAGAAATAATTTTCTTAGAAGGATATGAAAGTAATTAGAATGTGAAAAAAGAAGTAAGAAAAAAAGGGAAGAATTGTACTTTCTAATAGGCAAAAATAGATCCCATTTTATTCTTACAATTGATGTCCACCATAAAAATAATTGCTTAAATGTAAATCCAGAGAAAATTAAGAGAAATATTTTGTATTTAACATAAGCTAAAACTGAAATCAAAAGATTGATGCACAAAAAATAGTTGATATCTCTCTTCATTTCTCTTTTGTTCCAATTTGAACACAACTCAAAAAGAAGTATTTCTCTAGAAATTATTCTCAACCAAAAAGTTCCTTTACAATGATCGACTAATGCATATTTATAGGTAAACCGTTCATAAATTTAAGCTCAATGCAACTTTGAAAAATTCCATATTCTAAAATAGCAATTACAAATTTGACCAACTCAAAATGCACAATTTATAAGCTGTAAATTTGATGTGCACTATTTACAAGTACGAATTGCCATTTTACACTCATGAAAAGGCATGACATAAAATTTGAAAAATCTAACTTAGTTGAAATAATTACAAATTAAGGATCTTCTTTCTACAGATTCTCTTAATGGCTTGTTGTGTCACCATCTTGCATTTCAACCATTTTTTTGTTTACAACTTGAATTCTCTCCCTATGATTATCAAAATTTGAGAAGATCTCTTTTATTCTACTCTAGTCCTGACTTGCAGTATATAGATTGCATACTTGACATTCCATGTCTATCATTCATTTTCAAAGGTACCTTCCGAATGAATTCACATCATTTTCTAATTTATCAACTAATATACTTATCTTAGATAAATTTATGTAAAAGATGTTGTGTCATTCTCAAGGTGCCTATTCCACCTACATCTCAAAATTAATGTAGATGAATAGAAAATGATACATCTCCACATCTTTTACATAGATTTATGTAAGACACACACACACACACGCACACGCACACACACACACACGCACACACACGCACACGCGCGCGCGCACACACACACACACACACACACACACAATCTTTACTATATAAAAATAATTCAAATTATAAAATTTAATGATATACACAATTTGTTTATTAAAAAATTAATTGCTATTTGTTTGCTTAATAATTATGTTTTTCTAATAAACATAACTTTTATTTAAAAAATATATGTTCAAGTTTTAAGATTACCTATGCATAAATGTAAAAAATTTAAAGAGGTATAATTATTTAATTAATTCTATTATTATTATTACTAGAAATAAATATATCATTTGTATTTCAAGAAAATTAATACAGATGTAATCATTTACAATACAAACACATTTAATTGAAAAATTTACAACATGTTAAATATTTCTAATGCCACTTGGGCATGCCCCAACATTATTAATGTTTGTTTAATCAAAATTTAATGTGTGAAGTCTTTCACACTCAAAGAGTGAAGCGGTCTAACTAGAAAAGTTGTTTGACTGATTCACCCACCCACATTCATTGGGTGATCCCTCTTGGGATTGAGCTTTGAGAAATGACTAGATAGTACAAACTGTCAGTTGTGTGTAGACTGGATCTAGCTTAAGATCAATGTAAAGAAATCTATAAAAGAGAAGAGAAGTTTTAAAAAGAAAATAGGAAGAAAGGACCGAGCTGAAAGAGTATTGCATTGTATTGTATCAAATTAACAAGAAACAGAGCTCTGCAGTCATTGTTAAAAATCTATGGAGCTAAGTGGAAGTTTTGGGTTAAACTCTTGTATTAAATTCTTAATAAAAGACAGTGCTTTTAACAGTGGAGTTTTTTCCTTCGGGTTTCTCCACTTAAATATGGTGTAATGTGTCTCTGTTCTTGTCTATTGTTTGCTTTCAGCTCTTGCTCATTATTTACTCATTTAAGCTCTGTTATTCACTATCTATTTTAGCTATTTTATATAGATTGGACTGCATGCCATAATATATAATATCTGACAAGTATTAATGGTGGATCTGTGATCTGTGGATTACATTTCACCTGCTAAATCTAACATGGTATCAGAGCTTGGTGATTGTGCATGTGTAGGATTGATCTAGAAGCGTTTTGACTTGAAAGAGTGAAGAAACTTTAAGTTTATTGACAAATCTATGAGACCCAAAAGTTCCACAGTCATGTTCAAGCTAACCAGGTTTAAAATTCCAATTCCCACCAATATTGTTTGAAATATTGGTTAAAAATGGGCTAAATGGCTTTTTAGATCGTGTTTAAGATATTGTTTGCTTAGATATTTGTTTTGCGTCTCGTTTTAGTCATTTACGGCTTGAATCCATTGTCTATGAGCTATTTTTCTAGTTTTCCCGCTATAAATAGCTGTTACAGTCGTTTTTTGAATGTGGATCTAAAATATCTATTTAGATCCAGTTTGTTTGGGCTTTTAAGTCCATTTTAATGGTAAAAATCTTTGTTTTTTTTTCCATTTTTTCTTTTATGAAGCCACAACCAATCATTTAGTGTCATTTGGCTTTGTATTTTTGGTCATTTTCAATTTTGCGAAGCTTGGACCAATAATATTGCTCCACATAGCTTCCCTGCTCTTCTTTTCATATTTGTGAAGCCGTACCCACTCTTAGAGTGCCAAATGGCTTTGATCTGACATCTTTCTGTCTTTGTGAATCTTGGGCCAATCGTTTTGTGCCATCTGGCTTCACCATGATAGACTTATTTGACTTCTTTTGACTGTGAAGCCTGAGCCAATCATATTGCTCCATCTAGCATCACATTTGTTAGTTTTTATGAATCTCAAGCCAATCAAAAAGCTCCATCTTACTTCAAGGTGTCAGAATATTGTTTATCTGATTGTCAGTTGAAATCCAGTGAGCCAATAAGGGCTTTACAAGTGTCTTTATGTTGTCAGACTTAGATTTAGCTATTTTTGACATTTACAAAACTTGAGCCAATAATATTTCTCCAAGTGGCTCTGTATTCCACTTTGTCAGTCTTCTTTTAACTTGTTTCTAATAGTTGCGAAGGGAAGACCAATAAAATTACTCCAAGTGTCTTTTCCATCGCATTTTTTAGATTTGAGAAATGTGATCCAATTAAAATTAGCCACCTTGTCACATTTTTTAGATTTTTGAAATGCGAATTGCCATTTAAAAGGTCTCATCTAATTAAAATTTGCCACCTTTTTGCATTTGTCAGTTTTTTCAGTCTTGCAAAAAGTGAGCCATTTAAAAGGCTCCACGTTTTTCAATTTTCTTTAATCTTTTTGGGTGCACTGCGAAGTGCAATCTAATAGCATTTGGACACGTATATATCTGTCAGTTTTTGACAGACTAGCAAAGTGCGAGCTAATAGAAAAATTACACTTATATTCAGTTTTTCATGTGTCAGACTTTAGTTCTTTATTTCACGGGTTTATTAACTTTTCTTTGTACCACATGGCTTCTAAAAATTTTCTTCATTATACATGGATTTTTTTTAAGTTATGTGAACTGTGAAGTCTAAGATAATTAAAAATCGACATGTAGTCTTTCTTTTCACACTTGTCAGACTTTTTCAGACTTGCGAAACATGATATATTGTTTTTGACATGTATTCTAATTGTGTCAGGGTGTCAGTCTTTACTTTGAATCTGCTAATAAAATCATGACACCTGTCTTATTTTTTTCCAGACCCAAACTTTATTTCAAGTTTGGTTTATAAATTGTTTAAAGCCATTAATTTTTTGACAAGTGGCTTGTTTGACTTTGACTTTGCTATCACATTATGTTCAGAATGTGAAATGTGATCCAATTAATTAAAGACACATGTATACGGTTCTATGTATTTTAATTAATTGTCAGTCTGTCTTATTAGCTGCATTTGCTGAAATGCGAGAGCTAATTGAAAAGTGACACGTGTATTTGCTATCAGACTTGTTATAGTCTTTTGATGCATGTCTATTTGTTTATCTTTTGTCACATTTTCTTGAATCGATTTCAGACCCGAAAGGCTTTAATTTAATTTTTAAAAGTGTCACGTGTCTGTCCGAGGATCTATTTTGAAGCCAACACGTGCCTTTCTTGGTATTGTTGATTTGTGCCACGTGTCGACCCCTGTATGAGCTATTTTTTTAACTTATTTTATTTGTTAAAGTAGCTCATTTTTTGAGCTCATTTTTTAACTCGAGCTCGCCCCAACATCGAATTGCTAAATAACTCATCGAGCTACTCAACCCCAACTCAGTTTGAGCTCATGTAGCTCATTCTTTAGCTCACTCCGAGCTGCTAAAGAACTCGCCAAGCTTCTGTAACTTGACCCCGACTCTGTTTCTGTAAATTTGATCTAAAATTGACCAATTTAAGCTATTTTTAGACCAAATCTAGCTATTTTTTGAAGATTTGACGAATCTGTGCTATGATCTTAAGCTCATAATTAATTAATTAATTAGCTAGCTAATTTTCTATTAAAATGGTATGTAGCTGAAACACGACCTAGCCCTGTTAAATTGATCCATAACTTGACCAATTCAAGCTATTTTTGATCAAATTTGGGTTGTTTGTTGTCATATGACAAATTAAAAGATCTGTAGCTTGTTTTTTTGTCTCTATTTAGCTTCTTTGAGTCATTTTTAGCTATATTTGTCTCCATTTTACTATCTAAGCATCTAGAAATGGCTAGTTCTACTATTTTTTTATGGATAAGTCTCAACTTTTAAATGGAACAAATTATAAAATTTCAAGAATTTGATTAAGATCTTGTTTTATGACTAAAAATCTTTAGGATCTTGTGACTGGGAGACAAGCTACCCCTGAAAACCAGAAGCCCCTATCTCAAGACATGTAAATTTCTTGTCACAAAGAAAGAAAGGATTATCACAGAGGAAAAATAGAAGTTGATATAATATTTTTTTTAATGCATCAAATACATCATGAAAAGAATATGTGCATATTCTTGTAAATTTTTTTTGTAAATCTGCCTCTCTGCCTCCTCTGAATAACCTAAAACTGAAATTGTTCTGCAAGCTTGTTTTTTCAGTTACATTTTAATATAATGGATGTAGACATTGAGGGGGGAGATCTTTCAATCCTTGACTCTAACTAGGATTCCTATGTCAGGTGCTTTCATGAGCATGGTTTACTCTAACTATCTTTTTTGCTAATGATTCTCTTATCAAAATAGTCATGATCTCTTAATAGTAACAAGAATATAATTCTTAGACTTAGACAATGTTTTTTTACTATTAAATCATGTTTTTTTGGCATAAAAAATATGATCATATATGACATGTCTAAGCTTAAATTGTGCTTACATGGTCATTTTATTATGAATACTGTGATTACTCTTGAATTATTTGATTATATGATCAACTCAGTTATTTATTAAGTCTTATCTTTTTATAAAAAGGCTTGGAAAAAGATACATGTTTGTTGAAACATATTTGTTAATTGTTAAGCATATGTGATATGTTGAGTTGTTATACAACTAATTTTTAAACTTTTATACTTGGCTAAAAGTGAAAATATTTATGATTTTTATTATGCTTACTTTGATATTTGTTGATGTTGTGTTTAAACTTTAATGTGTAGCTGGATTTGTGATCAAGATGGATATACACCATCACTTGGAGTAGAAAAAAGAGCCATGAGGCTAAAGAGGCTACTGGTAGTGAAGGTTGATTGTTCTTGATAAAGAATCCAGTTTGACATCAGATATCTTCTTCAAGCCATGGTGTGCTGTGAAGTTTTACAAGTCTTGTGCCTTTTTCATCCTATCAGAGTTTCCCTTGAGGGGGAGTGTATATGGAAATGCCAACTCTTGATGGCTTAAGAGTGGATCATGACCACCCACTTTGTATGTAACAAAGTGATCCTTTAGGGATTGGTTACACATGGTTGTAACATTGTAAACTTCCAATACTTGCTCCACTTTGTAATAAGTAAATGTGTCACTCTATGTGAAGTTACTTATAAATCCCAGCGAAGCTTTAGTTATGGGGATGCCTTAGTTTATAAAAGGCTCCATAATCTGATGTAAGTCTTCATATGTAAAGCACTGATCTTAAGAATTTCTGTTTGGGAAGATCTACAGATTTCCCTTGTTAGAATGCTCAGCCTGAATCATTGTTGTTGATTCAAGGGTCTGAAATTGGGCATGTCTGATTGTGTTCTCCCACTTAACATTAAGGGGGAGTGTTGGGGTGATAATTTCAAGTGGGATCAACCACTTGGGCATGCCCCAACATTATTAAAGTTTGTTTAATCAAACTTTAATGTGTGAAGTCTTTCACACTCAAAGAGTGAAGAAGTCTGAATGGAAAAGTGGTCTGACTGATTCACCCACACACATTCATTGGGTGATCCCTCTTGGGATTGAGATTTGAGAAAATGACTAGATAGTACAGACTACCAGATGTGTGCAGACTGGATCTAGCTTAAGATCAACACAGAGCAATCTATAAAAGAGAAGAGAAGTTGTCAAAAAGAAAAGGAAGAAAAGGACCGATATGAAAGAGTATTGCATTGTATTGTATCAAATGAACAAGAAACAGAGCTCTGCAGTTGTTGTGAAAAAGTCTATGGAGCTAAGTGGAAGTGTTGGGTTAAACTCTTGTATTAAATTCTTAATAAAAGATAGTGCTTTTACAGTGGAGTTTTTCCTTCGGGTTTCTCCACTTAAATCTGGTGTAATGTGTCTTTGTTCTTGTCTATTGTTTGATTTTCAGCTCTTTCTCATTATTTACTCATTTAAGCTCTATTATTCACTATCTATTTTAGCTATTTTATATAGATTGGACTGCTTGCCATAATCTATAATCTTCAGCAACATTAATGGTGGATCTGTGATCTGTGGATTACATTTCACTTGCTAAATCTAACAATAATATGCATAATTTTTTTTACTTCTAAAAACTATTTTTTTTTCCAGTCTCCGTCAAATGAAAACCAATTTACATTTAAAAAAAAGTAAACATGTATTTTATCTTTAATATTAGGCTATCTTTTGATATTATAAAATGATTTTTGTTGGGATGATAAAATGACTAAGTATTGGATAAGAATGAAGGTTGAAGAGTGCGTGAAAGTTACACATGGAAGAATGAAAAAACATGCACAAAGGTTTGACACACAAGAATAAGAGATAGTGTGATCATCAAGCAAGATACATATGGGAAAAAGTAGAATTTGATGTGATCACCAAGACAAGTCATAAATAGACAGAGCATGGACAAAGTAAATATATAACATGATAAATACATACAAGAATAAGTATGGACATGGATAAATCATGAAAGGAGCATATATATTTATAGCAAAGATGAAAATAAAGTAGGTCTATTTATAGAGATTCTAGAAGAAAGACAACTGCTTGTGGAGAACTATGGAATTGTGTATAATTATAGGAAAGTGACAGTTGTAAAAGCATGCAATCTATGTATAGATCTAGTCTATCCTTAGACTGTAACTTGATTTAGTAGTGAAGGAAAAGTTCTCACCCTATATATATTTGTAAATATCCATGTAATCAGCCAGTCCATGTGTGTGTTGTTAGAGTTCTGGTAGTCCTGTATTGCACATGAGTTTGTAGATGGAGATTGTATGAGAATATCATGAAGCTATGTTATTGGTAATTATATTATGTATGAACATCATGATCTATAACAAGTACTCAACTCCTTCTTGATTATGACATGTTATCTTGTGCATGTTATGATTCCATGAACATATATATTCTCCATGTGGTACATTTGTATGTTGTGATAACCATGAGTGCATGAAATTCATCTTGACAACTAACATAAGAAGGAACCTGTTAGGTTTTTGCATGTGTCAGTCCACCGAACTATGTTGTGTTGAACCTAGAATATGACATGAAATTTTAGTTCTGTTGTCAGAATCTTCTTTAATTTAGACTCTTAAGATATCGTGTGCACATGGTGTTTTGAATCTCCTTAGATAATATTGAGCATTGGATACATAAGGGCCAATATGAGTTTGCGCTAAGATATAGTGCCCTTGAAAATTTTAATCCACCCTAATGGGTTGAGGACAATCTATATGATGTAATTTATCAGACATTATTCAGTTTCTTTCCTTGAGAGTTAAATGATTGCTCAACATCGTATGTACAAAATAGAGGGAGTAGGCTGGGAGAAAGACATATATGGGCCCAGGAAAAGTATCAAACATTAGTTGATTGGGAACAACCATGGACATACATAGTATATCATTGGTGGGAAGGTGTTTTGAGGAACTATACTTTAGAGTACATGATCTTGACTTATTCGTGTCTGGAGGAGGCTAAGTTCTAGTTTATTCATGAACCCAATGGATCATATCTACATGCACTTTCAATTTTCATCAATATCTTGATGATTAAAATTGGGCTTGAATATTTGAGGATGGCTAGTTAAAAACTTGTCACATGTAAGAAAAAAGAAAGGGGTTGGAAAGGATAGCGTTGGTCTAGGTGGAAAAAGAGAGAAAAAATATTGTGTAGATATAATGATGCATAATAAAGGGTTGTTGAAGATGCGTTGAGACTGAGAGGAATATGACTAGGTAGTAGTAATGAGAACCCTTAGGAAGGTGAGGGGCCATAATATTATGTCCCTATGATATTGGGAAAACATAGAAGGACCTCATCGGAATCCGTTTAAAAGTGATTCTGGTGAATATTTGGGAACAATTGGCATGCATCTGGACCACCCTAGACCCTTATCCCTTGTGTATGATACTCAATATTTGGAATTTCATATAAAATATTATCATAGTGAGGGTGAATAATGTGAGTGCAATTGAGGATTGCCATGTTGGGAAGGTGACACAAGTAGAAGTGTGTTAGTTTCCATTCAAGAAGAGAGAAAGATAAAATTAGAACACATGGCATCAACCTTTGTTACTTAGTAGGATTTGATAACCAGTCAACAAACTTTATTTAGAATTAGTAAAATAGAAACAACATTAGGATAGAATGTTGGTGCACTACTATCTGGATGTTGTAACATAGGTGTAATACTGGGACAAAGTGTGGGTGTGTAGACTAGTTATACCATAGGAACACATACTAGAGTTACATAAACAAGGGGCTCGGGAGGCTCTGGTCCTCCCTCGAGTAGAGGAAATTATGGTGGAGGTTTAGGGTGAAGATCTGGTCCTAATCTAGGATAGAGAAATATTCCTCCACAAAAACCTAAAATTTTCTATGAAATGTCACTCCACTTTCCCAAGTACATAAGAGTAGAGAATGTAGCTAGACATGTGCACAAATGTGAGCTTCTATGGAGAGCCAAGGGGATCACCGCTTCAGAAAGAAAGACTAGTCAATTTATGACTACATTGTAAGGTTGCACACATAGTTGGTACTAAAAGTATGATCCATAACAAATAACAACAAATTATGACACATTGTGTGCCACTTTCTAGGTAGAATTATATATCATTGAGTTCAAGCAACAAAGCATCAACATGCTAAAAGATATCAAGCAAGGAATTTCTAAAAGTGTCTAAAAGTATGATGTATGGTTTAAAAATCTATTCTAGAAAATTTCATATGATATCCACCAAATTCAACATATGTAATAGGTGATTATTGACACCTTTCAGGAGGGCACTATCAAGCAAAAATTTTACAAATCCACATTAAGATTTGGAGGAAACTCTATGCACAGAAGTAGTTGATAGTGTTGACACTAGGGTGAGCCCATTTTTGGAAGCACAAATTATAACTATCGCCACAAAGTTGGAGTAGTTATCTACTAGCTCAACACATGACACTCAAAGTGGAATCTTGTGTACATACTATGAAGTAGAGGGGTATACTAAAAATAGTTTCTCGTGTAGGAATCTATGCACTATAATATTGTCTTGTGAGATATGCCATAAGGACCTTGATGTCTAGGAATTCCCAATCCTTCAACGTGCTACATAGAAGAATGTATCAATGTACTATAATATTTATGATGCACACACACACGATCTCAATGCTAGTTTATTGATTACATCCATGAAGCATGCGAGCCCAGGATGCACCAGAATAGTGTAGAGGATAACTTGTAGGTGTGTGAATATTAAAATAATATAGCAGGTTAGAACAAAAATAGAGGCTACAAAGGAGGATATTGAGGCATAGGTCAGGGTGGTCATGGAGGGATGTTCAATCATGAAACTTGTTATTTGTGTGGATCGCCATATATTTATTAGCGTTAGTGTCCTACGAACTTGTCTTGCACATATTGTGGAAAGGGGCATCAGGTGGAAGATTGTCTTGATTTATATGAGAAAATGTGCAAGAATAAAAAAGAGAGGGGCATGGTGATGACACAAGTCAAACATGCCAAGAAAGGGTATTCGAAGCCTAAGGAGTTGGCATTAGCTAAGAAAGAACCATTATTGGTCACCAAATGCATGGAGGCTTCATGTACATGGGAACATGTGAGAACCAAACCAATCATCTAATGAGAAGAGGTTATACATCCAAATAAGTTTCTCGATGTAGGTCAGTAGGAGGATTTTCAAGAAATTGTGATCCTGATCAGGGATTTATATGAGGAGAAAAACTGATTAAGTGAACAAGCGTGGGATAGGGAGCATGTGAAACATACATAAGTAACTGATAAGGACAAATGAAATTAGGGAAGTATTTTAAACACTTAGACAAGAGAATATCATACCCCTGTTAGGCGAATGGTTATAGGAGAAGGTTTCATGAATGGAGAAGGATAGGGATAGAGAGACATTATATGAAAATATACCACCACAACGCTATGAATATGAAATGGAGATCACCTTGGATGTATTTATTGATGGCTGGCTAGTGATAAACATCCTGATTGACACTAGCACAAAGGTAAATGTGCTTACGTTATATGCATGGAATAGGATGGGTAGGCCACCTCTAAATATTTCTTTTAATGTGTTATAGATGGCTAATAAGATAAGTTAATTTCCCATTGGAGTCCTAAAAGATGAAAAACATCACTATACAGGGGGATAATTTTAAAGGTGATTTTGAGGTGTTAGAATTAACAGGAAAATAATTTCCTTGCACTACTTGGAATACCTTGGTGTTATAAAAACAATGCATATCTGTGTTATATTAGCTTTGAGAATGTAGACAAGCGCATAGTTATTTTTATGGATGGTAATCGAATTGCACCATACATAGAGCCAGTAAGTGAGGAAGATCTAAATCATATATATGCACAAATTGTGCAAGATCCAGAATGGATTGAACCTACAAAGGAAGGGGTACTCAAATAGGAAGAAACAAACTCAATCAGTGACACTACTAGTGTTACATGTGATAATTGGGCACATAGAACTTATGATATGATTATCCATGAATGTCATGGACAAGTAACCAAAGTGACCAGACCATAGATAGTTAGGCATCTTGGAAGGAATTCACTTCCTAGGTATACTAGAGAAGATATTCCAAAAGTATTCTTGAGTTCCATAGAATAATAACTACGCGAAAAAGGCGACCGAAGAAATATTTGGTATATTCGCTAAGGGGGAAAATAATGTGGTGGTGGGCCATCCACAAGGATAATTTTATGAGATGGCATGATATCAGGGTTTCCTTCTTAACTAGGTTTGTTAAGCATAATCTACCTTTGAATTTACCAACTTATGATGGAAAGGCATCTCCCAAAACTCACGTAAAAAATTATGAGAATAGATGGCGTGAAGGTCTTGATGTGCTACCACCTTCCTCGTTAGTCTAAAAGTCCTATTCAACCTTGCATGGGTGCATTTGCACATGGTATATACATGGTGAGATGAAGCAAGATACTTCCAATTAGCAAGACTTGACATAAGGTATCATATATGTCCTTAATTTTTTTCATCTAACCCTCCAGTGCATAAGGCCTTACAGTTGATGAAGCACAACACTTTGGGGGATATCCCAAAGGGATAAGAGCTTGTGACTCAATTATACAAGGATACTATTCTAGGTGGGAATGCTAACAAACGCACATGGCTAGAATTTGATGAAGATATCTTAGAGCGTGCTTGGAAGGAAAAATAAAAAGGAAAGCTATTGTACCTGATTGATGATGAAGAGGTTGAAAAATCAAACATATAACACATAGAGGGTGACCACGAAGAATTGGATAAGTAATATGAGTAGGAAGACACATATCACTTGTCGTTGAAGACAAAGAAAGTAAATATTGGGTTGAATGATGCACTGAATAGAGCAATCATTAACGATTATTGGTCTGAGGAAGGAGTTTCAAATATTATGGAACTATTGCATAAATTTCATGGCATATTTCCTAGGGGATACCAAAATATAAAATGTGTCCATATTTCCCTAGGAGAGATGAAGATCAAGCTAAAATAAGGCGCATGACCAATTCGTAAGAGACCATACAAAATGAATCCTACTTTGTGTGTCAAGGTTAAAGATGAGATTGACAAAATGCTAAAGGATTTTATTATAGATCCCATTGAATATTCCAAATGGATCAGCCCCATGGTTATAAGTATTAAGAAAGATGGAAGAATAAGAATTTTTTTGGATTACAAAGTGTTAAATGCTTCTTATGTTATTGATCCATTCCCTACAACATGTTACATTGTAGTCTAGTAAATCAACACAACATATTCGGGTGTGCTTGGGACCTCACTCAGACCTAGGTATAAACACTCATTAGAAGAACACACAACTCCACTAAGTTCCTTCTAGGGTGAAAATCAAGACATGGTCCCTGTAGACATGATTATCATAACATGCAAGATATATTCCATATGCAAATTATAGTATGCACACAAAAAATTGATCATAAAATGAGCTTGTATTTATTCTTCAACATATACAATCAGTAACAAAATCTGTATTCCAATTACACCACATACATCTCTTCCTACTTTGGCAATCCATAATAGATTATCCATTATAAACAAATGAACTTAAATACTTGACATGCATCTAAAACATACACATCCTCATATAAAAATCACACTTACAGACACATATATGTATTTTCCACACACTCCCATTACATGGAATTTGACATGTATATATAGGGTGTAAAATTGTCTAGAAATAAATCATTCCTAAATATTGTCTATATGCTTGCACTTTATTATAATAAGGCATCATCCTTTTGTTCTCCTTGATTAGTCTATTGTGTGCTAGGATTATCCTATGCTTTACTCTAGTTGCATGCACTACAATTAGATCTGTCCCCATGCTATACATATTTTTATTTATCTTAAACACCATGATATAGTTATATTTATTTTTCCATGCATATCCTATATTTAGCTTGCCTTGGTAAACACATCATCTTTGTGTTTGTCTATTTTTAGCTCATTCCATAATTGTGGCTAACTCTTGTTCTTTCTTCCCTTATGTGCAAACCTTCCGCACGTTCTCTTCTCATACCTCAGAAAACACCTTCATGTAATTATTATCCTTGTATAATTTATGCTTCCATGCTTCTGTGTGCACCTTCACACCTCCCTCCTCCTTCACACATTTATTCATACTTAACCACTTATTTAGTCTAAAATTACCCCACACTAGGGCTATTATCCATACTTTGCGATATTTGAATCAATGAATGAAGGAATAAAGAATCATGTCTACAAAAATAATATGTGAATTTCCTAAAATAATGTAACAAATAAATAATGTGTACTTCTACACAATCCAACACTCGGCTCAAGGTGTTGGTAGGAGTTCAGGAGACTCTAGGCTGGTTGATACCTCTAGCTTTTTTAATTCTTCTAGCACAATATCTAACCTAATTTTTTTGTTGATTAATTTTTTTTGGGAATCTTATTTAGGGTCAGTTCCCTAGCCTTCTCTTACAACTCTTTCAAAATAACATCCCATTCAATAGCCATACCTTCTAGGTTATCCAATCTCCTCATCACCATGGTTTGCACCTCCCCTAGTGATGCAAGAGCATCAAGGAAAGAAGTTATAACAAAGTCAAAATATCCTCTTAATCATGAGTATGGAATCAAGAAAGGTGAATAATAGTCCTTAAGTTATGAATGAAGGCCAAGGATACAATAGCAAGTGGCAAAGTGGAGTCAAGTTTCTCAAGAATTCAAAATGCAAGTTTCCCTCCATTTTCAAATTTGAACTTTTAAAGCATGTAAAGGTGTCTAGTGAGCTTGTTAAAGGCATGTTAGTAGTTAGGTAAGTAAAATAAACATCCTTGTAGTGATATGAGGTCTATGTAATGAAAAATAATGTAAAATTTCTTCTTGATGTATGTAAGGTCATGTGTATAAGTCATGAAAGAGAGTTAGTTAGTTAGGGTTGAGAGAAACAATAAGAGGTGAGTTAAAAGAAAGAAGGAATTCGAATGGACAGAGGGAAAATGACTTAGTTGTGAATCCTTGAGGAAGGATGGAAAAAGGGAGGAAAAATTGAATATTAAACTATGGATTTGTAAGAAACTCAATGATGTTTAAATGAAGAAGCTTATTTTTGGTTAAATCTTGTATTTTGAGTTGAGTTCAATGAACTGTGCCTTCCTTTACATTTGCATGTCAATATTATATGGAGAACTCTTAGAGGATATTTTAGTACTTGTGAGCTAGGAAAATAAACTGATAATCAAGAAAGTAAAACAACTAGTCTAGATACCTTCTCCTTCGCTACTCCTTATCAAACATCAGAATGGGAAGTGAAACATGGATGAGCCTTGATTGCGTGAAATGTAGGTGCTTCCCTTGAACTCGAGCAAAGCCTTCTCTGCAACATGATAAAATTACTTTGCACCAATGGATAAAGGAATTATGGATTTGGGATGCTTCAAGATGAGGCTATTTGGGCATTAGGATGAAGTGGATGGATGTTCTATGCTCAAAGGATGCAAGAACTCTGACTAGATATTCAAGCTTATTCTTGAAAGAGGGGGTGAGGCTCTATTTATAGCCTATAAGTGAGATTAATTTGGAGGTTTAGAATAATCATGATTATGGAAAGTAAGAATGATTAGGTGAGTGGGAGACATGAGAATTGGCCCAAAATTAAAGTTGAATATTTAATTCGCAAGTGGGGGGGACATGAGGAATATTTGGCATGTGGGGAAGATTGGGTTTAGTTTAGGGGTTGAAACAAATTAATCAATTGATTAACATCGATTAATTCAATGTTCATTTTGTGGGAAATGGAATGGTGAAAGTAATTGATTTAGGATAGGTGTGAAATTGGGGTTTCTACAATACTTATTTAAAATAATCTATGAAAGTTGAGGGTGAATGCTCTGCCTTAGGATAGGTGTGAAATTGGGGTGTCTACAATACTCATTTAAAATAATCTATGAAAGTTGAGGGTGAATGCTTTGCCCTAGTGGAAAAATCAAGCCCAAGTGTGTAGAATTGTGACTGTGTGATAGAAATAAATCGAATGAAAACTCTGTGAAGGTGTATTGAACCTTTCTATTGAATATCTTCCTAGTGCATGATTAATAAGTGCATTAATTTCAGTAACAAGATAATTTTTCTCAATTTTTTCATTGATTCCATGTTTGTTGATCTTTTAATCTATGAACTGTGACTGTATAGTCCTTGACTAGGCATGTTAATGAGTTTGGTAATGGATCTTGTTAAAAAATGTGCACGAAGAGTTAGTATATAGCATTGAGTAGTTAAAACCATTTCTTCATGATGTCTCCTTTTGTATGTTGATGATCACAAGGAGGTAGAACAAGGGACTATGACTGGAAAAGTGATTCAAGAAAGATTGAGTTTCATGGTAATAAGTGTTAGCTTATATATACATAAAATTCCTCGATAAGACCATGCAAATGCATGAAAATATATTGAGGTAAGTTACCCCCCTCAACCAAGATCTCAAATATTTGCATTTGATGAATTATGATTTAAAAACCTTGTTCTTAAAAACATGTATAGACTTTTGCTTGTCAAAATTGAAGGATATTTATCTTAAAACCATAACTGAAGGCCCAGATATCTGAGAAAGGTGGTCATAAGTGTGAATAAAATTTTTCAAGCCTTAGAGGTGAGATTTGATTAAACTATAACCTTTTTCATCTTCTCGGGCCTGACTGTGTGTTATTACTAGGGTATTGCTAGGGAACAAAATTTGAAACCTCAAACAAAAGAGTTTTAGCACGAAACTTGGAAGAAAAAATGCTCAAGGGGTCCTCTAAAGGATTCAAGAATAATTTTAAAGTTTCATTGGTGGGAAAAAAGAGATTCTCTTGACAGTTTGAGTGAAGGAAGCCAAACATAGTCTCAAGCCTAGTTTGAAGAGATATTTTACAAAATGAATACTAGGAGGACTCGGAGTTATCTCTTGAAAGTTTATATATATCTAAAAACCCTTAACGGGTGATAAAAAAATCCCCTTATTTCTATTTTTAACCCATTGAAATCAAAGATACACCTGAAAGTTGGTGATAATAGACCTAATTAAGGGTTTAGGGGTCTAGAGAAGGAATTTGAATTAGGAAGAAAAATACAAAGATTTTAAATCTCAATTTTTTCATGCACCTTGGGTGTTTTCAAAGAGAGACTATTGAAGCTTACAATTTTTTGTGGTCATATAAAAATCACTCCAACTATTATTTGTGTAAGAATTTGGTTTTAAAGGGTTATATAACAATTTTTGGTAAAAGGGAATAGATGTGAACCTTTTAATCACTTTAAATGAATTTTGTGGATGGTATATCTTTAATTTCCATGAAGAAATATGGGAATACCATTATAGGGGTCATCAAGAAGTGAAAGATCAGTTCTTTCTTACAAGGACTAATGACTTTGTATAAGGTTCAATGGAATTTTTGAATATAGTGAGTTAGGGAGTGATGTTAAATTGTTAAAGAATAAAATATTATTAGTACTAACATGATTTGAAGTGCATAGCAGGGTTCAAGATAGTGGAGAGGTGATGGAGAGCTAAAGACAAGATTATTACTTTGCTAGGTTGATAAGAAGGTGAAATCCAATTATGACAATGTAAGAGTTGTTAATACTTTTATGAAATGAGATTTTATTAAATTATGTGTAGCCATTAGAGAAATCCTAAGAGCAGGGTATAAAGGCCATGAGTCATATATAAAGAGATTGGATACAACTTTGTAATTTAAGCCATTGTGGGCTTGCATAAGATCCTCATGTTGCAAAATTGTGGAGGAATTTTGTTACTAGAAACCTATTGAATTTGTTGAATGGAGTGAGTCAGTGGATAAGATGCATCACCTAGCCTTTCATATATCCTATCATGCTTTACCCTTATTAAATTATTTCTTTTTTACTACCTCTTGTAAAAAAAATTCACACGCGACCCTATTTCCTATGTATAATGAAGCTTGCAATCGGTCAAACTATGCGTACTCTTCTATGAGGAGTGTGCTTATTATTGTGGCATCCTAGAACCTGCCAAAAAATATTCTCATACATCTACATGGTCTCCTTCATCTCAACACTTAGGTTTTCATACAAATCTATTCTTTTATCAACCTATCTTTGAGTGACTATGAGATTAGAAGGTCATATTGAACCCAAAGAAGTATGTGTTTAGTGCCATCTCAAGAAAACTGTTGGGATTCATCATATTTAGAATAGGAATTTAAGTGGACCTAGCAAAGGTCACTGATATTAATGAGATGCCTCCTCCCAAAAAACCTTAATAAACGGCATAACTTGCAAGGAAAAATTTAATCTATTCACAAATTCATCTCCCAACTTAAAGATAAATGCCATTCATTCACCCATATTCTTGAAAAGGATGTTGATTTCCATTTGGGTCTTGATTTCCAGAAAACCTTTACCCAAATCAAGCAATAATTGGCTAACCCACATGTTCTAGTACAACCTACCCCAGGTGAACCCATACTATTGTATATCCTTACCACTCAATTTTCTATTGGCATGCTCTTGGCACAATATGATGACCAATACAAAGAAACATCCATCTATTATCTTAACCATACCTTGATCTCCTATGAGATCAATTATCCACAAGTTGAAAAGGCATTCTTTTCCGCTGTTTTCACTTTCCAGAAGCTTCATCATTACCTTCTACAAAATAAAACTAAGCTCGTATCTCAATTTTACCCACTCAAGTACCTATTATCCAAACCCACACTTACCGGGATGATGGCCAACTGGATCATTTTAATAAGTGATTTTGACATTGAATATGTGCACCAAAAGAAAGTAAAAGGAAAAGCGTGTTCCAATCAATTGGATGAAGTGCCCTTACCGAGTATGGAACTACTAGGGCTAGATCTGTTACATTCTTCTATTTTATACATCAAAGAATCTTCTACCTAAAAAATGTACTTTTATGGGTGATGTCGATCCCTACATACATACTTCAATGCACCCAAAAAAAATTCTTAGAAGTGACAAAAATAACTTTATCATTCACTTTCCTTAGAAGCCAACACTTGCTAAAAGTTGTTCAATATGTAAAAATATACTGACCCACTATACCAAGGTTTAAATTCACTACAAACATGTGTAACATCATCAAACACATTTTCTAAAATTACTAAATTGGTTTCACAACATTAATTGTTACCATTTCCCCCTTTTGACCATCATATGCCCTTAAGACCAAGTTCCTTGCTCCAACTATGCATTACCTCTTTTATAGCTATCTAGGAGGTCTCACTAAGCTCATTAGATCACATTTGTCTATGTCAAATTTCCCCATAAAATATAATCTCTCAACTCTTCATACAATTCCTTGTAGGGCTCTTTTTGCATTTTGTTCTCAAACTCTCTACTAGGTCTTCTACAAGATTATATCATAAATAATTTACTTTATCTGAGGTATCAAGGTGCAATAGACATGTTTTGGAGCACCCATTATTGCATTTATCATTCCCCTAAATTTTATCTTCTCAACTCCAAGTATTTTATATACTTCCTTTGTAAACTCACCTTATCAACTAGCCCTTCTAACTGTGTTTGAAGTTTATTCCTTAGTATGTCACAAAAATAAAGAATTTTCACCATTAGTTTCTAAATTTTATTAATTTATCTCTTTCTACATAGGATTGGGATGATATGTTGAAACTTTTAGGTCAAAATAAGTTGATTTTTCCTCTCAAAAGTAAATCACTAGCACTCCCACTCACAAACCTTCTCAGTGATCCTGAGAAGAGTATTATTTGCACAAATTCTTCCAATTAAATATTCAGGGCTTAAAGTTATTTATGGATGTCTTTTACACCTCATGTTCATGAAAATGTTTATAGTGGAAGTCCAACTTTCCAAAATTCTCAAAATACACCTCCTCCTCTATTCAAATTTGGACTGTAATAGTTTTGCACTCTTAATAATATATGATTTATTTTCTTCTTGAATACTAATGGCTATAGAAATATTCCCTTCCATGCCTCCAAAAACCATATGAATCATTTCACAAATATTTCAAGACACTGAATATTTATTTAAGGCCAACTTCATAATTACTTCTTTCATTGCTTCCAATAAAACTTTCCAAGCTAGTGTATAGTAAGTCACACTTGGTTTTAGTAACTTAAGGTCTCATAATCTCTTGTCCTCTATTTAAGAAATGCATGCTCTCTGAGTCACCTTGGTCACACTTATTACCATCTTTTCACCTTATTATTTCCAAGTTTTCATATACAAAACCCTTAAGTGCAGGGCATGCTAGACTGTGTTGAATCTCTTGTTTGTTACTCATTGTTTAGAAATTGTATCCATCCTTAAGGGTTCCTCATATTTTTACCAACCCATTAATTTTAATTTCATGCAAGTTCCAATAAGAGAATTATAAGTTTTCTCAGATTTACTGATGTAGCCTAGAATTTACCAGATAACACCCTAAATGCACTATCACATCACTCAACCTAGACTGAGTGCTCACTCGAAGCATGCAAAGGTACTAGGTCCCTCTTTAGGGTTGTTGTAGTAGGATGTTAGCATGATGAAGGAAGAAACACATATATTCCTAACTAATCCATCATTCTACAATGCATGCCATATTCATATTTATGAAAGAACAAGCTTAAACAATAATCATGATTGAATCAAGAACATGCACCACTCAATTACACACAGGAATGAAACTTAGGTTCAGCGAATATATTTCATCTATTATTAAACACATAAGCTACTTACAATAATGGCACTTTATACCAATCCGTGCATGGATCTGATATAGTAATCTAATCATATGCACATATATCTATATCTTCATACATCCATCTCTCGCTATGTATATCAATATATATAGGGTGGGTGACTTTCCCTTTCACCGCTTATCTATTCCAGAAATAGGCCGCATGCTATTAATATCCACATGCCGTTTAAAGGCATAACCACACATGTAATTGTGCTGTCTATAGAATTCTTACAGTTAACTAAAATGACAATCCTATTCTTAGCTTGTCTCCATGCAAAATGTTTCGATATGACCCTCCAAAGATATGATAATGTATGGCGTACACGTCTCTGCATTGTTTGTGTGTTCCGCACGCCATCTTCTAAAAAATAGGTCTTCATACTCAAAATTGGCCAAGTCCTAAATGCTGAACTTGCCCTCTACACACGGGTTATTCTTGTCCCTCCATGCGCCCTTGATCCTAGCTTTCTCTCCCACGCGGACTTCTTGTGTGATCTCTAACAAGTATTCTCTAATCAACATTACCCCACACTAATCTCATTGTCATCCCGACAATGGGTATTTCCAAAAATTGAAGTAAAGAATAGAAGAATGGAAAGAATAAGAATGAAAGAATGTAGATAAATAAATAAGTTTTATGAGGCTATGAGGCAGCCTCCTCTGTATCAGCTTGAAGTATCAACTCTGGATACTCCTCCTTTATTTCATCCTCCAAGGCTTGCCATTTAGCGAGTGCTTGTTCTACTTTTTCTAGAATGTCTACAACAATGGAATCTAATTCATTCCTTGTAATCTCCCCTTTTTCATTTTGCAAAACTAACAAAATGCTGGACATCAAGGTCATTCTTCCTTCTAGAAGATCCATCTTCTGTGCAATGAGCTTCCCAAAATCTTCCAGCTGAGTCTTGTACAGCTCTTGTGTTACTACCAGGGCCTTGCACTTCTGCTTAACCATTGACAATATTTCTGCGTAGCCCAATGTATCATCCTTCATTGCTTTTTGGACCTCATTTTTTTCTTCTAAGGTCTTTATGCTGCTAAGTGCCTTTGGAGCTATGCATGTATTCAAAGCTTGGTCTACTTTCTTCAATACTTCTTGTAGCACTTGCAGCAGCCCTTCATAGGATGCAATATTTTGCATCACTAAGGATTTCTCTTGTTCTGCCTCTTGCTCTGACTTCCTTAGCACTGTCATGTGTAGAGGTTCATCTTCAAGCACTAGGTCCACCAAATTTCCTACATAATGTATCGCTAAGGGAAATTTTTGTGGTACCTTGGTCTCCAAGTGTGGCCTAGCTCTTATGACATTGTCCACAATAGCCTCTGTGAAGTTGATAAATACTTCGTTCTTATTCTGTGCCAAGTCCCTTTCTTGTGTTATGCACATTATCTTCGCATCATTTTTCTTTAGCTCCTCATGCATTGCTATGATTGTTGCAGATTTATGCATGTTTCTTCTAGCAACTTCAGTAGAAACCTTCACCAATGCATTGCTGACCTACTCATCTGACATGATAGTAGGCTTTACTGTCATATGTCTATCTTGTGATGCCTTCTTCAGCTGTCTCAAAACACATGAATCTTCACATACATCAAAGTCAAGCTCATCCATGTGGGTATGCATTGACCATGATAGTTTCTTTCAAGTGCACACAATAATCATATCCTCATCCATTAGCTCCCAGCCAAATAAATCCTTCTGTGCTATTGTGCTCTGGAAGCGGGAGTGAAAAATTTTACTTGCGTCCTCTGCATACCCAATGGTTGGTGGAATGTGCTCTCCACTCATCCTCTTCAATATAGGACCCTTGGGAATTGTATCTTCAAGGTTAAGATCTTGTCTCATTAGATATTGAACAGTCACATGCACGGATCCAAAGGTTTCCTTTTCTTTTTCTTCTCCATCCTTCATCTCTTCATATTTTTGCTCTTCCTCATTCTGTGGCTTATCTTCTTACTCGAGCAGGGTCAGAGATGCACACTCCCTCTCCCTTGATTCCTCTGCTTCTTCATCCAACTTCAAATTTATTCTCTTCTTTGGTTTAACGGTCTCCATATGAGGAGAGAGACGAGATGATTTCCTTAATTTTTGTGGGGTTCCACTTTGAGTCCTTGTGCATCTAAATACTTTCTTAAACCTATGCTCCCCTTGCTCAACCTCAATATCTTCCTCATTCAGTCATGTCCTTGAGGTGGAGTGGCCATGCGCGTTGTGACTCTTCTCTGTCATATGGTTGCTTTCTTCTACGCTCTAAGCCTCCACTATCTTCATGATCCTCCTCTTCACCCTCTACTTCAAAAAATTTTGTGGGCCTTTGCGCTAATATGTTTTCTATTGTGTTCTTACCCTTCGTTAGCCCTGGGAGCACGAATTCATTCTCTACATAATTGTTGTTCTTCATCTTGGGCTTCAGCTAAAGATACACCAATGCTGCCTCTACATATGCTACAACCAAAATTATTGGCTTAATATTCAACACCTCTAAAATTATTCTCTTGGTATAGGCACTTCTTCCAGGATACACAGACTTCTTCCTCAACATGTGGTAGTCACAGTCTACCTTATCTGAATTAAGTACCAATCGGTGCGCGTGTCTGTAAATCTGTGAACAAATCCTTGGAAATAGCTTACAGTGAATGCATAAGGCAATTTACACCAAGGGCTCCAGAATCCATCTCTCATTGGGAAGCGCGTGATGCAGAAATGCTGATATATAGAAAATTAGAGTTATTTCCCTACTACTGATGATAGGTCCTTTGGGATGCACCACTCTTCCCCAAATGTCACGTAGATTCCATCATACCATTTCTCTGCCCTTTGCTTTACATCATCTGTCATGGCCCCTTTACATAGGTACTTACTGAACCTTTTAGCTGGTGACTTATTCTCCATGGGGTATTCCCATACCTTTTCCTTCAGCCCATCTGAAACTCCAATTTCCATGAATACCAGTGATAATAGAACAACCCCAAATATTGATCTTCCCTCCTGTGCGTGCTTCCTCGACTATTTTTTCTGCAATATAGCCTACAATATTGTAGATTGCCCCTTTTGACATCTAATGCGTAACGTGTAACCACATAGTATTTACCTGTGACCACCGCTATTAATCATTCAACTTTGTAACAAGGTGTGCTGATGCTTACACAACCAGAACAGTTCTTCAATTTGTCTATATCCATACTGCGCAGACCCTTTAGGTACCCCAACTCCTGTTTGGTCTTTAGGATTGCGGCTTTATCTGTGAGATCATTCTTTATATCCTCTCATGCAGCCTTCAAACCTATAACTGATGAGATTAGCGCAGATGAGATTCTAACTCTGCGTCCTGCAAAGTAGAAGAAGTCCTCATGTTCACTCTACTCATGAGCCACTGATACAAGGGCTCATACTTCCCAAAATATGGAATCTTATATAATTGGTTGAACCCAATTCTCTTCAGAAGCTTCTTGCCTACATCATCATAAATTGACATGTCATTTGTCATACGTTTGTTCGTCCTAGCAGTGAGCAGGGAATCGAGCTCCTTCTTATTCTCCGAGGTCCTGTGATTGTATTTGATTACTTTTCTCTTTCTGATGGGTGAATCCCATTCTTTTCTGACGATGACGCCTCTGGATATTGCATTTCTGAAAAATCACTTTCGGGTGCCATCTCTTCCTCCTCGACGACCACCTTCTTCTTTCCTTTTGCTGCTGCTACAACTGCCTTCTTGGGTGCCATTTATACCTTGCAATCGTCTCCTCTTTAACTATGAAACTTACAAATCAAACCCTATCTCGATTCAATCATGCCCTAGGTGGAAACTTTGTGCCCTAACTCCTCTCTGTCTCCTTTCTTTGCTCAAACCCTTCACCACTGGGGACAAAATATTATTTTCACATAGATCTATTTGTCACGCTTGGTTTCACACCCTTCACACCTTAACCCGATCACTCAGCTCTTTGCACTTAGCTCTTTTCTCAAATTATCTTAGTTGCAATGGTAAAAATGAATCTGCATCCCATACTTATATAATTTTTCAAATTTTGATGCATTTATTTCTCCTTCACCTACTAAATATCCTCTCATTCATTGACCAAATTCATTCGTTCTACATGGTACATCTTCATGCCCCAGTTATAACCTTCTAGCGCACCTTCCTACCCTCTGGTCACAGACTTCTCTTCAACACGCACCCTTGCACCTGAGTACCTCATCATTGTACCTTCTCCTGGTAGTTATCATGACCTCTTCTTACCTCGTGTTATACTGTCCTTTCATTCATCTCCATTTTTGGTCACCTTTGAGAAGCAATCTTCTTTTGACTTAAAGCACACCCGTAACAGCTTATTCCTTTCACCTTTCAATTCCCACAGTCTTTTTACTTGGATAACTACAACCACCCCACACTAAAAGTATGTGCAGTCCTCTACACATAAACATTCTTCACATAGTAATTAGCTTCATGCGCATGAGCACGCTTATTACACAAGAAAAACAACTAAATTTACAAAGCATAGCGACAAATGAAGGAAATACATTAAGGAAATACATAATGGAAACCTATTCTAAATGGAAATACTACCTTATTACAAACACCAAGAAGTCTTATTTATAGTAGGGCTTTAGCCTACTCCCGTTAAAGTAACCAGGTAGCCGTGTTCCATCAAGTGCTTCTAACTGGCAAGCACCTGATTCAAGTATGTAAGTGATGACATACGGCCCCAACCAATGTACCTTAAGTTTACCTAGATGGCACAAAAACTTAGAGTCATAAAGAAGTACCATTTTTCCAATCTCAAACTTCTTATCCCTTATGTTTCTATCATGCCATGCCTTTTGCCTGGCCTTTTTCTTGCTTCTGACTCCATCGTGTTATGGCTCATTGCTCATCCAGTTGAATCATCTTCTCAATACGCTCTTCTAAATCCTACTCATCAGCTAGACCTCCAGCGTGTGAAATGCGCAAAGAAGGTAACATATATTCTATAGGGAGAACAAATTCTGCACAAACACCAACTGAAATGGTGTGGCTTTGTTCAATCTCTTGTAAGTTGTTCTATATGCCCAAAGAACAACTGACACTTTTTCATCCCAATCCTTTCTTTCAACATCACAAATTTTTGTCAAATTCTGGCTCAAAATCTTGTTGAAAGCCTCAACAGTTCCATTTTCCTGAGGATGGTAGGGTGTAGTTTTATGGTGTGCAACCATAAACTCATCTAATAGGATCCTGATTGTCTCATTCAAAAAGTGTGTACCCCTATCACTTGTCAAGCTTAAAGGACATCCATATCTTGTAAGAACATTCTCCCATAGAAACCTAGCTGTTGTAGCTATTGTACAGTCCTTCATAGGTGCTGCTTCTGCCCACCGTGTGAGATAATCTGTGCAAGTAATAATATAGCGAGATCCAGTCCTGCATGTGACTGGAGAAATAGGTCCTACAAATTCAATGGCCCATTTCTCAAATGGTTCAGCACTAGTAATTGGTCTTAAAGGCATCTCATCTCTTTGCCCTAGTTTTCCTAGGTGTTGACAATGATCACACGCCTTACAATATTCTTTACAGTCTTTATACAATGTCTCCCACCATAATCCAACAAGTAGGATCTTATGGGAAGTCGCATCACCTACATAATGGCCTCCTGCAATACCACCATGGGCTTCTTCCATAATATCCTTGCGCTCATGCTCTAATACACAATGACATAATACTTCATCTCTTCCTAACTTGTAGAGGTCACCACTGATTAACATAAACAGTGCCGCGCATATAGCAAGTTGTTTCTTTTCTAATGCCTTCATTCCTTCTGGTGCCACACCATTCTCGTAGAAAGACAACAATGTCTTTTAATTCTGATGGCGTGCGTTGTAACCTATATAACTATGCATCTGGCATGGTTTCTTCAATTTTCTATGCCTCCTCTCCTGAGTGAATTCTAGACAAGTGGTCTGGTCCAGAGTTACTTTTCCCTAGCTTCACCACAACTGTGAAGTCAAACTCTTGAAATATGAGTACCCATCTGCATATGCACCCCTTTAAGATGGGCTTGTTTACCAAGTACTTCAATGCCATGTGATCTGTATAAAACACAAATGGGATTGCTAACAAGTACTATCAAAACTTGTGCAATGCATAGATCATTGAAAAAGCTTCACGCTCTGTAGTTGTATAATTCTGTTCAGCAGGAGTCAGCTTCCTACTAGCAAAAAAAATTAGATGATCTAACAATACCTTCGCTAGGTTGAACTAACACAACACCAATGGCCATGCCAGAGGCATCCACATGTACATGAAATGGTTTATCCCATGAGGGAAAATGCAGAATGGGTGCAGTAGTAAGTTTCTCCTTTAATATTTCAAACACGTTGCTGTGGTTCTCCCCAATAAAATGTACCTTTCCCCTTCAGTAACTCTTCCAAGGGTGTAGTAACTTTGGCATACCCTTTGATGAATTTTCTATAATATCCTGTATGACCTAAAAATCCATGCACCTCACTTTGACTGGTAGGCACTTCTAGGCCTAGAATGACTGCAACCTTAGCTAGATCAACCAACAAACCTTCCTTGCATATTATATGTCCTAACAGTATTCCAAATGGTGTAGCAAATATGCACTTCTTGATGTTCAAATAGATACTCAATTGTCTGCACCATTCAAACATTAAGCACAAATTGTCACAATGATCTTTCACAAGCCCATATACTGTCCAATCATCTAGGTAGACTTGTAAGAAGTTGTGAATAAAGGCTTTGAATTCCTGAACAACTATGCACGAGAATACAATAGGTGCATTTTTCAATCCAAAAGGCATCACAGTATAGGCAAAAATTCCCCATTCAGTAGTAAATTTGTCTTTTCTTGATCCTCCTGAGCAATCCTAACCTGATGATACCCAAAAAACCCATTTGTGAAAGAATATATTTTGCGCCCTGCCACTCCTTCCAGTATTTCCTCAGTGAATGGTGTAGGGAATGGATCTGTGATGCATGCAACATTCAGCTCCTTGTAGTCCACACATATTCTAATTCTTCCATCCTTCTTGATACTGATCACCATTGGGCTAACCCATTATGACTCATCAAGGGGCTTGATAATTCCATATTTCAACATTTTATCAATTTCATCTTTTACCTTTTCACGTAAAATTGGGGTTCATTCTATAAGGTCACTTCCTAACTGGTCATGCACCATCCTTAAGCTTTATCTTCATTTCCCAAAGTGATTCATGCATGCCTTTAAGTTCATGATACCCTCAAGGGAATAAGTCCTGATAATCCCTTGAGTAACTCAATGATCTTTTCCTACCTCCAAGTTTGACTAGTAGTCTCCAATGATGGCCTCCTTAGGCTCAGCCTCCAAACCTATATTCACCTTCTTTGTCTTCATGGGTTCATGATAGGCACATGTATCCTTGTCTACACTGTCCAAGACCTCACACACCCCTTGTGAATGTTCAATATCTAGGTTCTCAACTTCCTCATCATCCACGATGTAAACCATCTTTCCTTTCTCTTTCTCAAGGCAAGCACGTTCAAGTAGTATGGAGTCCATTTCTTCTTCCCTTTCAAAATGTGCTCCGGACTCTGCCTCACCAAATAATTCCTGAATATGCTCTTCTACTTTTGCACTATCTCCCATAGTTAAGCACTTGACAAATTTTAATGCCTCTTCTATTGGAGGTTGGGAAGAAAAGTAGTCAAAGGTCTAGATCATTCCTGCAGTCAAATTTTTCTAGTTTCCAGTCTCTCAATGTAGTTCTATGTATACATACCAGGCACGTGTGCATCCTTGTAGTGTAGAGTACAATCTATGCACCCAGAGTGAAGGTGGTAATGCTTCCTATCCTACTGTCCAGAGTCTCTCACACTGCTGAATGTGATGTTGAACAGGTTGATCACCATGATAAGTGCAGATCTGCATAGGTGCATTGTTCCTTACAAACCTAATAGATAAGGTGACTCCAATCTCTTCCCATTTTATAAGATTATCTCTGTGGACTACCCACCAGCATGTTGTTGTCCCACACAAGGTATATACTAACATATCTCTTCTCTTAATTTGATCTGTCCACCATGTTTCCATGGATTTCAAAAATACAAGAAGATCTTCTCCCCCTATATACCAAGGTATTGTGCTACCTATCCGTCAAACTGAACAAAGTCCATTCTTGCATGCAACCATGCTTTTTACCTCATGCCCTACTAGTTCATATGTACCATGAGCCCAATTGTCACAAGAAATACTCATAGTATCACTAATAGAATGAGAATCCTCCCACTGTAGGATGCCTTCTTTTGATGGCTCATTGACCTCTGGGTCTTGAATAGCGCATACATAAATTTTGTTTAAGTCCTCCTCACTTAGAGGCTCAACATATGGTGTAGACTTCCCATCTGTTAGAGGTATCACAACTCTTTCCTCCTTGTTCTCAAAGCTGATATACCCCTTATTGAATCTCAAGTTAGCATTATTCACATAACACCAAGGGTGTCCAAGCAAGGCTGGAAAATTGTCTGCTTCTGCAAGTGCTAATACCTCAAAATCCCCAGTGAACTTGGCCCCTTGTATGGTTATAGATGCATCCTTCAAAACTCCTATGGGAGTGGCCTTAGTTCGGTTTTCCATAAACAACACATTAGATGATGGCTGCAATGGAGGCCTCCCCATTTGTACCCATGCATCTAATGTAAGCACATTTACTTCTGAACTTGTATCAATCAATATGTTTCTCAGCAGCCATCCATCCACAACAGCATTTAGAGTAATTTCCTTGTCATAGTCAATGCTATTAGGGGGAATATTTGCATGCAAAATCTATTGTCTGGTCTCAATACTTACGCACCAGTGCGAGTGTTCCCTTTTAACCAACTTCCTAATAGTGGAATAATGTTCTCCTGGCGCAACATTTTGCACACTTCTCTCAGATCATCGATATCAGTTTGGACTGTCTCTGATGCTTTCTTCTGCTCCTTTAAGTATTGTATCTCACCCTAAATATTCCTTAGCACTTCCATGGTATCCTGGTTAAACTTCCTTCTGATGAGTAGGATCTGGGTACCTTGCATGCAAAACCTCCTCCTTGGTGATCATAGGCTTCTGGTGCAATGCCTCTCTTGTGCCACTTCATCTCATGTAGTAATATTCACTAGTCAATGCCTCATAGTCCTTCTACTATCTTGGGCATCCACTGATATTCTACCGCACGTTGGATTCTAACCATCCTGACACCTTTGTTTTCTTGCTTATGTTGCTTACTCAAATGCTCATATAAGTCTAGGCACTCTTCATAGCTATGGTTCTTTCCACAGAAAGAACATGCAATATTATGAGGATATTCATGCCTATAGTGGTCAGGAGATCCACACGTATAACATGTTCCACAAGGGAACTCACCTCTTCCTCCACCATGGCCTTGTCCTCCATATCCACCATGATATCCACATCCCCTTCCATGACCTCCTTCAAAATGCCCCTCATTCCTGTCATAGCACATTTGATTATGATCCTGATCCTGGTGCTCATTCTTACCCTTAGAATTATTTGTTACACTTGTCTTTCGTACCCCAATGTCTATAGCATCCTAGATCTATGACCAATCAACTGATAATCTTCAGTATCATGGGTCATGGACCGGAAAATTTTACAAAAGCAGGATACATTCTTCCTTATCACGCATGTAACAAAGGACAGTGACTAGCATCATGATTCAAATGACAGATATCACAATCCAACACTAATGAGTGTACAGATCTACGAGGACAACTATCCTTGGTGTGACCTTCCACTTCACAATCTGTACACCAAATTCCTAAGTGTGTTTCATGGGATAAATTTGTTGATAACTTCTCTAACTGCTTTGCCATAGCTGTAATCTGTGCCTCTAAGAATGGACTAACACCAGTGTCAATGCTCTCAACTGCCTCAGCACACAAAGTTGCTTCCAGTGCTTCACACGGATCAGTGTATGTCTTATGTGACAACGCCCTTCTAAATGGTGTAATCAATCCTCCAACAAACCATTGTGCATGTTGGCTTGCGTGAATATCATAAGATAGCTTAGATAGAAGTGTCTTAAAATGGGCATCATACTCACGTACACTCTCAGTAGTGCCTTGCTTGATATCCTTGAGCACACTAATACTCTTCTACTCAAACTCAGGGATATGGAACTCTTTCAAGAAATCATCCTTCAACTTGCTGCATAATCCATGCAAGTTTGATCAGGGTCAAACTTCCTATACCAGTTGTGTGCATGTCCCTGTAATGTAGTAGAAAATTGACTTTCCTTTCACTCAGAAGCCATGATCCCTTTAGCACACCACAATATTTCACACATATGCACATGTTCTAGTAGCATCCTCTATACCTCTATACTCTGGAAGACAAAGAGACATCTCCATATAGATATTTTTTGGTTGGACTGCAAACCTTGACCACCTGATCCAGAACCTCCTATGTTCCCTCTACCTCTAGAACCACCAGATCCACTAGAACTAGAACCACCTATACCTCCTGATCCTCCACCTGTAGCTGGAATAGGACCTGTAGATGTACTCCCCTGTGCTCCGACAATAGTACTATACTGAACCCCTATAGTCTGTGAGGTAGTTCCACTTCCAGAGGTGAATCCAACATTCTGCATGCTCACATTTTGTGTGGATGATGCACCTAAGAATGTTCCTCCAAATATCATTAAAGCCATCTATCTTGCCATTGATGTACTTGCTCCCTGACTTACTCCGGTTCTCCTACTTCCCAAGTTAGTCTTGTTGGTTACTTGTCGTACTAGATACTAGAAAACCAAGCGCAAGGGCTAGGTCACTAGGTGGATTAAGATGCGCACCCATGGCCCAAGTAGTCTCTGCTGGCACACTTCTATGTGAGGCCAAGGGGGATCTCTGTCATGTTTTCCAAGATGGGGGAGTTCCTGATGCTCTCGCTCCATGTCTTCTATGTGAGCTATAAATCCTTCATGAGCCATATCTCTCCTCAACACCATACTTTCTGCAATGGAACGTTTCTTCTCTATCTCCCTCTCATGCGTACCTCATTATACTTAAGCTGACTCTCCTCTCTCTACCTCTCTGCCGCTAGGTCTACCATCTTTCACCAAACCTATTTCCTACCCTCACGCGTGGTGAAGTTTAGTTAGCCATCAGTTTACTCTCCAGGTTCAAAGTTACCATCAAGATCTTGATCACAAGTGGAATACCTTGCAGATATACTCCTCTTGGATACCGCAAAAACTGGAATTCAGCTACCTCTGGGCAAGAATACATCAAAATTGAATATTCCAGAATATAACTATTTAGAACACCATGAAACCACGTATCCACAACGCGAGTCCAGATTAGGTCAACATCATAAAGGGCCTGAAATTCTTCTTGTGTCCAGACAAGTGCGTGATACCTCCAATTCCACTGAGATGCATAAGCAGTAAGCCACTCGTATAGTTCTACTGGAAAGATAGCGAAAAATCTCTTATATAGGCTATCATACATATTCTGTTCTACCCAAGTGCGTGCGTTAAAATTAGATCCACTACTGAACCGTTGTGCATATTCTTCCTCCAGATCGTGTATCCACTCCTCAATACTTGCTAGAGTTAACCGGTATGTCTTCATCGCGAACCATCCTGAAAACAACTGAAAAAGAGGTCCCGACAATGGAACCAATGATGAAGCCTAGAATTTACTAGATAACACCCTAGACACGTTGGCACATCACTCAGCCTAGACTGAGTTCTCACCTGAAGCGTGCAAAGGTACCAGGTCCCTCTTTAGGGTTGCTGTAGCAGGATGTTAGCATGATGAAGGAAGAAACATATAGATTCCTAATTAATCCATCATTCTACAATGCATGCCATATTCAGATTTATGAAAGAACAAGCTTAAACAATAATCATGATTGAATCAAGAACATGCACTACTCAATTACACACACGAATGACACTTAGGTTCAGCCAATATATTTCATCTATTAATAAACACAGAAGCTCCTTACAATAATGAAAATCTATACCAATGTGCGCATGGATATGATATAGTAATCCAATCATATGCACATATCTCTATACCTTCATACATCCATCTCTCCACCACACATACATTACTACTATGTGATTCATATCATATATATAGGGTGGGGACTTTCCCTTCACTGTGTATCTATTCCAGAAATAGACCACATGCTATTAATAGCCATGCACCATTTATAGGCATAGCCACACATGCAAGTGTGTTATCTATAGACTTCTTACAGTTAACTAAAGTGATGATCCTATTCTTAGCTCATCTCCATGCAAAATGCTTGATCTTATCCTTTAAAGATAGATAATGCGTGGCACACACGTCTCTGCATCGTTGGTGTGTTCCACATGCCATCTTCCAAAAATAGGCCTTCATACTCAAAATCAGCTAAGTCCTGAATGCTGAACTTGCCCTCCGCACGTGTGGGTTCTTCCTGTCCCTCCGCGCCCTTGATCCTGGCCTTCTCTCCTACGCATGGACTTCTTGTGTGATCTCTAACAAGTATTCTCTGATCAACATTTACTTACTTAATCCCCACTAAAAGCTTAAAACTAGGGATGCATTGTCTCAGACCCAAAATTACAAATTTTGATCAAATAATTATCCTTCTTATTACTTCTACACTCTTACTCACCAAAATTCTCTCATGCAAGCCTCCACTTTCCTAAGAGTCATATATAATTATATTCTTGTGATCAATATCAACAAGGAACACTAAATTTCCTTCTTAAACCGTTACTATAGGTATCAAGAGTTGTCACTCAAAATTTCTTGTTTTAGAAGCTTCAAAACCTTCATAAAGATACATCCCCTTTACATTGCACACCATCTACCTCATTAATTAATCTTTCATACACGCTACAATGTTATTCAATCATTCAATCCATTGGTATTTTCCTCTTAACTTCCTAATCTCTTGATAGCATATTAACACTGTGATTTGCATTTGCAGGAATACTTATCTTAGGGTTCTAACCCTCTTCCTTAGGGTTCACACTAATCTCAATAGGCTAATACAAAATCATCCATAGGAATGTCAATTCAAAACACAGTCTTAGTTATTTGCATTCTTCACATTAACAACTATTACTTGATAATATCAGAAATTAAAGAGGTACTCAAAACCATTCATGCAACTTGTAATATCCATACAACTATGATTATCAGGAATATACTTATCAAACACTCATCAAGCACCATCTTACCTCAATCAAGCAAATAATCAGATAGCCATTACAAAGGTTTTCTCTTTAGCGATTCTCACCTCTATAACTTCCTTCATGCTTTTAAATTTCCTCCTAATGATTGTATCATTCCCATGAACCTATAACACATTCAATCACAAACATATGTATATATTAATGAGAGAACCACCTAGTTTCAGCAACATGCAACATATCAAGCATAATATACACTTAAATATAGTTTACACTAAATAATCTTCATAATTTATTGATAAATTCTCTTCCACAAGTTTCCTCTAGCCATGAAGGCTTTGTTACAGTAATATGCTCTCTTTACAACCTTTTAAAACTTGCAAAAATTCCCCTACTATTTGAATGCACGAAATTTTCATTTAATTTTTGGAGGTAGTTAGGTTTCTCCTTAACCATTCATGAATAACTAACCCTATTTTGGTTTACATATAGTTAAGGTGTGGGTAAGAGAGTGTGAATCCCTTATTACATGGATTTAAGGTCTAATTTAACACTTGAATGTCTATCCTATAACTTCTAGGCCTACTAACCCCTTAACATAACTCAAGACTAACACTTAGACCTAGGCTACACTATGTCTCTTATTTGAATATTCAAATGTTTCTTTTGGAGGGAAACCTCCAAAATGCCACTTATTACATCAAGAGAGGTCCATAAGGACAAAAAAATTACAACACACCTAAGAAACCCACTAAGATACTAACCAAGCCAAAATTGGATTAATTATAATGATGCTTCTGCATCAATGGGTCTTTCACATTTAATGGATTGGGGGCATGAGTTTTTCTTATTACCCTTATAGGAGACCTTATCCCATAAGCTTTTAGACTCAAGTTTCCTTGTATAAACAATATCCTTGAGTATGAATCCCTCATTGTTGGTTTAAAAGTTGCTATAAAATGGAATACCAAACAATTTGAGGTTATAGGCGACTCACAACTCATCATCAAATAATTGAATGATGAATACAAATTCAAAGATGATAATCTTGTACCATATAAATGCATGGTTGACAGCCTAAAAGTGTACTTTGTTCATTTCACATTCTAACAGGTCCAATGAACACATAATAGGTCAGTAGATGTTATGGATAACATATTATACTTACCACGATTATCTCCACACACTAGAGATTTCTAGTTCTTTATTGATAATCTCATGTAACCTATTTATGACATTCTAGAATCATGTTTGGTATGTGAAGTTATTGGTCCCTTTCCCCCTGGTATATAGATATCTAAAATTAATTACATGATGATACCTTCTCACTTGACATTTCCTATTCCCAAAAGAGAACCCTTATCTAGCTAATAGCACGCTACACCCTCCTTGGGGGAACTATCTATTGTCACAACTACAATGGGACTTTGTTTCATAGTCTTAATTCCGAAGAAGATATCAAAGAAAATAAAGTGGTGCAAAAAGGAATTTGTGGTGCTCACACTAGTGACATGGTATTATTTATAATATGTGAAAAAATGTGTTTTTTGCATGCAAAGAAACCATTCTATGCGTTTACATCAAATTCATTTGATGTTATTATTGGCATGTTATGGAGACGTATTATTTATAATATGTGAAAAAATGTGTTTTTTGCAAAAAGAATAAATTTTGTATCCATGCACTGTCTTCGTGGTCGGGAATCTTTGTAAACCATCAATACACCATGGTCATTTCCAAATGGGATATTGATGTCATATGGAAGTTTACATCAAATTCATTTGATGGCCATAAACACATCATTATTAGAACTGAGTACTTTACCAAATTGGTGGAGGTTGTTCCTTTTACCTATGTTACTAGTGTCTTTATTTACATCTTTTATCATGTATGCTTCTTTTCTTTATTGAAAACGTGGACTGACAAAATTATCGCTTCCCGGACCCGCTTCTCGGGCAGTCCATATATCTTCTAACGCCATCTTTTTCTGTCAAGCCAGGTTATCGGATCTATTGTGCAAATTGCTCGTCGCCCGTCTTGTCTACATCGGCTTCCTCATCCGTCTACATCTTCATCAGGTTTATTGGATTTTTTCTTTTGTGTTTAGTTTGGTACATAACTTGGATAGGTAACAAGCGCAAAATTCTTGACTACAACTGGCTCAAATATCAAAGTTTATCGTGAACCACATTATTCCATTTAGCTATTATATCTGAACAAAAAAGTGAAGGCCCTATGAGAACACTTTAAAATATGAAAAAGTGGTCTACCACTTAATACCCTCAAGGTAATGGGTAGGATAAGGCCATAAATAAAACTCTTGTTCGGATTATGGAGAAATTGGTAAGTAAGACATGTCATAATTGAAATATCCAAATTCATCCAACCTTATGGGCCCATCAAATTTATTCATCCGCACACCCACGGGTGAAACCCCCATAATCCCTTGTCTTCATAACTGAAGCTATCATTCCCTTAGAGATAGATCTTCCCTCTTTGTCGAATATCCTTGAAATACTATTCAGATAATGAATATGACTACAAATTGGCGTAGAATAACTAGAGCTTCAAATGCTTGATGAAAAATTCCTTGATGCTTTAGATCACCGTAAAGTGTATCAGGATCGAATATGCACTAGCTATAACAAACGCATTAGCTCTCATGAATTTCAGAGAGTGGAGATATTGTTCTTAGAGAAAACTAGTTCAATACCACCAAGGAATGTGAAAAGAAAGGAACATTTGAGCCTAAATGGCTAGGACCAGACATTGTGGTCACAAAGTTTGGTTCATAGGGGCCTATAAACCATTTCCTATCCTGATGGTTCAGAGCTCTGGGATCCCTATGAACATCATTCATCTCAAGCATTTCTATACCTAAGCTTAGAGGCATTTCAGGAAAGAAAAAAAAAACCTCAAAAAAATAATCACAAAAATAGTAAAGAGAAATAAAATCCTTCAAATGTGAAAACCACAAATTGTGGAACTTTGGGCAAGTCCTTTGGTGAGGACCAGTTTCCACCACCATAGGAGGATTATTTTGTACACAAAAACCTTGCACTTGGGGTATGATCGCTTCTTCCTATATTTTCATTGGCTTGTGTTTATAATATTTTTGAACCTATCCCTCTTGGCTGCAATCCAAATTATTCTATTCTTATATACATGAGCGAGAATTTTACCTTGTATGTTATCATATCTCCCTAAGGGAATTTTGGTGTTTTTTTCATCCTGTACATAGTTTTAGAAAAACCTCAAAATCCTAAACATCAGAAAATTTGAAAATCCTAAACATCCAAAATCTTTGAAAAATCCTAAACATTCAAAACCGATTTGAAAATAAAAAAACATTCAAAAAATCTCAAAACCTAAAAATAATGAAAAACTCAAAAATCCTAAACATCGTAAATCTATATCATAAAACATCCTACTTCGGTGCTTGCTATTTTTATTGCACGACATGTGGATCATCTTGTGATCTTATTTCGTTAACAAAGTTTGTTTTCTTGTTATGTCTTTCTTCCTGACATATATCATTGCTCAAAACAAAGTTTCATAGTGCACATTTTCTTTTCTTGTGACTTATATGTTATCCATCCAATCCCTTACATGTATCCTTACTTAGGGCATCATCTTAACCCTTTTCGTATTAACTTAAACATTTGGGTATTGAAGTGGATAACTTAAAAAGGTATTGGTACAATTTTCTAAATAAACATTGTTTGTTTAAGTGTATTTTATTGTGCTTATTTGTTTGTTTACTTTCTCCATATTGCATTGCTTATGTATTTTTCATTGAGTCAGTCCTTTAGAATTACACAAAAATCCCTAGCATCATATATTTTCATTTCATTCTACCCTTTTGTATGTATTCTTACATAAAATAAAAAGGTACTTTCGAGATAAGAACGATACATAAGTTATGCTACGATATTTCCATCCATCATCTATCTTTCTTCACATTCTAACTAATTCCCCATCCTACCTAAGATTCATTCTCACTAACCTTTTCTATTTCTTCTACCCTACTAAGACACAATTCTCACAGTGACATGTTTCTTCCTGATTGGGTTTTTAAAATGATAGTTTTAAAAAACCACAGTTAGGGGACAACAAGTCCCATCCTCTTTAATGGGAGAGGTTCCCTTATTGAAAGCAAGCAACAAAACTTATATACAAATGTACAACTTTCAAAGTGTGGATTCCTGATACTTTGAAATGTTTTATGCCCAAAGATCATCAATATAAAAGAATGGAAGAATTAAGGAGATGAGGAAAGAAGAAAAGAACAATACCTTCAAGAAATATAGATAGCAGACTATAACCTTATACATATTGAACCAGGGAGATGCATAATAGAATCATTCACTTTCATAACCAATATAATTACATAGACGCAAAGTTCCAGAAATCATATAAACAAGAACACAAAGTTTCCTATCATAAAAGATGGATGATTCCCAAATATTTAGACAAGGAGAGAAGGAATAGCAGAGGAAGAAAGGGGAAAACTTATGTATTGATTACTTTTGAATCTATTACCTTTACAAAGTACCAAATTATCCAACCCTAACAATGGCATGGAGAAGCCATTAAATATCTCCCAAGAATTTTGGTTACATTCGGTTACAAAAATGATGAAATTGATTCAAGAAACCGACGTCAAAGCTTCTCTAATGCCTCAGTCATTTCCATGCTTGGGGGAAAAACCAGATGCATTGAATCACAACCATTCAATATACCTTTGCAAAATTTGAATTTGAGTCATCCACATGGGAGAAACTAAAATTGAAGTGCAAGCCTGAGGAAGCCTTTTACATTTTGTGACTTTTGGAGAAATGGCACTTCAGAACATTTTGGCCCACTCACCCACTTTTGATACATGCTTGACAAGTGGCTTTACTTGAGTTGGTGACAAAGTCACGGGTTACTTTTATAATTTCACTTCTTTTCAACGTGGGCTCAAAACTCAAATTGCTCCACTGACCCACTTCCCCGCTTTGAATTTTGATGCGGGCTCAACATTTGACTTTTTACCTTGGCATGGGTGGGGCTATGGGTCACTTTATAACTTTAAGCTCCTTATAGAAAGAAATCCCAAATTACCAAATCACTCCGACGGCCCGTCTTCACGCTTTAATTTTGATGTGGGCCTATTATAACTTTTTACCTCATGGAAACAAAGCCAAAATTCCTAAATCGTTGCCGACGACCCACTTCTTCCGCTAACACTTGAAACATGTACCATGTGTCCTTGACTGGGTCATTCAATATTTCATTGTGTTTTTTTACAAGTCTCTTTAGTTTGGTGGGGTCATATGTCTGACCCTGGAAAAGCTGGTGCTCATTTGAGCATCATTTGGAATTCACCTTGAAAGGGTGTTCAACGCATTACTTCTTCCGGTCCTAGACCTTTTCAATGACCAACTCCGTATCTCTTTGACTCTGACCAATGTGGCAAAGGTCCAGCTCTCGATTTGGAGACTCCATCACATTGGTTTCATGCTGACAATTACATTTGAGGCCAGGCTTCTGCCGACCATCTCATACTTAGTCTTCAACGATTCTATCTAATTTTTAGACCTGGGACATGTGGAGGGCTGGAAGATTCAAACTGCCCTTACTACCCTTGAAGTTGCACCGATGAGGCACTCATGTCGTTGAACCTTCCATACTTAGAATTCAGGCTTGTTCAATTTTGAACCTAGGTCACAAAAACATATTATTATTTGAGAACTTCCCCTTGGGCCTTGGAGTTGTGTCGTTGGAAATGGAGGCTCAACTGTTGCCACTTGAAAACCATGCCAACATCCAATAGGAGACATCCACAGTCTTTCCCATGGACCTCTGGGAACTTCCAATTGACAGGGAAGATAGACCGTTCAAGACTATGGAAAAATAACAAGAAAGCAACGCTCAAATTTCTAACTGTTCTCGCAAATGTACAAACTATCAAACAATATCAGGCTTCGCGATCTTACTCCAAGGTACTGACTCAAAATTTTATGAAAGATCATCAATATAAAGAGAATGGGGTGAAAATTCTTCAGGAGACCTTGTATGAACCCTTGTCATGTAAAGGACCCAAGTACCTCCATCAAATTGAATACTGAAATAGACTAAGTAAATCCTGGATACACGATGAGATTGAATCGTTATGGTCATGAGGATTTTCTTTTTGACAATCAGTCAATCACCTTCTATTACTATCTACACTCGAGGGGGCAATTTCCATCCTAATTACCATAGACCCAGTCAACTTGAGGGGGCCAGAAAATCATAGAGGGGAACAAGAGCACACCTAAGTTTCCCACACAATTTTAAAAGTAATGACATTATTTTATTCTTTATCATCATTTCATTCTCAGTGATTTTCAAGGAGTGTAGGACGAAGACCTGAAGGAATAACACGAGGCATCGAATAGGTTATGGTTCAAAAGTGTATGATTGCGAGACTTCGAAGCTAGCTAGCTTTTTAAAGCAATGTTGTACCCATCATGAGATTCCAACCATTCGAAATCAAGTGGCAGTGGAATAAGCCTTAGACTTAGCTCGCCAAGAACGGCTTACATAGATCAAAAGAGATCGGTGTACATATAGGGGAGTGAATGAAACTCCCATTAAGAGAATATTCCTCCGTAATGGAGAAGAGGAGTTCTCTGGGAATGCAACTCCTATGACATTACACCATGCACAGATTCTGTAAGGAATCCAATCATAACCAAGATGACATTAGATCCATGTCAGCCGTTCAAGTAGATGACTCACTTTGGAATAACACTTAAGAATAAAGTTCTATACCATGTGGGACTAGACCAACACCCCCCCTTCAAATTAGGATGAGGCGGGAAAGTCAGAAACAAGAAATGGGGTCCCGGCATGAAGCCTGAAGGCACCCATGTACAAGCTTAAGTCCCAAGCACTTTTGGAAACCCCAGTGGGAAAAACATCCACCTCAAGAGAACAACACACTATCTAATCTAAGGCCAACTATGGGTCCTGCTTAGACGATGACAAGGTACCCATGTACAAGAGGAAATCTTCGGTACCTCTGAAGAAGGAGACGAGAGGAATCAGAAGATGCCATGGATGGATCTGTTGCAGCTCTAGGAAATCTCCCAGAATAATTCGATGATGAGATCGTCTACCTCTAGACTGAAGAAGAGCACCCGCAACGCGTGTGCCAGCCCTTAGGAAGACTCAAATTACGTCCAGGAAGTCCACCCACTTCCACAACTTTAAACTTACTTAAGTGCACTCAACACGATTGAACTCTGATTTTGGTGCACTGAAGTGTGACATGGGTCTAGCTGTGAGTGCACTTTATGAAACCGAAGGTAAGCCCGTGCGTAGAACTGTCAGAGTGAAGAAATCCCATAGAAAGGATGTACCAAATGATGTGAAGGGAAAAAAACATCTCCATAACAGAAAGGTGCCAGCTGACGGTGGATCTTCTCTGGAAATTTGACATTTCCCGATGTGGGCCTAATATGATGAACTTTTTACCTATATGGAAACAAAGCCAAAATTCCTAAATCGACTTCCGACGGCCCACTTCCCAATGCTAACACTTGAAACGATGTCCATGTGTCCTTTGTGGGTCAGTTCAATATTTTTGTGTTTTTTTGAGACTAAGTCTGCTTTTGATTTGGTGGGGTCATATGTCTGACCCTGAGACACGTGGAGAGCTCTGTAGTACTCATTTGAGTTTCCAAGCGAGCCTTTGGATTCACCTCACAAGAAAGGGGAGACAATGATCTAACGCATGGCTACTTCTGCCGGTCCTAGACCTTTTCAATGCTCCAACTCCGTGATCTCCTTTGACTCTGACCACGTGGCGAGTCGAGCATCTCATTTGGACATGGTCATCATCCCTTTGGTTTCAATTCTGAAATTACATCGTTGAGGCAAGTAACGTGGAGGCTTCCAAGCCGACCCCCTCATACTTAGTCAATTAAACGATCGACTCTAGAAAGAGAACTCTTTTTTATGACCTGGGACATGTGGAGGGCTGGCCGATAATTTTGGTGTAGAACAAACAACCCCCCCAGAATGCGCTTTGACCCTTGAAGTTGCACCAATGAGGCACGTGGTGTCATCCACTGAACCTTCCATACTTAGCCAATTCAAAAGCTTGTTCTATTTTCATTTTGAACCTGATGGACAAATGGAAAAACTATGCATTATTTGAGAACTTCCCCTTGGGCCTTGTTGGAAACCCTTGGAAGGGTTTGTGTCGTTGGAATGTATGGAGGCTTCGCCCTCCGTCCACTTGAAACATGGCCATGCCACATCCAATAATGAGATGTCCACATACTACCCATGGATGTTGGGACCTAAAAAATTGACAGGGAAGATACGCCACGTCATTCAAGACTGTGGAAAAATAACCGAGAAAGGGAAAACCCCACCTTTACGCTGGTACAAATTTCTAACTGTTCTCCATGGAATGAAAAAACTACAAACAATATCAGGCTCGACATGATCCATTACTCCAAGGTACTGACTCAAAATTTTTGAAACTTGACTTCAAAAAGAGGGGAATTTTGAGGGTGAAAACAGTATCCCCCATCTAAGTCCCTCCCTTGTATAACCCTTGTCATGTAAGGGACCCAAAAAGCCATCAAATCGAATAATGGCCAATTGAGCCAAGTTCAAATCCTGGATGACGGAGTGATGAGATTTTCACGATCATTATGGTCATTATCCTTTTCTTTTTGAATGTCAATCGACCTCTTCTATTACCCCATCTACACTCAAGGGGGCATTTTCTGGATCCTAATTATTTTTCTTTTACCCATCTACACTTGAGGGGGCTTGTGCTAAACCACCATCAAAGAGGGTTAAAATGTAGACACCTAATTTCAACCACACAATTTTAATAATAAATTTACACCTAATTTTGACTTCTTTATCATCATTTCATTCTAACTAGTGATTTTCCACTAATTAGTTAACATTCCCCTTTGTCTTGGTTAGTTAACGAAACTTCATTAATTAACTAGCTCTGTCACTCATCTTGGATGCCAATTAATGTCGAATTATTAGTTAAAAGCATCTTTTAATTAATTAATTAACCATTATTAATTATTTAAGCTTTCAATCTCACATTTAATCAATAAACCCCCTTATTTGATAAGTCCCCCTCTCAAACCCTTCAAAATTCTGCCAATTTCCCTCCAAATGGTTGTTATAAGCTTAAATTGGCCTATTAATTAATCATAATTGATTAAATAAACCTTCCAAAACTCCCATGAGTTATTAATATCTAATTAATCTCTTCTAATCATACTTATCCCTTTTTAATTCTACATTCACTTTATCCCACATTCACTAGGTTACAAGCTTTTATAACAATAGAAAGTCATATAAGAAACTTAGTATACCTTGTCACACCTTACACCATGTCCTTGACAAACATTATACTTGAGAAGAGAATTTCATGTTATTGGAAGGATTTTTAAATAGATTAAACCCCCCCTATCTACTTGTTGTAGACACAAAATTATGCACTTGAGTACATTTCTAGGTCATAAAAGCATACTTTCATTCATATGATTCCTAAGCAAGAAAACTAGTAATTGACATGGCCTCTTCACTTTGTTTCTTGTCTTATTTCTAGTATTTTACACTCTACAACACAATCAGTACTTTACTTGCTTATATTTTATGACTTCAGACACCAGTGCCTAGTCAGGACGTTAGCGCTTAGGCACCCTCGTCCCCTCTGGGTGCCCCTGACTTCTTTCCATCTTACTAGCTCTTTTTGGGCCTCTTTTATCTTTTAGGCCTCTTATTTTCTTATGGGTCGGCCTACCAGTTGTCAATTACAAAATTTAACAAAGTGAATCATATAAATACAAAACTATGTGACCAAAATAAATGACCAAGCTCTAAGAATCTATTATCGTCACCTAAGCTTGCATCCAAAGGAATCTAAGAGAACGAAAGGAATCCATCTAGCATCCATTCAAGGGACAAGGGATTGCATTTTCTGCATACACTGCATAGGAAGGGGAAGTTCATTATTCCATCCACACATCTATTTACATTGATACATCTAGTTATCACCCGCTATTAGGTACACTTTCACAAGGGCTTCCTAGGGAAAAATTATTTCACACACTCACACTCACTACATGGATTATGAGATGTAGTGCAACGCTCGGTCATATGTTCACTCAGTTGAGTGATCGTCGGGTTAGTCTGAATCCCCATATTGCATATATTTTTTGGACTTGATGTGGTATTGTGGTTTTTGCAGGTGAATTTTTGTTTTGTAGGTTATAAACGCACTCATAAATCATATTGCGACATATAGGCTATTGAGCACCTGCGTAGTCATGGGTACTTAAGGTAGCACACTTTGGCATCTAGGTGCCCTTATCCCAATCCAAGTGCCCTAGTCCTGGCCTTATCCAAAAGTTACGGAATTTAATATGGGAATTGACGAAGATAGACCCCTTCTTGTTCATCAATTTTCCAGTCCAGATAAATTCTAGGATCAAGTGCAAATTAACTAAGTCCTTTTATCTCTCTCTTGCACTTAGGGTTTCATATTTCATTAGCTTATTGCTTGAGTCAATCATATCTAGCATTTGTACTCTATTATTTCTATCAATTACTCTGTAATTAGGGTTTTACAAAATTATAAATTTTATTAAATCACTTGCTAAGAATAGTAAGAGAAGAATCAAAATAACAAATAAGCCATATTGATGAGATCTCTTCTTCTTTTCTTGATAAATCATTAATTGTGTATGGTCTACTTTCAGCTCGCTAGGGAAATAACTACATAAAAAACACATCAAAATATACAAATAAGGTTTTCACTTATTATAGATTCATATTTTGTGATTTATCTATCTTCCTTTTTCGCTCTATCATGATTTATTTTCTTGAATTTAATTAAGTTAGGATCTAGTTGGTATTAGGTTCATATAATAAACTCAATTTAAGTTTATCATGCATACACATGAAACACATTTATTACAAATCATAAGCATTGTATATGATCTAAATTATATTGTATTTTTGTAGAAACATGTATTACACTAGATAATTGGAGCACCCAATAAAATAAACAATTGGTTAAAGTTTGTACCCGTATAAAATTTTTAGTGGCGTACTCTACAAAACAAGGTGGGATGAGGTATTACAACATTATGTATTAGAACATGAGAAAAATGAGGTTTTACAAAAATCGCAATAAGGAATGGTAGGAGGAAACCATGTTGGTGATGTGACTGCAAAAAATTCATAGTAGTAGGGTTATGGTGGCAAAAATTGTTTCCATGATGCAAAGGAGTAGCACACGAAATTGTGATATTTTCTAGTGTGTAGAAATACCTAACAAGGGGGTCTAATTGTTTCCCAAGATCCATTTAAGAAATGGGCGGTAAAATTTTTAGGGTCAATAAATCTAGATGCTCAAATAAATGGCGCACATTGCATTATCACCACAATAGACTCCTTAACAAGATGAGTAAAAGCCACACCAAAAAATGAATTTAGAAAAACAAAAACTATAAGGTTTATCTAGGAAAATAATATTAGTAGATATGGATGTCCTTTGATCCTACCAAGTGATAAGGAAACCCACTTCAGCAAGGAAATAATATGTATACTTATATTAGAATTCATGTTTTCACACAATAAAATAACTCCTACCATCTAAAATCAAATGGAAGAGTTGAAGTGTTCAATAAAATACTAAGTAATACGTTGACTAATATATGGGATACTGGGTGTAAGGATTTGGATGATAAATTCTTAGCATTGTTATGGACATACTTGAACACTTACAAATGTTTAAAAATCAAAACCTTTCTAGCTAGTGTTTAGAAAATAATTCGTACTGCCAATTGAATTCATGGTTTTGTTGTTTAGGATAGTGTATGTTGCAAAATTAGATGATGAGGCCTTAGTTATGGATTGTTTCACTAAAATTTCAAAGTTAGATGAAAGAATATCACATGCACAATGGAACAATGGTGTCTAAATTGCACTAGAAAACATGGCATGATCACCATATAAAGAACAAAATTTTTACCGTCGGTAAGAAAGTACTACTCTGTGAATCAAAATTTTCATGAAACCTAGGAAAATTAAAGACACACTAGTTGGATCCATATGAAATACATGAAAATTTTCCAACTAGGGGATGCAAATTGAAGGACATGAATTGGAAATTTATACTAGGTCACTTCAATGGGATTAGTCTAAAACCCTACTTCCATTAAAGGTCCTATTTGTAATTGAATAAGGTGTATGCCATTAGGATATATGTGATTTGAATTTCAAGGACAATTTATTTTCCTATATTTCCTTTTATTACAATAAGCACACATTTTTCATACAAGAACTAATCCATATGTTACCTTTAATACATGTTCTAAAGATTTAAAACACAACACTTTGGGTCTTCTTTCTTTCATTATGAGAAATTATGAGACATTGACATATGAAGGACCACATAGAGCATTTATGTGGGAAGGAGAAAATTGTATCTTCATATGCGTGTAGAAAAAATTAGACATGTGGGCACTATAAGTTTGGGGTATCCACGCATGCTGAAACTAGGATTGTAAGAATATCTCTGATATATGGATGCACGCCTAACAGATGACAGCTAATTGAAATAGTTTGGGGAATGCTAATTTCATTCACTAGGACCCATGAGAAAATGGGGGGGTGACATGGATAAGGGATATTTACCAAGAGATTTTTTGGTATAGATAAAATTGGTATAGTTAGCATGAAATATTTAGTGAGGTTTAAAGGAATGATAACTTACTAGGTATCATGGGTTGACTAAAGGAAATGGGAGTCCGACAAAGTTTGAAAAGCTACTTTTGGACTAGATCAAGGTGCTTGCAGAAAGGTTATGGGGTACCGAGGTAAAATAGGAAGGACCAAGGTGGTTAGGTAGAATGTGACACAACACCTTGAAGGTAATCCATATAACACACCCACTTAGTATGGGTGGAAAGCAACACAAATCCAAAATTTTCATGCCATGAAAACATTTATCAGGGGGTGATATCACCCGTGAGACACCTTGAAAGACTGATGCAAATTGAAGGTTTAAACCACAATAGGGGTGGAGAACTACTGTTAACCAATAAGAATTGAATATGGAGGGTATAAGAAGTTAAATTTCAAGCATGCGAGTATTAAATGTATGCATACTAGATTCCTAGTATTGGAGGGCTCAAAAAGGACATTCTCATAATGCCATGGTGCTATAGGAAATGTACCCATCAAAGTTTGGATACTTTTCAGCTCTGAGGGAAAATTGAAGAGACAAGTTGAACTGATGTATTCATAGAATGAAGGACTAGGATTCCTTGGGTAGAGGAAAAACACCTTATAGGCTAACATTTTAATGGTACTACCATCAATACATAGTGGGTGTCATTGGTTTGGTTCCGTGAAATCAACCAATGATGACAAAATTGTTAACATTGTACTAGACATAGATACAATCTTGATAAATGATTATCATGTATCAATTGAATAGAATACTCTATAACTGCTATTATTTTGTTAAGATGAATTCAACTTTGGGGTTATAAACTACTCTCGAGGGTGTACCAAATGTCATAGATTCATGACTCAAAAATGAGAAACAATTTTTTTAGATGAGGCATTCACTTGATACTGTCCATTATAATAATGGTATTTCTTCAAGTGCTCAAACTAGTTGTATCAGTTCAACGAAATGAATCTTGGGAGAAGGCTCAGATAGCCTTATACTAAGATCACTTGTAGATGAAGAGGAATAGAAATTCATACTTGTAGAGGATTTCCCCTGACATTTTTTACTGTGATTGACCATACCTAAGAGAGAGAAGCAAATTGAATAAGATAATACTGAAATAACATTGATCAGTGAAGGAGAGAGAATATCTTGTCTCAAGAGTTATACCATGTTGTTATAACATATCAATCTTCATAGATTTAGTATTTAATATGATTCATTATATAATGAATAACTCATTCAGGTATGTTTTATTTGATTAGTGTGAAAAATATCTGGTTTTAACCATTACCATGAAACCCACAATATATCAACACTTTGATACAACAGAGGGAATACTAACACAACCCAAAAAGAGACTAACCAGGGGAAGACTTGGTCATAAACGCTTGATCCATAGACATGAAATAGATCATAGAGAAAGGTAGGAAAAACCACCTAAATCTATGATTTACCTATGTTGTTATGACAAGTATGATAGAGCTTATCCAATTCCTAAAAGGACGCATACACCAAGGATAATATAAACAATGTTGACCACTAGTACATGCTAATGATTCCTATACTCTCATCAACTTAGGCGATCTAGTTCTAGTAGTTGGGGTCCGGGCCTAACGTAATATTTCTGTCTTCAATCTCTCTTTGATGATCAACCTCCTTAGTGATTTAACAAATACTAGAAATTTGTAAAAACCGTAATTGCAGAGTGACATATGACAATGATAAGTAATAAAGTCCATATTTTTGACCTAAGTAATAACCTAGATAGAAATTGCAAAACCCTATGTGCAAGAGAGGGAATATATGAAACTTATTTGATTTTACAATTAGTCCCGAGGTATTCCGAGCTGGAAAACTGATGAAAAAAGAGGACAAGACTATTGCAACTGAGCCTATAAAAAATTATAGAACTATTGAGAAATGTTCGAGACTATGGTGCGCCTGGATTGGGTTAGGGGTACCTAGGTGCTAGAGACTAGTTCTATAGGCGCCCACGAATATGTAGAACCTTAGAAAATAAATTTTGTTTTGTCACATGAATACTTGCTAGCTATTCATTATTGATGCACTATACAGGTCGCTGGAAGATCACCAAGTTTTCACATGTAACCTACAAAACAAAAAATCTCCTGCAAAACCACTAAACACATCAAATATTAAAAAGAAAAATATGAAAAATGGAGAGTTAGAAAGACCCTGACAATTCACTCGATAAAGTTAATTTATGACCGAGTCGTTGCACTACATCTTCAGAATCCATGTAAATATTTTTTTTGTGTGTGTGCATAGAATTGTACCCTGGGTGGCTCTTGGGAAAGATGCACTAAATAGTGAGCAATAGACAAGAATATAGAAATGTAAGTAGATGTGTGGATGTCAAAATGAAATTCCCGTCCTATGAAGTGTATGCAGAAGAATACACTCCCTTGTCCCTTGAATGGTATCTATATGGATGCTTTGATTCCCTTGAAATGACTTTGGATACAACGCTTAGGTGATTGTAATAGATGCTTAGAGATCGGTCCTTTATTACGGTCACATAAATTTGTATTTATATGATTACCTTGTTTGAATTTTGTAATTAACATCTAAAAGGAAGACCACCAATAAAACAAGATTCCCAAAAGATATAAAAGAGGCCCAAAGGGGGGCACGCAAGAATACAAAGAGGTTGGGGGCACCCAGAGGGGGATGAGGGTGACTAGGCACTAACATCTTGGCTGGGCCATGGTTTCTAGAGCCAAGAAAGATAAAGCACTGAAAGTTAGACTGGGCAGTGCGGGTGTGCAAGATCATAGTAGAAAGTAAAAAAGAAAATAAAAGAGGCCAAAGATAGATTTCAATGACCAGTTTTCTCGCATTTAGGAATTATATGAATAATGCTATATGATTAGGACCTAGAAATGTACACAAGTGCGTGATTTAGTGTCTACATTTCCTCCCACTTTATTTTGTTGAGTGAATACTTGATAACATAAAGTAGGTAAGATATGCATGCGCATGTAATAACCATGTAGATTGATGGAAAAAGCATGTTGAGGAGACAAGGAAATGTGTGGAGTGATAAAAATGAAGCGTGGAAGCTAGAGAAGAGTAAGTAATCCTAGGGGTGAAAGCACATTTGTTCATGTCGTGTAGTACCTATTATCATTGTTGCTTGATTTGTTTTGATGATGTGAATTTTTCTTCCCATAAGGATGGAACCTACAAAAGAGAAGATAAAAAGAGTATGTCAAAGTCATGTATATGTGAAAAGTTCAAACAAAGTATGTAATAGTATGTGAAAATGCAAAAAGGAACATGTGCACCTGATCCATGATGAAAGAAAAGGATAGAAAGGATCCTAAAAATGTTGTAGAAGAATGATTTTTTGGGCGATCTCATGCCAAGAACAAGTTTTTTAGGCAATCTCATGTTAAGTGCGAGTTTTTTGGGAAATCTCACACCACGATAAAAGAAGTGTTGGTGAGAAAGGTCTACTGTTATTCTCCAATCCTAGTTGCTTATTGACAATTAATACACCAATGTAGATGGTGTGATCCTACTTTTTTCTATTTCGATCAAGTTTTATCTAGTTTTATCCAACATAAATAGAAAAAGGAGATAACATGCATGTTGATTACTGGAGGATTGTCCCTATTTTATGAAAACCACTATGCAAACTTCTAAAACAATGTGATGATCTAAAAAAAATATCTGTAATTTCCTCCTATTCATAGGCTCCCAGGAAGGGTTAGGGTTCTCAGGCACTCAGGTCTATATCTGGGCACTTACTCCTGTGTTGTGCTAATGACCCAAGTCAGATTCTAGGCCATTTCTCTGACTGAAGACTATGTTATTCATATACTATGTAGGTCTTGTTGGTATCAAATTTTTTTCTCCCTTTCAAGATGAGAAGCAACACAGATTGGACATGGAGCTTAGAGGTAGATAGATCATAGTGTGTGTCCTTTTGTAGTCAGAGATGAGATCTAACTGGCCCTTTGTTAATCATATTTGTAGAGAGATGGATAGCACCTTTAAGAGGATTAGAACTGTCCTCACTACTTTAAGCTGTGCCTCTTCAACCAGGGTGAGAGGACCTTTAGTGGAACCTCTGTTTGATGAAGGAGATGGAGATATCCTTCTTTTGCACAAATTCTATGAAGAGAACCTTGGGAAAATACGGTCAATACTCCATGATTTAACTCTTAAGAGTTGTCACTTATAAATGATGGAGATACTTTCAACACAAGGCTAAGGTTACTGAAGACATTAAGAAATCCTGATTGTTTTGCATATTTTTGCAAGTATATTTTGTTTATTTGTTGGTACATAGGGAAAACAGGGGTAGTTCATGGTGGATTCATGGTTTTTGAATAATTTTGGTGGGAGATGAATTAAGATAAAGTTGATTATACCAGATCTTCAAAGGAACTTCACAACAATGAACAACTTAACAACAGAATACTTCAGAATAGTTAAATCGTTCCTTCAACCAGAAGGTGTGCTTCAGTGGAGGCCCAAATCAACATGTTTTCACACAACCTTTGAGAATCTAACACGAAGGCTCAAGTTAAAAGACTCGATTAAACACCAAAATATCTTATCAATCATGCCTAAGGTACATCCAAAGACTTACAAACAATATTTAGCAACAAATGACAGTGCAGTGAATTTAAATTTGTTTATCTCATCACAGGATGAAGGCTCTTCTTGAAATGAAATTACAAATGCCACTAAACTGTCATAGGGACAAGATCTTGTGTGATTTCACAAATATTTCAATGAAAGATTGCAATAGGAATGAGTAAAACTACTTGTCGACATTCTAAAAAAAATCAGACACTAAATTCTCCAAGATGAACACAAATTGATTTCAACATTGCTTAGATTCGTCAGTAGGGGAGAGTTACATAGAACAGTCTCAGAGCTTGTCAATGGTTGTACACTTGTAACCAACTTGACATGATAGAAAATCTAACACAAAAGAAACTAACAATTTATCTCGCCTTGGTCTCTTAGGAAGACAGATTTCTAAAAATTTCTCTTCAGAATTCAACCTCTGACCCTTTGCAAGAGTATTCTCATTGCATTTATACATTTCTTTCACCCAAAATTTTGTCCCAAAAAAAGAAGAATATTTGAGGGACCTTTGCTTGCTACTAATTTTCTACAAAAAGTGACGTTTAACAAATTCGAACCAGCATCTACCAGGTGAAAAATTCATGAATTGATCACATTTCTCAAACCCTCAACTAATGACTAGGATGTCATGCCACAACCTTTTTGACACTCCTTTTAATCATTTTGATTTTGTCATGCAAGAAATCCCCATTTTAATCATTTTCCAAAGGCTCTGCATAACTGGATCTGACAAGTAATCTTTTTCATTCTTGAGGCAAAACCTTTTTCACCTTATGCACCTGCAACCTCATCAGTTCATCCCTTTTCCCTCTCTTTCCTCTGCAATTCTACCCCGTATCCATTTTCTCTAGTAATTCTTGTCTTTGTGAGTTCCTGAGTAATTCCCACTTCAAAAAATTGACCTTAACAATCCTTGGACTCATAATTTAAGTTTCAAATCCAATCAATGACACCTTACAGACAAAGATGAAAAGGAATTTCATCAAATAATGATGAAAAACAATGTGTATTCGTGTCTCCAGGAGTCTTGGAGCAAAAATGGCAGAAAAACAGGTGAAATGCACAGGAATTGTTGATTCTGGCCCTTTTCCACTTTATATCATAGCCATCCACATGTTTCCTTGGAGAAACTACAAAGGAGAAGCAAAGAGGCAAGTCCCAAACAAGCACGGGCCTTCCACGTCTCTTGGGCCCAAGAAAAATGCCTTTTGGCCTTTGAAAAGTCTCAGTGTAAAAAGGAGTCAGCGGAAGCATCCACGTGTCTTCATGGCACTCTTTTTATATGGTGCTTAAAAATAGAGACACCAATCGAGCGTGGGATGACCATGTGTCTCAGTTAGGTAGATTTGTTGGAAAATTTGAAATTTCAGCCGAAGGCGCCATGTGTTTAGGGTCTGAGACAGTTTCCTTTGGCCGTTGAAAAGTCCAAGCAAAAGGTAGAGTGAACGGAAGCCTCTAAGTGTCCTCCTAGTGCTTCTTCATAATAAAACTTAGGGGTCAGTCCCCAAACATATATGGTCCATCCACGTGTCCCAAGCCTTAGAAAGTCACTTTAAAAAGTCTAAGTATGGACAGATCCACGGAAACCTCCACATGTCTCCATGGCGCAACTCTAAGGCCAAACCAAAAGGTGAATTTTCAAATGAGTGTTGTTCCTCCATGTGGAAAATTTTTGGGTTGAAGCAAGCCTTAGAGTTTTTAGAGTGCCCCACCAAGCCACATCCAACCAAAAAGGGTCACATTTCCACTGATGCAAAGATGTAAATTTCACGGGGAAAAACACACCCATCAAACCGTAAAAATGCAGGAAAACCACCATTTGGGCCCGGAGATGAATTTTTCTTCAAGGACAAAGAATTTGGAAATGTTATAAGGTTCAAACACGATCCTCCGAGCTACATCCAAACATGTTTCCTCATGTATTTGGGACAAAAATGACAGGGAAAACAATACATGACTGCGGAAAATGGAAGGAAAGGAACAACCTAAGTTTTATGCCCAATTTACAAACTCCTTCAGATGGACAGAGAAACAAAAAACAAATTCTGGACCTTTAAGTGATCTTCGACCAAGGAAGGGACTGATCATGGCAACCAAATTGAGGAAAGAGTTTTCAAGCACCAACTCAATGAGATAGAAAACATGACAGAGGCCACAAACTAAGGAATTTCAATGAAAAATAGGGTGAGACTAATTTGAGCACCAACAGGTCTTTAATGTGACTGTTTACTACTGAATGTGATGATTTATTCACCAAATGTATGCCCCCTCATTTGGGGTGCATATGATGTCACTAGGAGGATGCAGCCCAAAGGAGAGGAATAGAAAATGTGTTGAAACTGATACCCTATAGAGGGGAGGGAATGTGCTTGGTAAAGACAAAGGCATATGCAAACAAAGTGGCTAGAAACATGTGTTAGTGCAAACAAGAAAAATACACATATATAAGACAAGGTGTAATCTAACAAGCAAGAAGACAATGTAAATTGCGAAAAGTGGGTTTCAAACATAGGACATTGATCACAATGTTGCAAGACAACTAGGGCCAAAGTGACCAAAAGTATACAGTGTGTACGAAATATAAAGGGCATAGCCCACAAACAATGGAAGACAAAATAATACAATGGAAAACAATAGCAAGAAAAGAGTCACATAACCATGGTAGTAAATAGTTCTTGTAAAGTAAATGTTGCAGATGAAGCACCCATTAGCATGTTAGAAATATAAAAAGTATGTCAAAGCATGCATGTTCCAATACAGAGTGGTATTCTATGAAGAACATGAATTAGTACAAAATGAAACAATAACACATGTAGTGTGTAGGAATGTAGATGCCCCCAGGAGCAGCTGTGGTACTGGGAAGAGGTACAGTGCCAAACATCCATGCTGCTTATAAAGATTTTTAGGAAGTCTGCATTCACAACTAGAAAACAAGTGAATGTGCGTGTGTATATGATAAATATAATGACATACAAAGTATTTGTATGGCATGAAAACAAAGTGTACATGTAACTAGTATAAGCAAGAAAGAGTATGAGTAACAAAGATATGAAGTATGTTGTGAATGAGTGAGATGGAATGGAATGCAAAATGAGTGTGATATGAACAATGTGCCCCCAAGTGAATGTGAATGACTATGCATGAGATAAGGTTCATTTATAAACGCCCCTTCAACAGTCAAGAATAAACCATAGGAAAAGAGTGTGTCATCAGGAAATGGTTTATATTGGGTGCTAGAAAGTTATGATCCAAAAAGCATAGATTTTAGAGATTGTGTGAGTGTGGTGAGGTTAATTTCAAATTTAGACCCTCAGCAGTCGAGTAGAAGCCATGGAACTAGAGTGCATCATAAGGAATTGTGTTGTGATGAATTTGCGCCAAAGAGATGTATCATGAGTGCGCCGAGTGTGAAATGTGTAGTGTATGTGATGTGAGCCCTCAACACTCAAGTGTGAACCATAGCACAAGATTATGTCATCGGGTAGTGACGATACAAGTGTATAAAAATGTGTAAGATGCATGTGAAAGACTAGATACGAAGTGTAGAGTGGAAAATTAGGAATGCGGGACACCTTATAATGTTAGAAGGGGGTAGAATAAACAGGATGCCCACTAAGTGTATGATGATGAATATGTTATCCAACAAAAGTGAAGTGTAAGGATCCTCCACCTGATGCTTGCAGAGATAAAGGTGCATGACCATGATCTGCGATCGGTGATGTATGAGATAAATTATGTATCGGTGAATGAGATCTATATACATGAAACCTATGAGGTGATGGACACATATGCAAAGGAGAAAACAGAGGTGATGGACATCTATGTGAAGGAGAGCATGAAGGTGATGAACACCTATGTGAAGGAGAGTGTGGAGGTGATGAAAATCTATGTGAAGGAAATAGAGGAGGTGATGTACCTATGTGAAGGACCCACCCCAGTGGTGGACCTAGATTGATTAGATGAACTAGTAGACTGATGAGACTGATTAGGTCGTGTGCAAACAAGATAGTTAAGAGCATATTATACTTTATATTTGAGAGGTCATAGGAACCTAGATTCTCTAGGGGGTGCAACTAAAACCTCAATAGGAGGATGCGGCCATGGTGTGCATGGCGGAACACCGTTAATAGTAATTACTTGCTTATTGTAAATGAACTTTAGACACATGTGATTCACAAAAATGATAGCTTGAGTAGCATGGACCTAGGGAAGACCTAAGAGCATGTCGCACCCTTTGATTGAAGGTGCCACATGAAATGAAATGAGATTGGTAAGAGGACCAACTATGACAGGAAGCTTTCCACAACAGTATGATTTAGGAATTGGATATGAAATATGCGATAGTGTATAGTTGATAACAACAAGAAGTGCAATAGAGCACACACACGTATGAATTGATGGATCAATCATTGTATTATTGATAACATACCGCCCATTAGAGGAATTGATATGTAATATGTTAGAAAATAATGTAGCATGATATTTGTGATCAGATAATGCAATGATTGGTGGAGATGCATCAACATGAGAAACTAGAAAATCAAGAGCCCTTGATGAAGGAGGATGCACTGTATGATATGTATATGATTTGATGAAGAGTCAACAACTTAATTTTCATGTTAAGGAAGAGGATTATTGAAGATCTTGAGCTTGTAATTTTCATTAATTGGTGTAGATGTCGTATGCTCAAGAAGCTCAATTCCATTATTATCGATGAGATCTTGAATAAGATGTTTGGGTTTGAAACATCAATCAGTATAATGTCCCACGCATTGATGATACTCACATTGAAATTTTTTATTTTAATTGTGACCTTTAGGATGAGATGGGTCCAGATTTAGTGGAGGAGGAAGCACAAAAAGATTGCTCTCAACAATTTTCAGCAATAGAATATGCAGAGCATAAGGAAATTTAGTAAATGTAAGCTTAAGCAGTTTCCATTGAAGCTTTTCAGGATTATAGACAACGTTGACAATAGATTTTTCTTCAATATGCTTGGTAGATGGCTTGAAAGTTGACTTAATTTTAAAGCGAGTAGAATATGAAGCCTGTTCGTGATATTTAAGCTTGCATGTAGATAATAATTTACTTTCTCATAGCTTAAGATTATGATGTAAATGATCAAGTGATGGAGATGTCTTGAAGATGACACTCTCCTGTAGAGGTGGTAGTAGAATTTAGATGAATAAATCTTGAAGTTCAGATTCCAAAAGTACATTAGAAATCTTAGCTAAGTTGTTCTTATATCACAAGACATAATCCGCTAGATGCTCCTTAGATCCTTGTTTAATTTATGCTATTTAAACATAGGATATCTTAGATCCGATATTAATAGAGAAATGAGAGAGAAAATCACCTACTAAATGTGTAAAATATGTTATCAAATGAATAGGTAGATCATAAAGCCAATGCATTGCATAATATTGAAGGCTTATAGGAAAGATCATTGAGAGTAAAGTGTAATCGTCTACATAATCTAGAAATTCTCAGAGATGCTCTTGAGGTCACCATTTCCTTTTAAGGTGGGAAACTTAGGGGTAACAAAATTGAGAGGAAATGAATAGGTGGAAATGACGGGTGCAGAAGGAGTGTGAAGGAGTAAAGTGGCATCCAAATATGGAGATGCTCGATATGTATCCAATTTAATTTGATGAATTTGAGTTTGTAAATCATGATATAAAGAAGTTAAATCAGGAGTATTTGAAGAAGTGTCAAGTTGTGCAGTGGAAGAATTGGGTTGGATGAAAGGATCAGTAGTAGTGGGAATGTAAGTAGAAATATGAAGGGGCTGAGTAGAGGCCATGAAAACCAAGGAAGAAGCAACAAGGGGTATGATAACAGCATCTTGAGATTTTTTGGCACTAATCAAAGCATGAAGAATATGAAGACGATGAGTGGATTTTTTCACGCAAAGCTTGATGAAAATTGTTAATCCTATCTAATTGTTCTTTATCAACGTTGGTGTCCTCAACATATGATTGCTTATTATTGGACTAGATGGTTAAATGTTTTGGAGAGGAACTTGTTGAGAGTTGACGAAGGGATTACTAGTTTCAGCCATTGATTTAGAAACCCTATGAGAAAATGGAGGGATATCTATATGCTCAAAAGACCCAAAATGACCACTATGGGTGATGGGCATAAGAATAAATCCCTAGAAAGAAGGTTGGGATTGACCGACAGGTTCACCAAATGGCTTTAAAAACATATAAATTTTTAAAACCCTAATTACAGAGTAACATAAATAAGAAATAAAGTAGAGCTTTGACCTAAGCAATAAGAATATAGAAATTTAAACTTTAAGTACAAGAGAGTGAATAAGAAACTAAGCTGATTTTGCAATAAATCCTGAGGTGTATCGAGCTGGAAAACTTATGGAACAAGAGGATAGACTGTTGCAACTGAGCCTAGAAAATTGTAGAATTTTCAGAAATGTTGGGACTAGGGCGCTTAGGTGCTGGAGAGTGGTTTTGGGCACCCGATACTGCAAAAAACCTTAGAAACTAAATTTTGTAGTGTCGCAAGATGTCCACTAATATTCAATGTTGATCTCTTTTATGTCACTGGAAGATTACCAAGTTCTCATGTAATCTGTAAAACAAATGATATCCTGAAAAAACCCAAAACACATCAAATCCCAATAAGAAAAATATGAAAATGGGGATTTTGACTGACCCCGACAGTCACCTGATAGAGTGAACTTATGATGGAGTGTTGCACTACATCTCAGACTCCATGTAGTTCTATGTATGTGTGTAGAATCATTCCCTAGGTGGATCTTGTGCAAGATATGTCGAATAACGAGTAATAACTAGAATGTAGCAATGTAAATAGATGTGTGGATGTCAAAATTAACTTTCCCTCCTATCAAGTGTATGTAGAAAATGTAGTCCCTTGTCCCTTGAATGAAGCTATATGGATGCTTTCATGCTCTTGAAATGCCTTTGGATGTAACCTTAGGTGATAGTAACGGATGCTTAGAGCTTGGTCCTTTATCATGGTCACATAGATTTGTATTTATATGATTCCCTTGTTTGAATTTCATAATTAACATCTAAAATGATGACCACCAAGAAAACAATATGCCCAAAAGATAAAAGAGGCCCAAAAGGGATGATCAATATACAAAAAGGTAGGGGGAACCCAGAGAGGACGAGGGAACCTAGACACTGTCGTCCTAGCTGGGCGCTGGTGTCCAGAGCCAAGAAAGAAAAAGAAGTGAAATTCAGACTAGGAATTGGGTTTGCAAGACCATAGAGAAAGCAAGAAAGTAAATAAAGAGGCCAAGGATAGATGTCAATTACTAGTTTTCTCGCTTAGGAATCATATGAATAGTAGTATGTGATTAGGACCTATAAATGTACTCAAGTGTATGATTTAGTATCTATAAACAAGAGATATCTTGAATTACAAGAAGGGTGGGTGCACCTTCCCTGTTGCAAAAATTAAGGACCCAACTACAAGATTTATTATATGCCTTGTAACTTCCAAGTTGGTTGTTGTAGAGAGGTGGATAGAGATAAAGAAAAAAATCTATATAATTTTCACAAGATGGCATATATGATGCACTACAATTTTTCCGAATACATAGCAAAAAGAATCGATGAAGATGTGGAGAATGCATATAAAAATGGAGGGAAAATTATTTGGGGCTCCAGCCTCCTACTCTTAGTATTTAATAAAATAGTTGTGCCAAAGAGAAATGGAAAGACAAAAATGGGTTTATCCCTTGGAGAAGAATTTTCCTACAGAATAGTAAAAGGAATTCATGGCATGCACCACCCTTAATAATTCCACAAGGCCAAACTTAATAATTAGATAAGGAGCAAGAATAGATAAGTAGGATAAATATATAAGTATCCTACTTAATAAATATAATGCTAAGGCATATCAGATTTAAGGAAAAAATTATAATGCAAAGGCCCTCTGCGCCAAAAAATTACAAACTTACACAGACTTAGAAAAGAATATGGCAGAGAATCCTGCATACATGGATACATTAGTCAAAGGATTCTTCAAGCAGTCCAAGATAATAGACGTGTGAATACTCGATGACACAGAAAAATAAGTTGCCTTGGAAAATCAAATGGAGAGTGAGGACATTAATAATGCTATTTGTGACCAAATCTTAGAGGATATTGAATAATTTGATGAAGATGTTAGTACAAAGAAGAAGTTGAAGTGAATGGGTGAGCTGAGGAAACCAACTTCCATGGGTGAGAAGAGAGATAATTATTATATGGGTACCATGTTTGTTGATTAATATTGAGGATTTTATTATGGAATTATCCTACGTGTAAATATGTATGTATATTTTTTACTTCTATTTAGTTTGTGTGATTTCTTCTAATGTATTATCTTATTAAACACTTCATTATCAGCATGCTAAACATTATGGGAACTTGGAATCTCTCACACATTAGGTGAGTGTACTAAGGTTTCCTTCCTTAGTAAGATAGGTCGACATAAAGAGTTAAGAAATATTGGCACATGGTAGGGTAGTAAAAATTTGTTTGCATCTATGTATGGGAAAACTAGATACACAACACATCTAGTTGAATATGAGAATACAAGTAGAAAATATTTTAAAAATTGGATATATGCCATAAAAATTATATCAATCATACTATAGACACTTACATTCTACTCATAAAATCAATGGCTAGATAATGATCATGCATACAACATAGTTTAGGTTTGAGACACTTCACAGAGAAGAAATATTCTAACTGATAGCTATAACTTGAAGTGATTACAAAAATCCCTAATATTCAAACTCTAAATTTTGAGAAAATTCAGAGCCCATATAAAAAAATTTCACAAGAATATCTTCAAATCTTTTAGACAGTAAAAATAAGAGAAGAGATGAAGAATAATACATTATTACCCAAATTTTCAAATCCAAATTAGGAGAAGAAAATGAAACTATACCATTTTCCTTTCTGAATTATCCAAACTATTCTAAGTTTTTGTGGCTTAATCTATTAGTGTCAGTTATTTTCCTAGGTTGCTAGTATAATTTGGTAGTTGTTTGTCTCTTTTCAAATATTTTCCCACAGTTTCTTTATGTAGAAGATTTTTTTCATCATGGTTGTAGCTTGTCTTTTTAGCCAATATTTAAATAAAATCTTAGCTAACATTTTTTTTTCCCATGATAGGATATATATCTACATTGAAATATTTAAATTATATTTAGGAAGATCATAATATAAGACAATATCTTTAAGTGTGTGCATCCATATCTTTTTATTTTGGCTCTTTTAAATACACCACCTCTTTAATGAGTGTTAACTAACATCTTTCTACATATCACTTTCTTTAAATTTGTGGAGTGTTTCATCAATAAAATAAAGAACTTTTTTTGTTGAAGGAATAGATTTAATCCAATCCCCTTTAGCTTAGATGTTAGGTATGAGGGGTATTCATTCAACAAAAGTCATCTGGGGCACGAGCCCGACCTCATTTTTTTTTTATACGGATATATACTAGTAGTGGAACCCTGGTGGATGGCTAGGCAACACCTTTTACAACATCATCCACACCATTGGACCACAAACCATTTGATAAAATAAAGAAATTTCACCTGAGATTCTTTATCTTATTTGGATTTTAATTGAAAGGATGTGTTGGGCCTTTTGGAGAGACATTGTGCCTCAAATTTTAATAATGGTGTGTTTTTATCTAATCTAGATCAAATCATTGGCAGGGCACAACCTTTTGTTTCTCTTTCTTTATTTTAATTAAATTTTGAATATCATTTAATATTCACTCTATTTAAATATATTATGACTCTTAGCATAAATAAAGCTCTTAGTTTGTATAATTTTTTGAATAAATTTCATTGTGGAATTTCTCAATAGAACCATTTTCTAGCAAAATCTATATGATTCTTATATTGTTGATTGAATCTTGAATATAAATTGATATTCAAAATAACATGCTATTTAAATATATTTTAACTCTTCTTAGTATAAATAAATTTCTTACTTTGTAGAATTTTTCTGAATGAATTCCATTGTGAAATTTCTCAATAGAACCATTTTTTAACAAAACCTTTATGATCCTTACCTTGTTGATTGAAACTTGAATGTGAAAGGGAAGATGATGATCAATAGTTTATCTCTTGAAGATACTTCATTGTTAAAGGTATGGTATTCTCATTATTAATCACAAACCTAATAATATAAGAAAAGTGCTAAAAGGTTCAATATTACTTAGTAATGTGGTGTTTTTATAAGGCTTTGTATTTATAATATTCACAAACACGATGAATTCGGTAACTCCTTGGTAGATTTCTTAAAATTAGTATAATACAATTAATGTGATATTATATTCTTTTTTTGCTTAGGAAACCATAACTTAAGATCTTGGGGGAAATTTGGGATCTCTCAGAAGTTAAGGGATAATAGGAGGAACTATTGTATTTTTTCTTTAACCTTATTTAATATTATATGGTTCAACTCATTGGTAGGCATCATACAATGAAAAAATAGGTAGATCAATATAAGGCACAATAAATTCCCTATCATGTGTGAGAAAATACGACATAAACATGGAATACTATCATTACATATAACCATAACATGTCCATAAAACAAAAATAAAAATTTATGATATATCACTGAAACTAAGAATTGAAAAATAGTACACAATAAACACGTGTGAAAGAAATATGATATTGAAAATTAAATATTTTAATGTAGTGACTCTTATGGAATTCTATATCATGTTATTTATGGATATGTTAGGGTTGTATATAATTATAGTATTTCATGTTAATGTTGTACCTCCCTCACACATGATAAGGAATATATTATGCCTTACATTGATATGCCTTATATTGTTTTCTTTATGTGATGGAAAACCATAAGGTGAACCATATAATTTTAAAGAAGGCCAAAGAAAACACTAGGAATTAAAAAGTACTACATAATAAACATGTGTGAAAGCAATATGGTATTGAAAATTAAATACTGTAATCCAGACTCTTATAGAATTCTAGTAATTTTTACATGCTTGTCTATTTGATTGAATTCTACTTTTTAGTACAAGGATGCTACAAAAATTGAAAGATTATTTCTTTACAAATTCAATATGATTCTCTTTAGATGTGATCATGTTGTAATTCAAATTAGGGTACTATTGGTGTGCAAGGGCCAATACCCCATGGAAAAAAAGGAAAAATAAGGGTTAAAACCTTGAAATACCAATTCATGGGTAAAAATATCTCGCAATAGAAAGAGAAAGAATAGTAAATATACATATACAATAGATTAGATATGTAGATATATGAATTTACTAGACTAGATTGGTATAGGTAAACAACTGGGAGATGTCTAAAACACCAAAAATATAGAATGAGAAAAACATAGAAATGACAAAAACCTGAAGACATAAAATTAAATAGGATAAAAAAAATACAAATAATGAAATGAGAAGAAGAATTCATAATCACAAATAATGAATATAAGGTCAAAAGTGTTGAAACCCAAAAAACTTAAATAACACAAAACCCACAAAAATTCAAACTTAGATTGTTATGTTTCTTTTATGGACACCCTAGGGTTGTATGTAATGATAGTTTTCCATGTTTATGTCATACTTTCCTCACAAATGATAGGGAATCTATCATGCCTTATATTGATATACCTCTTATTTTTCATCGTATAATGGAAACCCATGAGGTGAACCATAAAATATTAAAGAAGGATAAAGAAAAAGCTAGGAATCATAAAATACTCCACAATAAACACATGTGAAAGGAATATGCTATTGAAAATTAAATATTGTAATGAAAACTTGTGTGGAATTCTAGTAATTTCTACATGTTTGTCTATAGGATTCAATTCTACTTTTGGTACAAGGATGTTTCAAAAAATGAAATATTATTTCATTAAAACTTAAATATGATTATCTCTAGATGTGTTCATGTTGTAAATGCACTAGTACCACTTTTCAATTATAGACTTCTTAAGACATTGTTGGTGTGTGTTATTTTGTCCATGCAACACGTCCTTCATTTCCTTTTCAAAAATCATGGAACCCCTTTTTGTCTTTCCCGAAAAGGTTGGACTATTACATGTGATATTTTTTATTCTTCACATGGTCCATATTTTCTACCTTGGGCCCCCTTCACTATCCTTGTTGGTCCCTATTCTACTAATTGTTCATTTTTCAAGTGCACACAGTTTCACTTGTCCTAGTTCCCTTTGTGCAAGTGAAGTCCCCTTTTGTTTCCACCTTCAAAGAGTTGTTTAAAATAGCCTTGCACAACATTCCTTCACCTGCATGATCTTTCTTGGCTTCTTTCCTTACACGCATACCCCTTCATGTATTTTTAAACTCCCATTTTGCATCCATTATGTAGTTCACATTTCACCTTGCACAATCCCCTTTGTGCAATATCCTAAGCCATGTGCACAATTCCCTTCAATATTTGTATTGTGCAATAGCTTTCCAAAAGGTCTCATGCACTCTACATTCTTGGCCCTTGCTACCTTGAAGTATCACAACATTGTGCAAGTATTATGCATTCAAACAAGTTTTGTGCACTCTTTATGCGGAAAAACCGCGAGCCTTGCGGCCTACCAATGCTCCGTGACACCCCTTACTCACCAAGCACCCCACTAGACACTATGTGTAATCCCTAAACTCGTAATTCTCCCTTACAATTGTATACTTGAATGAATTATGGCCCACTTGGGAAAATTTAACACCTAACACTTGGTTTTTCTTAAACTTTTTGTTATGTAGATAATACACATGCATTCACTACATCTCGAAGACTACACAAGAGAGGTGTTAGATATTATTCTAAGGAAGAAAAAGTGCATAAGTTTGGCATGTGATCCTTTGTATTGTGAAAACTATGAAATATTAAGCACATGCAATTTTTGTATGTAGAGACGTAAAAGGAAACATAAATTGACTAAGTGCACGCATCACATTTGAAGTGTAATTGTGTTTCATTCACGTGCCTCTTGTTCACAATGACTAACTTTGTGTTCTTTTTATGCCTTGTAGTAATGAAAGGCATCACCGCATAAGGTTCCGAAAGGACTGTGTGAGAATTTGGAAAGTCCCTACGCATGTAGTAGAAATTTATAAAGTCCCTACAGACGCAACACATGGAAGAAAAACATTATTTAGTATATAAACAACAAAACATGCCACAAAAGTCAACACAATCTATTGATTATGACACCAACTGACATTCATGTTAGAATATAATCTTGTCCACTTTGTCAAATTAAGAGGCTAGAGAAGATATCATTGAACACACCATGTCATAGAACAAGCACCACATATATTTAAATGAATATTGACTTGTACTTCATGCCATATTTGTGTGTCATAGAGAATTGAATGTTGTCTAAACTAGACTAAATATCATATGTGATTTCCATCTAGATCATTGAGAGAACATTCAATTTTATTGGTCTATGTAGCATCCATGTATCTACCGTGTCAAATATTGCATTGTATAGTTGGATAAGACCATTTATTCATAACAAGTTTGTAATTATGTCCAAGTAGTTGTGGCATCTCCTATAAATACCCAACTAATGGGCTTTATTTTAGTTTAATCCTTATAAAAAGAAGATTTTGAACATTTTAATGCATTTTCACTTAATTATCTTGTTTCTACTTTGTGTTTCATCTTGGATCTTGATGCATGCCTGCACTCTTTCTATTTGGTTGAAGTAGATCCCTCTTTCTTGTTAATAGATATATTTTTCATTATTCACTTGGAGTTAATGTTTTCTTCCTACATGTCCAGTTACAATGCACTCCTCTTTTCTCCACAACAAATTCCTTAGATTCTTACACCTACTCATGTCTTGACCGAGCGAATGTTCATTCAAGTGTGAGTATGGTTTCTCATATTTGTCTTCACCCACTAGAAAGGGGTCATCTTTGCCATGCCATCAAATTCATTTCTCTTTTTGCCCTACCTTTCTCCTCTTTTGAATTTGTTAATAACTTTTTTAGAGTAGGACTAAAGCTTACAATTGGTTTATATTGCTAACTATTTATGATTGCTAGTGATACTCATTATGTGCTATATTTCGCAAGTGAAATTTTATACTCTCAATGAATGATTGACTTGTCAGTATTGTGCACACTCATGCTTAACCCTTTGAGGTTGTATCCCATAGTTCTCCCATTTTACACTCTAGCATGCAATCCCACAACAACCTATGAACGAACTAGAAAATTCCCTCATAATAACAACCATCAGCCCACCTTCGAGCTATTCCCAATATATATTTTCTCCACCAAGAATTGGTGAGAACAGAACCTTGGGGATACCCCTTGCACATAGCCCATTGTGCAATCACTTTCTTGTGCACGTGTCTTCCTTTCAAGAGAGGTAGAGCCCCACCCGTTTACACAAGCTTTGTCTAGATTCCCCACACTTGCGTGTGCCCTTACTTCATTCTTGAAATCAATATTTTTAGCACTATATAAGGAAGAGGATAGAGGCGCAACACTCATGGAGATCAATAGTGTGCAAGTCGATACACAATGGAAAAAAGAATGACAAATAAGGGCTAAAACCTTGAGGAATCCAAGCCATTGGTAAAAAGATCCAGCAATAGAAAGAACAATAATAATAAAAGTACATATACAATAGACCATATATATATATATATATATATATATATATATATATATATATATATATATATATATACGGATCGGCTAGACTAAATTTGCATAGGTATAAAACTAAGAAAATGTCTAGAACGCAAAAAAAATGGAAAGAGAAAATGAGAGAAATGAGGAAAATCCAAAAGTATGCAATTACATCAAGGAAATTTTTAGGGGTCCCTCTGAAAAAAAGCCTTCGAAAATATTTGGTGAATTTGGGAAAATTAGCTTTCACACAAATGGCGAATATCAAGACATCACAACATCAATATTTTTATGCTGCCAACCAACAACATAAAGTATGTTGTCGGCCGACAGCATTTGGCTGGTAGCATAAAAATGTTGTCGGCCGATAGCATTTTTTTTGCTACTAGCCGACATCATACTTTATGTTGTCGGTAGGTAGCATAAAAATATGCTACTGACTGACTATATTCAAGTGAATTTTTTGAATTTCTATTTCATAGAAATGGTGAATTGACCGCTAAAATTAACTTCTACCCAGAAAAGTTTGGCGAATTGGTCCTAACTTGTACCCCAAAAATTTGCCAATTTCAAATTTCAAAACTTGGAATGTTCATGAATTAACGAATATTCGCCACTAAAATTTTCCCTGAATTAAATAGGATCAACATAAAACAAATAATGAATTGAGAAGAAGTTGTCAAAATCATAAATAATGAATACAAAGTCAAAAGTGTTGGAAAAAAAAACTTAAATAACACAAAAAATTCAAACTTAAACCGATGATCCAAAAACTCATTAACTACAAAATCATAAATTACAGAAAAATTCAAACTTAAATGAGGAGTTAACAACGAGACTCATCACCTACCTTTCTCGTCTTTTGTACTTTTAATGACTTTGTTAGAGTATGACTAAAGCATACAATTAGTTTATATTACTAATTGTTTATGATTGTAGGTGATACTCATTATTTACTACATTTTGCAATTGAACTCTCGCATACTCAATGAATGACTGACTCAAATCCTCATGTACACCCATGTTTAACCCTTTGAGATTATATCCCACAGTTCTCCCATTATCCACTCTCATGCCTAGTCCCATCATAACCTATGAACGAATCAACAAACACCCTTGTAATAACAACCACCCGCCTCACCTTCGAGCTATTTAAACATATCATTTGGCCACTAAGATCTGGTGAGAATGGAACATTGGGGATATCAATACATGTGCATCCCATCGTGCAATCGCTTTCCAATGCACGCACCCTCCTTTCAAGAGAGATACAACCCCAGGTCAATTTGTACAAATGTTTGTCTAGATTTCTCGTGTATATGTGTGCCCCCACGTCTTTCTCGACATCAATATTTTTGGCACTAAAAGGAGGAGGATAAAGATGCAACACTCGTGGAAATCAACAAAATGCAAACCGATACATAAAAACTAAAACCTCGATGTATCTAAATCATCAATAAAAAATCCCGTGATAAAATGATTACGAATAGTACAAATATAATACAATATACTAAATATGTAGATATACAAATTTACAAAACTAAATTTAAATCGATATAAAACTGAAAAAAATATCTAAAATTCTGAAAGTATGAAAAATTAAAAAAACTGACAAACATAAAATTAAATAAAATCAACAAAATAAATTGAAAAGAAATTAGAATCATAAATAATAAATGCAAAGTAAAAACTTTAAAAAAACAAAACAAAAATTAAAATAACACAAAAAGTCAAACTCTGACCGATGATAATAAAAAACTCATAAACTACAAAGTCATAATTTACATAAAAATTCAAACTTAGACTTATGATGAATAAACTCATACACTACAAAATCAGCAATTAATTCATAAGTGTGAATTAAAGAGAGCTTAGAAGTCGTGTCTTCCTATCTCATCGCATTCAAATTCAAAGGCAATTTATTTGACTTGGAATTTCCGATGCGCGTCTTTCGCCCTTATCAACAAAATACCTAAACATGCGAGTCCTGCTAAAACTCTTCCAATCCCGATCAAGGGAATGCAATTCCATCACAGGGTTATGTTATTTATAGAGCTTATGAGGTTTGTCTGAACAAACCAAAAAGATTTGTGCCTCAATCTTTCTCTTCTTTTCTATTCTATCGATCGTATTCCTTTGTGTTTGTGTTATTGTTTGAATTTGAGAATGGAAATTAAAGGTAAGAAGAGTCTGTTGCGTTCTGGTGCTGTTTTTACAGTATTGCTGATTTTGACAATGTCCGTCTTCTTCTCTGAGGCGCGCACTACTACAGGTACAAGTTACAGTATTTAACATTTTATATTGAAATAACTTAGTTGGTATAAATATATAAGAATCAACTTGCTAACATATGTGAGATTTAAGTAGAACAACAATAAACTAACGATTGCATGGCATGGTGGTATATATAACACAGTGCATCTGGGGGAGGAGTCGATTAAAGCGGGAGTAATATGCCCAGCCTGCGTATGCTGCGAGCCTCGTACCAATCCAAATACTTGCTGCAAATGCTGTGCATCACCCATCCAAACACAGACACAGAATTCTAATCCATGAAATCACTCCCATTAATATTTTGTTTAGTATATTTGTATGGACCTGAAGATTATGATTGAAGCTCGAACCACCCTTGGTTTATAGGGATATTAAATAAAAGAGTTTCGGATTTATCATCAAAATGTAGCAGATTCTTTCTATTTTCCCTTACAAATGTGATGTTATGGATGCTTTGATAATCAACCTGGATTTATGCATAAACTGCATGACTTATAGAGTATTTGAATATTTTTTATTTTTGGAAAGAATTGTTTTTTTTATCAGGAATACATCAATATTAAAGCTCAAAACAAAATGGTTATAAGAAAAAGGCGGGTGAGAAGAAAGTATGGTCCAATCTCTACTTAAAAACGACATGGTTTAAAAGGAACGCATTATCTAACCTGTGTTCCAATTTATTGTGACGTGGCTGGAAAGTCCCACCATTTCAGTCAAATTAATCCAAATCAATTCCCTCTGTTTTCTATAACTACCGTCAATTAGATTCCCTACAACATGTTCAAAGAGCTACCTATTCTTCACATATGATCATCATATTTTCTATGGTATACCATACACATATACAAAACAGTATATTTTCAGGGCTACTTTCCACTTTCAACAGGTCCGACTTTCAATAATATTGGGAGGAGATTGAGTTGGGAAATTGTGTCAATAAGGGGTTACTTAATATAGAAGTGTATTAAAGAATACCCTTAATTCTAGTTTTTACCTTTAATTATTCAATTGATAATACTCCCTCCCATTACATTATTAGAATAAAAATACCCCTATTTTTTCCATGTACCTTACTTACCCATTTTTCCATGACAAATTTATTTACCCTTTTTTGTTTCTATCCTAACATATTAAAGAAAATATATCATATTTCTCACTTTTTATTTTCAATTCTCGAAATATAGTTTGAAGTTATTAAGACCTATTACCAATTACCTTATAAATGTTAATCTTTAATCATTTATCAATATTTCTTCAAATAATTAAGATGGTGAAATAATATCACTTGTGTTGAAAAACATACTCAATCCTAGTTTTCTACCATCTTATTATTTCTTGGTTAAGAATCTCTATATTCAAAAATATGTTATAATTTAACTTTATGAACATACTCCTTAAATTGTAATTTTATGGTATTTAGTTTTAAAAATTAGGGTTCAAATGTTTTAGTTTTATATTAAAATTAAACATCCCTTTCCTTTGGCCCACCTCTATTGCCCTACCCTCAATACCTATTTCAAAATATTAATAAATTAAACCCTTTTAACCCCCTCATGTTTACCGGTATATTGACTTTACTTTTATTAATTTTAATAACCTCAATATAAACTCACGTGCTATGATATTGCTTAGCTAATGAACCCCCCATGGTGTCAATTATACTTTAAATGACTAATTATAAGATTTTCTCTTACATAAATGACACATGTTTCTATGAGTTTGTATAAATTTTATGGAAATGTGTGTAAGAACGAATAAAATTATATATAACAATTGCAGATATAAACATTCATTAAATACATTTAATGTATTTCGCAAAAAGCAAATAATGTAGGATTGATGCCAAAATGCATGGGAAACTATAAAAATAAAAAGTTAGTAGTTATGATCATGATCATAGCAATTCATCTATTTTTATTAAAAAATTTATAGTTGATATGATTTATCATTGACGAACCACCTCTCTCTTTCTATTTACGATAGCTATTTAAATTGCAAATGTTAATAACAATCCCTAAACACAATGTTAAAACCTCTAGTGGAGGAAATAGTTTACAAGCAAAACAATTAACAATGGTTTTCAACAACTCAATATTTAATATTCAAAGTTAGAAATAATTTAAATAAAGAATCCACACACTGACTTAAACATGAAATGAATCAACAACTGAGCTTGATTCACAAAGTAAAACAAAGAAGCTTACAAATTCATAAATCTATTTAATCCAAAGTTGTTCACTTTTTCCAAGACCCTAAACATATTATATAGAAAATGAAAGAGGATCTTCCGTTCGACCTATATAGATATTCTCTATCCATTCTAGTCGAACAGGGAAAAGGCGCTCTAGCCGGCGATCTTGAGTTATGGGCAATCTCACTATCTATATAGAGGATTGTTGATTGTAGCTCGATTGAATGTCAGTGGCCTTCTTAGGCCCTCAGCTGATGGTACTTGTAATATAATTATGTCGAGATGTGTTATACAATGGCAGGCAAGATTATAATGGAGTGTGTTGTTCATTTTTATTCTAGACATTAAATTTGATGTTCATTTGACTGTCATGTGACAATTCATTCATAAATTTGACTTCTATTGGACTGTCACTTGAATAGTTTTTTTTTTTTTTTTTTGAAGTCAATGAAAAATAGTAATTTCTTGGTCATGTAGTAATGTTTAGGTGTTTTTTTCTTGAATATATATTTTAGACCGACACAATTGCGTAGCTAAATGGTTACATTTGTATAGTTAGATAGGTGCCTTGTGATTGATATATCTCAGCGTAATTTTAGATATATGTATTTAAGATATCTATAATAGTATTAGTGTAAAGCAATACATTTACACTCCAACTTCAAACTAAATATAATATTTATACAAAAAACATTGCATTTGTTCTTACCTAAATATGTGATAATTAGTTGTCCAAAACATTCAATGACTACGTTTTGAATAGTGTTTAGGCCTATAAATAATTAATTCCAAGATAACGAATTAATAAACAAGCTACAGTAGTAAAGTCATGTATAATAAATAACAATAGAATGGGAAGGAAAGATCATCCTTAGGAGTGAGGGAACCTAAACCACAAGGTTCTCCTGCAACAAGATCCTAGACATACTACATGCCTTGAGCTTGAGATTTTTTTTGCATATCCAAAGGCACCATCATAATCCACACAAGTGACAGAGATACAAACACCATGATGACGCCTTGTACCACCAACAACCACAAAGAGGGTCTAATAAGGGACTTTCCACTGAGCGACCAAATCTAATCTCTTTATTAAGGTTGTAGTGTCAAGAAATGGTCACAAACATGCAACACAAATTGAATGGAGGACTAAATTTCCCTATGCCTACTACTGAGAGGTAGAGAGCCTAATTTTGGTAGATATAATGTTGCATAGATCATGGTGTAAGGAGTAATCCCCTAGGGATTTAATAGCTCATCCAAATATTGGAATTCTAGTGCCACTAATTTATTATCTTGTTCCTAAATCTTGAGAAATATCTTATATCTTACAAAAAAAATCATCATTAATAGAAAATTATAGTGAAATAACATCATTGTTAAAAATAGGATAATTTCTAGATTTCTAAAGTTAGAATAAAATAATTTCTCTAAATAAATTCCAAAGCAAGAAATGTATGTGGAACACTAGGAGGAAAGGAACCCAAACCATAGTGTTCTCCTACAATATGACCCTAGGCATACCACTTGTCTCGAGCTTGATAACATTATTACATATCCAAATGCACCATGATACCCCGCATAAGTGAAAAAGATCCAAACACCACGATGTCTCCATGCACTAGAAACAATCACTAAGAGGGGTATAAAAATGGACTTCTCATTGGGTGACTAACTCCAGTCTCTAGACGTTGAGGTGGTAGGGCCGAGAAATGGCTACAGATATGTGACAATAATTTACTCAAGGGCTGACTTTTCATATGCATAGCAGTGAGAGGAAAAGAACCTAATTTCCACATATCACATGCCTTGAGCTTGAGAATTATCTTGCATATCCAAAGGAACCATCATACGTCATGAAAGTGATAGAGATACAACCACCATGATGACTCCTTGTACCACCAATAGCCACAGAGAGGGTCTAGCAAGGGACTTACCACTGCATGCCCAACTCCAATATCTTTATTAACATTACAGGTTCAAGAAATGGTCATAGAAATGCAACATGAATTGATTGGAAAACTGGATTTTCCTATGCCTGCTGCTGAGAGGTAGAGAGCCTAATGTTGTAAAATACAACGCTATATAACTCATCCATGTAAGGAGCACTCCCCTATGGATTTAATAGCTCCCAAAAATATTTGAATTCTAGTGCCACTTTCTTAGCTTGTTCCTAGATCATAAGAAATTTCTTAGATCTTATAAAACAATTATCATTAATATTTAAAATTGCAGAGAAATAACATCATTGTTAAAAATAGGATCATTTCTATCTTTCTAAAGTTATAATAAAGTAATTTCTCTACAGAAATTCCAAAGAAAGCTATGTATGCACACCATTGAAAGGTAGGGAAACCAAACCATAAGGTTCTCCTACAATATGATCCTAGGCATAACCACTAGTCTTGAGCTTGAGAATTGTATTGCATATCCAAAGAAACCATGATACCCCACACAAGTGGAAAATATCCAAACACCATGACATCTCCCTACACCAACAATGTTCATTGAGAAGGTATAGCAATGGACTTGTCATTGGGTGACAAACTCTAATCTCTAGACGTTGAGGTGGTAGGGTCAAGAAATGGTTACAGATATGAAATAATAATTAACTCAAGGGCTGAATTTTTCTATGCCTAGCAGTTAAGAGGCAAAGAACCTAATTTTCGCATAGATATAGTGGCACATGGCTCATGGTGTAAGGAGTGTTCCCCCATGAATTTAATAGCTCCTACAAATGTTGGAATTCTAGTACAACTTTCTTATCTTGTTCTTGAATCTTGAGAAAAACTTAGATCTTACAAAAAAATTATCATTAACAAAAAAATTCATAGAAATAACATTATTGTTAAAAATGGGATCATTGTTAGGAATAATATAGTTTTCAAATTATTAATTATGTTATTAATTATTATCTTGGTGTTATAGGTTAGTAAATAATAATTATGGGAGTAATTATTATTTAGTAAATGATAAATTAGTGATTTTTTTGTATAGTTGTTATGTAAACAATTAATAACAATTATATTTTTTGTGTGAGTTTAGCCACTCACCTATTTAGCATTTGGGATAAATATGTAAGTAGGATTTGTTAAACCTACACCCTAAAATATAGGAAATATATATATATATATATATATATACATATATATATATATATATATATATATATATATATATATATGTATATATGTATATATATATGTATATATATATATATATATATGTATATATGTATATATGTATATATATGTATGGTTTTTGTAAATGATCATGAATGAGAATGAAATATATTTCGTAATTGTTTTTGCTTTGAACCTTTACAACTCGGATCCCTCCTCCTCAATCATTTCTTGCTTTATAAAGTTGGAATAAAATAATTTCTCTAAAGAAAACAATGTATGTCGACCACATGGAGCAATTCCCAAACAATACACTCTCTTATTGATGGGCATATAGTGAAATGGCTGGAGTAAAAATTGAATCCACATCTAAGTATACAAGACTATAAAATATGTTTAATGGTTTAAGGACATGAAAATCAAGGAATTTATGGAAAGGAATTATAATATGTTTCAATCATTCGCCAACATAGAGGTCATGGTGGACCAAAAAAATGATGATGTGAGAAATTTTGGGCTCAACCTTATAATTCCATATCCTATCAAGCCATGTTCTGGGAGATGAATTTAGACTCAACTAATTTTTTAAGACTATAGAAAATGAGGGAGAAGGGTCACATTAGATGATAATCGATCCAAGTAATTGATTTTTGAATTGAATATTAGACTTCCAACACCAATCCCTCCACTAAACAACATTAGGTTGCAGTCCAAGATTGGGTAGAATCATATTCAGAAACAACTCTAGAATTATTAATAAAAAGGTAAGGTGATGCAATCATTATTAGTAGTCTCAATTAGGATATGCCTTATACCTGAAAACCTTTAAAATACTCAGTGGAATTATGCATAAATGCAACATACAATACAACACATGGGAAAAATCATAAATTTAATTATTTAATCAAAAAAGGAAATACAACTACAACACGTATATAAATCTCACAAATCGAGGATGTCAAACAAACAAAATATCCACAGACCACAACTTGTTGACTCAATGCCTTTATTAGTATAGCCTACAAATATGTTGAATTGACTAGTCTAGATTATAGCTCTAACCTATGTAAGAATTATCCCTAACAAATATATGATGACATGTTTATATACATGTAAGACAAACCTCAAAATAGTGTTGTGAAATAATAAGTGGCCCATAAGACATTAGATGTGTCTTTAAATCCTCTATACAAGAATAATTCTCAAAAGATAAGACAAATTGATGCACAACGAGTTGGTTCAACATTCAATAATACGAGAACTAGGTGAACTCATAGATCAAATTCCTCACAAGTGTTTAAATTTTGAATTTCTAAAAAATTATGCCTTGTATTATGCCCTTGACATAAGGCTACACATTTGTTCCTCAATGAGTCCTTATGCGTTGTCATAGTAATAGCTCCAATGACCACATGGTTTCAATAGTAGATGCATGACATTGAGATGAACACATGTTGTAACATGAGCCTTAGAAAGTGTTCCTTATTTCACCATGTATACAAATGGTGAGTTTATGCACACATATTAACTCTGTTGAAAAATTCTACATACTTGTGCCTGTGTAAATTTTAGTGGCTAATCTTCTTTAATTTACGAATATTTGTGTTTTTAAAATTTGGACTTGCCTAATTTTGAGGGGTTAGGTCACTTGCTATTTCACCTAAATTTTTTGGGTACAAGTTAATTAATTGTGTTGATTTGTGTAACATTTACAATAATAGCCAATTTTTTATATTCAAATCGCATTTACCTCACGTACACAAGAAAAATTTACTACCGAGTAGATAGCATAATGCTACCAAATGGCAATTGCTACTAATAATTTTTCCTTTCAATTCGTGGAATTTTCTGAGATTTCAAAATTCATTTATAGAAAATTTTCCAAGTAATATCTATGGTTAATTTAATTTAATTTTTTTTTTTTTTTGGGGGGGGGGGGGTCTTAAAATTTACCGTGTGCTAATGAAATAATTTTTTTTGTTGTTCCCTTTTAAACTTGAAATTAAGGTTTAATCTAATTATGGGAATTTACTATGTGTATAAAAATAATCTCAAATTAAAAATACTACAAAATGATAACTAGTGAAAGCCAAAATATGGGGATCCCCAAAAATCACATCAAAATAGAAGAATTAAGACCAAAATAGTGTTTAGGAAAGGTTACAAAAGAAATAGGGACCGAAATACGGGTTTACATGGCCAATTAATATATTTATTAAAGTGATTTAAATTATATGCACCAAATCAGTTTAAATCCAATATATTGTGCCATTTTGGGTATCTACAATTCCCCCCCTCCTTAACCCAAAATTGAAAATGCTAGTTTAAGGGAAAATAAATTATACTTTGTTGTGTCTTTTCACAAATGCTCCAATCAATTTGAACATCTAAAAAACTTGGTAAACAAAGTAGATTACTATTCTTTTGACAAAAGAGATATACAGTAAAAATTTCTATAATAATTTTGAAATATCAAGAGCAATAGATATCACCTAATAAACATTTCCTTTTAGGAGAATGTACCATATTTGTATTGAGCATCTTGAAGTTAGTCTACAATATTGGGATACTAGTAAATCCATATATAGATCAATCTTGAACTACTGAAGGGAACCATCTATTAGTCCCAAGTTAACAATGGGATCCGTCTATTGTTTTTGAGATATTGAAGAGAGTCATAGAATGTACTTTGTATTGTGATTGTTCAAGTAATTCACATAAAATAAATGGTCTTTAGAAGGGATATTTTCCCAATTCTCAAGGGGGAATTAAGACCTGACCAGACTAGGCAATTGCCTAGGGTGCCAACAGTTAAGGGCCACCCAAATCTAAATATTTTAATTCTTTTCTGTTATTATTAGAACTTAACATTACTATTATTTATCTTAATTTTATTGATATTATTATAAAATAACATAAATTTCATGCATACACATAAAAAGGTATTATAATATTTTTGCAAGTAAAACTAAATATGTATATTTTTATATTCATATGATTATTTTGGTATGTTTACTCTCTCTCTCTAATGTAGCTTTAGATATTTCAGGTATGAATTTTTTCTTAGAGAAGGTTCATCGATTTTGTATAATGTCATTGGTGTAGCTAGTAGAGGCAAGTATAATTGAAGGAAAGAATCATTTAACTATATGTTCTTGATGTTTTGGGGGAAATATTTTTTTTATGGAGGAATTTGTAGGCTTGATCCAAATACCACTCTTCACAAAACCATGAGAGCTTCCTAAGAAGATTTATTGATTTGCAAACATATGGTGCTTTGTTTAGTTTTGAGTCTCATCACCTACTTGAAATTGGTAAATAAGATAAGTAATAAGCCTTGTATAAAAAATTATATTTGTTGCATTCTAAGCACCTCTTGTGATCAATTCTCTCAAGTCATGAATCATTACTTGTTCTTATTTGAAAATTTTATAGGATATTTTCATTCCTTTTGTATACCAATTTCTCTAAATTAGTGATTTATTATTATCCTTATACAATTTTTAGATACAATAAGGTACATAGATTTTATTTATTTATTTGATTGAAAAAAATTACCAACTAAGATTCTAAGGAGGGCATCCACTTTACTTACTTCCTAGGGCACTCCTAACCTTTAATTCATCCCTACCAATTCCTATATTTGAGCGCATTTGTTTAAATATTTGTTCTCAATTTGTATAATATAATGCCCTTACAAGGAATATTTTCTATATTCATTCAATTGATATACCTTTGATTAGAATATATTTTCTAATTTGTACAGTTCAAATGCCTTTGATTAGAAAATCAATTTATATTTTCTCAATTATATGGTTCAAATGCCTTTGATCAAAATTATTTTCTCAATTCATAAATTTGAAATGCCTTTGATCAAAATGTGTTTGATAAATTCAATAATTTGTTTTCCTCTGGGAGTATGAGTCATTATTTAATTTTTTTCCATATGGAAAATATATTTTATTGTTCGTTGGGAAATATAAGATATGATGCCCCCTCTTTTGGGGTGGTGTGAAATGTCACATGAATGTTACTAGTTATGAAAAATATGAAATATTGTGCCTAATCTGAATGCAATATTGTAGTAAATAAATGATGCAATGACATACAAAAATATACCAAAGAAAACTACGCAATAAATAATGAAACCCTAATTACAAAGAGAGGGTAAAAGACTTTAGTTGATTCACAGTAAAATATGAACTAGACCGAAGCTCTGACAGGATGAATAGAGAGGAAGAAAAGTCACACAGGAGCCCTGGAAAATGTAGATATGGAGGTACAGGCTGGACTGGGGCACCTGGAGAGGGAAAGGGGCACCCGTGGCCTATTTTGGGTGCCTGGGCTTGCAAAAATGCTTAGAAAACCTCCTCTGAGGTGTCGCAAGATGTTATTCGATGCTCACCTTTTTTATCTATAGATTTACACAATGATCGATGGAGTCGTCGGGAACCTGTTATCCAAAAATGAGCCCCCTGCTCATTTTTTGGCTAACTCCCTTCATTATTCCCTCTCTGTATGCCTTAGTCAGAATTTTTACTTCTTTCAGGCTCTCAAAATGTTATGGAAATGTCACCATTGGGTAGAACTCTTTCCCAGATTTTTGGAAAGGTAAAGTTTTCGTCCTAACTCCGTGTATTTTTTAAGTTATGGCTCGACGTAGAGTTTTTGTGGGAAATTTTCCCTTAGATAGGCCCATCGGCCAATTAGGATGAGCTACCACGTCAGCCTCGGAAGTGGCGGGGGTGGAAGAAAACTTGGAAGATTTTCACCAAGTGTTTGGAAAAATGGGGTTCAATGAGATTTTTTTTTTTCGACCCCGATGCGCCCACCGACGAATAAGGGATCGCTGCCACGTGTCCTTAGGCCGAAGGAATGTCAGATCGGTAGAGTTGAAATAGGAAAAATTTGCCAAAGTGTTTGGCGGGGGTGCTAAGAAGAAATTTTGGCCCTGCAGGCCCGCGAACCTAATGAGATCACGTCCATGTGTCCTCAGGGCCGGGTTCGGAGCTTTGACCGATGGTGGAGAAAGTGGGAAAATTTCCCGAAGTGATTAGCGTAAGGCGCTAAGGGGAGATTTTGGCCCGCTAAGGCCCGCTAACAGTAAATGAAATTGTCACCACATGTCTTCAACCTAGCGGAGAGATCGGAGATGTGGAGAAAAATTTTCCCGAAATTGGCCTAAAGCAAAATCAAGGAAAAATTTCAAAAGGAAATCCCGACTCCTAAAGCCTCGAGACTAGCCAGATCATGCCACGTGTCCATGTGGTTGCAGAAAACATAAGGTGAGGCCCACAGGAGAAAAATGAAAGGAAGACAGGCCCGCATCCAATGGGGTTGTACCACATGTCTAGGCTCAGAGAAATATAGCAAAAAACGATGATGAAAAATTTGAGAGCAGAATGCCCACGGCGAATTACATCATGCCACGTGCCCTCAGGTCATCCAGCTCGACGGAGAATTTTTGGAAAATTTTCCAAAGGCCGAAGCAACGGAAAAATGAAGCAAGACAAGGGCCCGTAACAAATTAGATCATGCCATATGTCACCAATAGTAGCAGGGCATGTAGAGATTTTTGAGGAAATTTTCCAAAATGCAAAAGGTGGGGAAATTTTAAAATTTTAAACCCACCAACCCATTTTCGGCCCTGTTTTGCCCTAAAATTTCAAATGGGCATAACTTTCGATCCATAGCTCTGTTTTTTACGTTCTTTATATCAATGAAAATCTGGTGAAATTATATACATGATTTTAGGATCATTTTTTTGTTTTGATGGATTTTGGATGGAGAAAATTGGAAAATGCAGCTATGGCACGTGGAAATGAACAGAAATTGATGTTTCAACCAACATTTTTAATGCAGTATGGCTCGCATTCTCTCCCAGCATGGCTAAAAATGGTCAAGCAATAGAAGTTAAGGGTGCCCATGCGGTGGTAATACCATTTGGTTGGTGGTTGAAGCTCCTCTCACGTTTTCCTATGTTTCTCTCTCCTGAGCTCTTTTTTTACATTATAAAAGCCAGAATGGGCTCATTCTTAAAACAGTTAGACATATTTCTGGCCTTGTAACTTCCCTTATCTTCCTCCTTTGGAAAATTTGTGGAATTAATTTACCTTTCCATGCAAATACAACACTTCTTTTTGCCTCTTGGTCATTGTAATGTATTGTATTGGACCTGGAATGATGATGTATGCTCTGTGATTAAATTTTCTCAATCCTATCATATGTTCATTATTGTTTCCTGATATTTCATTACACTTTGGTAATTTGTGCATGTTTTATGTTGTATTTTCTTGTGGATTGTGTATGTTTTTTAGCAGCAAGTGTCTAATAATTCTTTGGTGCATCACCTTAATTAGACTCAGGTTTACATTTTTGCATTTTCTCAACCCTGTCTCTTTGACAAAATTTTGATTAAGTCATAGGTAAACCCTCTACAGAATGTTATGCACACCTAAATAGAGGAGTTAAGGAACCAGCTTCTAATTTGGAGATTCTTTTCCCCATTTTTACAAGTCCCGCACTTGGGGAAAAGATTAAATGTTGTGCAATCACACTAGATGTTAAGATGTCAAACTAGAAATCTGATAGAACATCTAGAGGGTGCTGTTAATTTGCACTAAAAGTTTTGGCATGCTGGGTGGGACATATACAGGTATTCATCTTCATTACAACAAAATTGATGTGAATTTGTTGCAAGTTTCTTGCTTAAAAGAGTGTTGAATTGCACATCTGGCAACTCTAAAGAAGAAAAATCAGCTAGTTTTAGCAATATAGACCTCAAAGCTCATGAGAAGAATCAACACAAGGTCAATAGTTGGAGAAGAATAAGTATTGTTTGAGTATCTGCAATTATCTCTAAGGAGAAGACCAAGAGGAAGAAGAATCCAAAGGTCTCCATCTCCACCAAACAGAACCCTATCAACTCCTCCACCTAGTAGACCTTTCATCCAATCAACAAGGATTCTAAGGCCAATTAGAATGGCACAACATAACCCATATGTCAATTTCACTAGTAGTAGCGCACATGCTCTCAATGCACAAAATCCAATCCCAGTTATAGAACTAAAGAACATTCCATACTTTACTGGAGAGAATTAGACCACTCTTGGTGATCATTTCAAGGATATTGCTAATATTTGTGCAATCCATGAGATTGATGATATGCAAGTTACTGTCAAACTACTGGCATCTTCATTCAAGGGGAAAGGCTTTGTAATGGTTCAGGAGCCTTGCTTCAAGATCTATCCAAAATTAGAACTAACTATGTATAGCCCTCCATGAGCAGTTTGGAGAAAAGGGGGGATAACTTGTCCCTTTTGGAACAATTGACAACTATCAAAAGAGCTCCCAATGAGCTAACTAACCGACTTCAACTTCATATTTCAAAAGACTTGGGAGAGAATTCCAATGGTAGTAAGGCCAATAGCAGAAGGTTCTTTTCTATATTACCTAAAATCTTTAAATTCTTGATATTTCTATGTTAATTCAATCCATGGGAGGTACAACTATCCCTACTGCTTATAGCATTGCCATTAGAGATGAAAATTGTCTGATTCAAGCTGGTAAGCTAGCTCTTCGGCCTCTAATGCCATTGTATCCAAATTTAGAGAGTCCAAGTACTAATCAAGCACCTAATATAGCTCCTATTCCCACTCCTAGAAATCAGAATTCAAGTGAAGCTTCTACTTCATCTTCTAGTGCCTCAAATGAACTTCAAGAAGTCATGAAGAAATTGCAAAATTTAGGTAATGAGCTGGTTACACTCAAGAGGAAGCAATCCCAAAGTTTTAAACCTTCATATCAGCCTCAAGCTCAGCCTAACAGGCAGCCATATCAGCCTCAAAGACCACCCAATCCAGCTGCAAATCAAAATCAAGTAAGACCTCCTGCCAACATACCATTTCAACCCTATAATCCCAATGCTACATCTGCCTCTAAAGCACTAGTGCCAGTACAAAACAACATAGCTCAGGAATATGATTGGTGTTTCCCATGTAATGAACCTCACAACTAGTCTATGTGCTTCAATGGTGCTCTAAATCAAGCATTAATGGTAACAACAACTGGTGTGGAGGGTGAAGGGAGTCAAGGAAATAACCAACAACAAGAAACATCCCAGCAACAATCAGCTCCAAATGATACCACACTTGTAAACTGGCAGGCAGAAGATTTTTGTGGTATGAATCAAACAATCTCTCAAAGTGTTGCAACCAACACAAGGTCAAAAAGGAGAAATTTGGGTGAAGGACAACCATTGGATCCAAGTAATCCACAACCTTCTACCACTCCACAAACTGTTGGCAAACAAAATGGAGTTCCAAACATGCAAGGACCACCCAAACCAGCTCCTAAACCAACTCAGATGCTAGTTGTTGCTGCCCATGTGCAAGGAATGAATGTGTAGGCTAGGGATAGTAGAGGGATGCTTCATCCCCATTCAACATCATTGATCAGATGAAGAAGAGAAATGTAAACATATCAATGTGGGAATCACTATCCATCCCAGGCCAAAGAGATTTGCTACAAGCTACCATGAAGGACTGGTCAACTTCAAATCAACAGGTCCAAATGCAAGAGAAGGTACTCACAAATGCTGCCCAGCCTGAGGGGAATCATGGAGGACAGATAAGGTAAAATGTTGAAGCCCCCTCCATTCTATGTTTCATTGATCATTAGAAACCAATTAGTACACAACTGCATGATTGATTCCGGAGCAAGTAGTTCGGTAATGCCCAAGCAAATAGCTGATCAGTTGGGGCTTCAATATGAAGTCATATCCAAAGGGGTAGTGTAATTGGATGGGACAGTAGTAACAACATAGTAGGAGTGATTAAAAACTTGAGTCTTACTTTGAACATGCATGCCCCAACATTGTTGTTTTGCAAGATGTCTCAGTGATAGATCTTCCACCACTCTTTTCCCTATGTTTGTCAAGGGATTTCACAGCTAAGATTGGAGGTTACTTTATCTACTGATTGGTCACACATGTTGTTCAAAACAAGATATGGAACTAAAGCCACAATCAGATCTGAGCCTATTGCAAACTTTCACATTGAGCCTCACACTCCAAGCCAAATCAATACCAATTTTTCAGCGTTTGATCAAGAATATTATCCAAGCACTGATGAAGCTGACACCAAGGTTGGAAGCATCCCATATTTTACTCTTGATGAATGGGCAAGCAAGGTGCATGCTTTTGATCCTTATCAAGAAATAGAAGAATCTGAGCTAGGAGTCTATTGCATGCATGAAGAAAATCAGCCTATTCCTAGCATCACCAAGCCAGACCACAAGGATGACAATGAAGTATGGTAGTTTTTCTTTGATGGATCAAGAAGTAGACAAGGTGCAGGAGGGGGAGCTATGCTTTTTTCACCTCAAGGAGTTAAGTATTATTCAGCTTTTAGATTTCAGTTTGCATGTTCTAATAACACTGCTGAATATGAAGCTTTGATACAAGGATTACATTGGTCAATCAAGAGAGGAATAAAGAACTTGCAAGTTTTTGGTGACAGTGAGCTGATTTTCAACCAAGTTAAGGGGCAGCATGCTGCCAAGAATGATCTACTCAAGTGCTACAAAAATAGGGTGTGGGACCTCATTGAAGATTTTGAGGGTTTTAACATCAAATCCATCCCTAGGAAAGAGAACCAAGTTGCTGACAGGCTTGCAGCAGTTGGAGCAGCCTTTGATGTTGTTGAAAGCATCAAGAAAGACAAAGTACAGCCAAGCATTCATGTGATTGTAAGGCCTTCAGTGCCAGACAACAATGTAAGTTGGCAAGTGTTTGAAAATGATCAACAAATCATCCATTTCTTGCAAGAAGAGGTTGAGTTCTCAGCTAAAAATCAGGAAAAGTTAGAACAACAGTATGGTGATCAAGTGGTACAGCTGAGAACCAACAAACTACCAAAGGGACTTGTCACTTTGGAGTCCATTTTCAATCCTAATGATCAGTTTAGGAAGGAGAAAGACAAACATCCAAGTCAAGGGAGAAGATTCAGTGCCCATCTTGGTGGAAGAAGGAAAATCACTCCAAATTGGTAAAATGACAACTGAGCAAGAAAGGTATGAATTCATACAGCTTTGTCAAGAATTCCCTGATGTGTTTGCTTGGAGCTATGAAGATTTGAAAGGTTTCAATCCCAAGTTAGCTCAACACACTATTGAATTGGATCCAAGTGCTAAACCCATCAGGAAAAAATAAAGGCCAGTCAATCCACACATGGAGCCTCTCATGAGAAAATAATTGAATAAGTTGATAGAGTCAAGTATCATATTCCCTATCAAGCATTCTAGTTGGGTAGCCAACTTGGTTCCAGTTAGAAAGAAGAGTGGAGAAATCAGATTGTGTGTTGACTTCAGAGATTTGAATAGAGCATCTCTCAAGGATCATTACCCACTTCCTTCCATGGAGCAGATCTTGCAAGTTGTTGCTGGCTCTGAAAGGTTTTCATTGCTTGATGGCTATTCAGGGTACAATCAGATTATGGTGAAGGAAGAGGATCAGTTCAAGACAGCCTTCACAACCAAATGGGGAACTTATGCATATAGAAAATTTCCATTTGGGTTGTCCAACACTGGAGCTACATTCCAAAGGGCAATGGACATGGCGTTCAAGGATTTGATTAACAACATGGTGCTGATATATCTTGATGATATCACTATTTTTTCAAAAAATGCAGCAGACCATCTCTTTCATTTAAGACAAGTATTCCAAAGGTGCAGAAGATTTGGGGTATCCTTAAATCCCAAAAAGTGTATTTTTCTAGCTCATGAAGGAAATCTCCTTGGCCACATTGTCTCCAAAGAAGGATTAGCAATTGATCTAGAAAGAGTTGAAGCCATAAGAGCACTACCATTGCCAAGTCATAAGAAATCCCTTTAAAGTTTCTTGGGAAGGATAAATTTTGTTCGGAGGTTTGTCCCAAATTTTGCAGCCCTAGTCAAGCCTATCACCAAGATGTTAAAGAAAAGCATAGCTTTCAAATGGACAGCAGAAGGCAAGGTAAGTTTTGAAGCAATCAAAGAGGCCATCTCACAAGCTCCAACTCTCATTAACCCATATTTCTCCAAGGATTTCATCCTCTATGCATTTGGAGGTGATGATACTATTTCTACAATTTTGGTACAATAGAACAAAGACAATGATGAGCAGCCAATTGCTTTCTTCAGCCAAATCCTAGAGGACTATGAGGTGAGATATTATTTCATTGAGAAGCATGTTCTTGCAGTAATTAGGAGCTTGAAGAAATTTAAGCATCTAGTTTCAAACAACAAGGTTCAACTGTTGGTTTCTCATGTGGGAGTTAAAGACTTCCTCCTCAATAAATACCTAAATGAAAAGAGAGCAGGGTGGATTACTCATGTCATGGAGTATGACATTGAGATCAAAGTCACCAAGTTGGTTAGAGGAAAAGGATTGTGTGAGTAGCTGGTCTTGAAAAAACAAAAGGAAGCATGCAATGAGAAAGAGGTTGTTTTGGCGTTGCAAGACAGCCATGAGCAAGGAAGCACTCAAGAAGAAAATGATAATGTCCTCACTCCTTGCTGGACCCAAGACATAATGCACTTCCTACACATAGGCCTATGCCCTCTAGAGATGAATAAAACCAAAAGGAGACACTTCAAATTGTAGGTTATCCCATATGCTCTTGTTGATGGTGTTTTATTCAAAAGGGATGTGAATGGAGTGCTGCTAAGATGCATTAGTACAAATCAGATTCACAGAGTGTTGGAAGAGTTCCATGGTGGATCAGCTGGTGGTCATTTTGCACCAAGAGTGATAGCTCTCAAGATCATGAGGGCTGGCTATTATTGGCCCAATATTTTTAGTGATTGTTATGCATGGATCAAGAGGTGCAAGAATTGTGCATTCTTCACAGGTAAGGAGAGACTAGCTGCCCTTCCATTGCATCCAATTTCAGTTGACCAGCCATTCATGCAATGGGGTTTGGACTTCATTGGAGTCATTAATCCAAATTCAAGCCAAGGACACAAGTGGATTCTAACAGCAACATATTACTTCACCAAGTGGACTGAAGCAGTAGCACTCAAGGAAGCAAATGAATCTAGCATCCTGGACTTCTATGAAGGGATAGCAACCAGATTTGGCATACCTGCTACAATAATATTAGATAATGCATTGGCATTCATTGGATCCAAGGTAACTGAATGGGCTGTTAAGAATGGGATCTACCTAAGCACTTCATCAAATTATTATCCTCAGGGTAATGGCCAAGCTGAATCTACAAACAAGAACTTGTTAAGGATCATCAAGAGGAATCTTGATGAAAATCAGAGGTCTTGGCACACTAAGTTGAAATCATCCTTATGGGCTGATAGGATCACCCCCAGGAGATCTATAGGTAATTCTCCATTCAAGCTGGTTTATGGAAGAGAAGCAATTTTGCCCATGTCACTTGAGTTGCCGATATTAGAACTCATGAAACAGTTGGAGTTGTTGAAGTTTGGACCCATGGAGGTAAGGTATGCAGAATTGATGGAGCTCCAAGAAATTAGAAATTAGGCATCCCAAGAAATGGTGAAGGAACAAGCTTTGATCAAGAAGAACTTTGATAGAAAGGCAAAGGATAGATCTTTCCAAGTTAGGGGATCTAGTGTTAAAATGGGATGCAGACAGAGCAAAGCCAGGGATGCATTCAAAATTTGATGCCATTTAGAGTGACCCCTACATGGTCACAAAGTGTAAGGACAACAATGCCTTCCAATTGTCTTCATTGGATGGTGAAGAATTACATATTCTAGTCAATGGAATCCATCTGAATCATTGCTACTGAAGGAAATCCCCCATCTTGTACATATTTGCTTAGGTTTTCATTCCTCCATAGTACTTATGCACATTGTTTTGTTGTAGATTAGCTTTGCTTTCCATAAGTGCTTTGGCACAAGCTTGTTGTTCTAGGAAATGTGTTTTGCAGGCCTTGCTCAAATCAGATGGTGTCTCTGTCCTCCATCTTTCTTCCTTGCATTGTTATAATCAATTGGGGTACCAATCTTAGATAATTTGATGACTCCATGCCCAATGGATTTCTTTAGGAAACTGGTAACTTCATCCAACAGGTAGATGACCCCTTTGAGTTGCCAAAATTGCTATCCAAAAATGAACCTGTTTGCTTATTTTTTGGTTAACTCCCTTCATTATTTCCTCTCCTGTGCCTGAGTCATAATTTTTTACCTTTTAGTCACTCAAAACCTTCTAGAAATGGCACCATTGGGTAGAGATTTTTCCCAGCTTTCCAGAAAGGTAAAAGTTTTCCTCCTAACTCCATGTATTTTTGAAGCTATGGCTCGGTGGAGCTTTTGTGGGAAATTTTCCCATAGAAAAGCCCGAGTTAATAGGATGAGGCTACGTGTCCTCAGAAAGGGCGAGGTGGAAGAAAACTCAAGATTTTTATCAGAGTGTTGGCAAAATTTAGAAATGAATTTTTTGACCCCGATGGCCCCATCGACGAATGGGATCATGCCACATGTCCAAGGGGAAGAAGTTGGAAAAATTTCCCAAGGGTTAGCACAAACAAATTTTTTTGGCCCTATGGCCTGCTAACCAATGAGGACATGCGCCACGTGTCCTTAGGCCGATGTCAGAGCATCAGTTGTGGTGGCGGAGGAAATATGGAAAATTTACCAAAGTGATTGCCGAAGGTGCTAAGGGGAGAATTATTGGCCCACAAGGCCTACGCAGACTAGTAGGATCACTTGCCACGTGTCTTCAAGACCAGCAGAAGCACAGGGCAAAAGTTGGGAAATTTTTTCCCAAAGCAAAATCAAGGGAAATATTCGAAGGGGAGGCCCGCCCCAAAAACCTGAGCCAATCAAATCATACCACGTGGCGAAAAAAACACAAGGCAAGCCCGTAGGGAAAAATGATCATAAAGGCCCACGTCTAATGGGATGTCACCACATGTCCTGTTCCAGGGAAGATAGGTCAAAAGTGCGGTGGAAAATTTGAGGAGTAGAGGTGCTCGCTGACGAACCACATCCTGCCACGTGCCCTCGGGTCATCCAGCCGGCAGGGAATTTTTGGAAATTTTTCCAAAGGCCGAAGCGATGAAAAATGAAGCAGGCAGGGCCCGTAACCAAACAAAACATGCCACATGACACCAGGAATGGCAGGGTGAATGGATATTTTTGGGGAATTTTTGCCAAATGCAAAATGTGGGGAAATTTTAAAATTTTCGTCCCGCCAACCCATTTTTGGCCCTGTTTTGCCCCAAATTTTCAAATGAGCATAACTTTCAATCCACATCTCGGCTTTTCATGTTATTTATATCACTGGAAAGCTGGAAAAATTATCTGCATGATTTTAGGGTTCATTTTTATGTTTTGGTTGATTTTGGAGAGAGAAAATTGGAAAATACCTCTAGCACATGGAAATGAACAGAAATGACGTTTCAACCACCATTTTTAATGAATAATGGCTTGCATTCTCTCCTAGCATGGCTAAAAATGTCAGGGAATGGACTTTTAAGGTTGCCCATGATATTTTAATACCATTTTGGTTGGTGGTTGAAGCTCCTCTCATGTTTTCCTACATGTTTCTCTATCCTGAGCTCGTTTTTTGCATTGTAAAAGCCAGATTGGACTCATTCTTTAACAGTTAGACATTTTTCTGGCCCTACAACTTCCCATTTCTTCCTCCTTTGGAAAATTTGTTGAAATTCTTTTACCTTTTCCATGAAAATAGAGCACTTCTATTTTTCCTCTTGGTCATTGTAATGTACTATGTATTGGGCCTGGAATGATAATGTATGCTCTATGATTAAAATTTTCTCAACCCTTTCATATATTCATCATTGTTTCCAGATCTTTCATTACATTTTGGAAATTTGTGCATGTTTTATGCTGTATTTTCTTCTGGATTGTGTATGTTTTGCAGCAGAAACAGGTGTCTAATACTTCTTTGGTGCATCGCCTTATTGTACACTCAAGTCTATTTTTACATTTTCTCAACCCTGTCTCCCTGGCAAAAATTTGATTAAGCTATAGGTAAACCCTCTGCAAAATGCCATACACACCTAAATAGAGGAGTTGAGGAACCAACATCTAATCTGGAGATTCTTTTCTCACTTTTTACAACTCCCACACTTGGGGGAGAAGATCCAATGTTGGGAAATCACACTAGATGTCCAGATATCAAACTAGAAATCTGATAGAATAGCCAGAGGGTGCTGCTGATTTGCACTAAAAAAACCTGCAATGAAACATGGACCTACAAAACTTTCAAATAAACATCAAATCCTAAAAAAGAAATATGCGAAATGAGGGGTCAGGTTGTCCTTAGCTACCATAATGGTGGAATTACAACTCATCGTTGCACTACATCTCAGAACCAATGTAGTTCTATGTGTGTGCATGTGCGTAATTGTGTCATAGGTTACTCTTGTTCCAGTCACACTTAGATAGTGAGCAAGTAGCTAGATTTAGAATGTAATAAATGTGTTCATGGAATAAAATGAACTTCCCTCCTATGAAGTGTGATGCAGAAAACCAACCCTTTTTCCCCTTGTGATGGAGTTAAATGAATGCAATGGAGCTCTTAGATACCTTTATGGATGCAACCTTAGGTGGTGATAGCTAATGATTAATCTTGGTCCCTTATTATGATCACATAAATTTATATTTATATGATTCCCTTACTTGAATTTCATAATTACCCTGAAAAGGCCAACTAGCAAAAATATAAGATGCTCAAATGACTAGAAAGGACCCAAAAGTGTGAGTAAAGTAAAAAGAGGATAGGGGCACCCAGAGGGGACGAGGGCACCTAGCGCTGGCATCTTGAGAAAGTAAGGGTGTAAGACTAAAAGTAACAACATAAAGCAAAGAAAGGTGGCCAAAGACATGGGTTAATTAATACTTTTCTTACTTAGGAATCATATGAATAGTAGTATGTAATCAGGACTAGATAATTACCCAAAGTGCGTGATTTTGTGTCTACAGTTACCCATCCTAAAAGAAAGTGAGTTTATATGTCATTTTTTAGGTTATTTCTTATTGTGTACATAGATCAATCCCCTGTGTGGGTAAATTTTGTAACTTGGGTGTAAATAAATAGTAACTTGTGATCATAAGAACAAGTATCATCGTAATAATTTTTCATGCACTGATGCATGTAGTTCCTAGTAGTCATTTACACCCTGATTAAATAATGTTATTGAATGTACAAATATATATATATATATATAATATATATATATATATATATATATATATATATATATATATATATATATATATATATATATATATATGATGCAGGGGTTCATTACATGAGGTGATTATGATCTAATCAATTCACAATTAACTATTAATAATAATAAAAATGCATTACTACTTGCAACAATGTTTAAAAAACATATTTATATCTGAAAAACACAAGAGGATATGAATACTTAGTGTATATGTTATAACATAAAAGATATAAATTTGTACACATGTAGAACAGGGTGATAAAATACTGAGAAGGCTTCATTATTGATATTGGAACAAAAAACTAGGTTGGTGCAAGACCATACCACTCTACTATGAATGGGTATATGGTATTGACCCTTATGTATGGTCTAAGACCCTTTTATAGAGATATTTTGTAAATTTATGTGTACTTTAAATACATGAAAATTTGCCTCATTGTATTTCACTCCTTCTTAGATAAACTCAACACAACATATAATAACTTGTAATAAAGTGAAAACCCTAGATAGCTGCAATACCTCTCATCAAACACATTAGATAATAAAAGGAGAAATCATGTATTTTGTGAGGCTAGACTACCCTTGGTAGTAAACCCTTTCCAAACCAATCCAAGTGTTACATTTTATACTCTTGTGTGGGATCAAGCCTCATGTAGGTGCATGTGCAAGTGTGAGTGTGATCTAATCCAATCCCCTATGAGTTCCCTTATGTCTCTTGACACAAAGATAGTGGCATAAATATATAATAGAGAATACACCCATCACAATAGTAGTGTGCTTAAGTTTTTAGAGTAAAAACTATTTGTCCCTTGAAAACAAATATTGGAATGTATTTTCACTTGCAAAGACACAACTCTATGACCTTTGAATTATTGGAAATGGAGGAAGATAGACTTTTTTACCTATTTGAGTGCTTCAAACTATACTAGTTTCTACTCTAAATGATGTGAAAATGATTCAGGGAGATCCAAAAGATCCTTAAGTACTTTTGAAGTGATATTTTCAAAGGTATCTTGTAAGAGTGCTAGGTGAGTAATAAAGTGATATTCACTTATTTCTATACCTCTCTATTAGTGAAATGCTTATGATAAGGCTAACCCTAGGAAGAAGAAACGATACATCAAATATATTCAAATTGAAATTAGAGTTATAAGATAAGAATATCCAATACATTATATGTCAGACATGGTTGTACAACTTAACCTGCCCAAAATATATGGTCATGGAGAGGAAGCATGTGATATGAAATAGAAAATTCTTGAATGATGCATAGAGATTATTTACTAAATTGATTAATTTATATTTATTGATTTTATCACATAATATAGTGTGGAGATGATAAAATCAAGAAAGAGTTAAGGATATGTATTAATTGGAATTAGAATATGAGCATTTTTATTAGCAAGGGAGCAAAACAAACTCATCATTTCTAAAGGATAATTTACCAAATTTGAGTGTCTACATTTTCCCCCATTTAAGTGTGTAATAAAATATTTCATTCTTAAAGGAAAATCATACATGAGTGTGCACATGAAAACTTTTTTCCTTTTTGCCTCTTCTCTTATTTTTTAAAATGCCATGTTGACCATTATCTTTTGTAAAACTTCTATTATCACTTTGGATTTTATTTTAGGGTTTTTAATAACAATATTCAAGTAAAGGAATCATATATATACAAGACTTACTATTTTAATGGGTTAGTTAATTGGGCTATTAATTTATATCTATTAGTTGGGAAAAGATAAACAATTAAGGATTGCATTTGGGATGTGTCATTCACTACATTGGAAGGGAGAATTCCGAAGTCTATCACACATATTATTTTGGGGGAAAAGTGGTTGTAGCCCATTATCTTGGTGCAACTAGCATAAGGGCAACATGTCTTCAAGGGACACACTTCTCTCTCTCTCTCTCTCTCTCTCTCTCTCTCTCTCTCTCTCTCTCTCTCTCTCTCTCTCTCTCTCTCTCTCTCTCTCTCTCTCTCACACACACACACACACACACACACAAAAAAAAATGTAGTACAACACTAAGTGAAAATCAGATTGGGTGATCGCTAAGGTCAATCTGACTCAATCATATGTATATTTTATTCAATCTAATATGTGTTTGAGCTTGGTGTAGGTAGCTACGATTTTTTTGTAGGTACACGTTTGTTAGTAAAATCCTATAGTGAAATCAGAGAAAAAAAAGTGAAGTGAAGGAGAGCTTATCAAACCCTGAAAATACTAGATCCGGACTCATTTCCAAGACACTAGTGCTCAATACAAAAATTAGCACCTGAGGTCATATTGTCCTCTTTTGGACATTACTGTTCAGAAGGTTTGCAAATCTATATTTTCTAAATGAAGCATATACAACTTAGATCTATCATGTTCTATCAATATTCCAACACAAATTCGACACCAAAAACAAGCTACTAGCTAAGTCACTCTTATCCCCTTGTTACTTGTACTTTCTTTCCATTGCATGTTAGATCTTGTGTATTTCTTATATATATCTAATTGATCTCAGTCTTCTAAGTAAGATTTAATTTTTTAAAATCAACACACACACTTTTTCTTTGTTTGATAGTTAAATTCTTATGTTTTGGGGTTGGCACACTATATGGTGAAACCTAAAATATAGAGTGTAGTCAATTTATATGTTAGAAAATGAGCTACAACTCAAATTATAAATATCATTTGCACCTTTGAGATTGCATAAACTAAAGGAAATTTAAAACATGGAAGGAAGGAATATACATGCTCATTATGCGGAGGGAAAAACTCTCATTCTTATCGTACTTTAGATATTTGGAACTACTTTTGAGATGTTAAAGGATTGGGGGTAATTAGTTCCCAATTTTATCAAAGGATAAACCAGAGTGTTGAGTGCATGCAACCCAACATCGAAGGAGAGAGAGGAACCAAAGAACCATGTTAAGAGAGAAATCCATATATCATAATGTTTAATAACCTTGATATCTTCCCTTTTAAATTTTTAATAAGAGAGGATGGACTACCTATGAATAAATTAGCCACTTCGATACTTCCCAAAAAAACCACACAGTTTCATATGGATCTATATCCAATTTTGTAACTACTAGAGTTTTTGAGTAAGATTTTGTAACTAAAAACCACATAGTAAAATAAGGAATGGATATACCATGCTTCCACTATGTGTTGTACAATGTAGATTAAGTATACATATTTGGTAATAATTCATAGGAGAAGAAGGCACATGCCCCTAAACCACGTTCTTGTAACTATGTCTAAGTAGTGTAAATAAGAAGGAATGAAATACTGTTGCCCCTATATAATTCTCTAAATTGAGTAATGTTTTTCTAAACTTGTATAATAATTCTATAAATAGTTGATAGAATATGAAAAATTTATATCTTTTTTTCAATTTTCCCTTTTCCTAAGAATGTATATGTGGTTGATACCTTACTACAATCTTAATTGTAGTGTACAATTTTTAATTATATTGAATTTTTACAATTTTTAGTAGTTGTGCATTTGTAAGTATTTGTACCCTATAAAAAATATATACCTGTGTATGGTAATTTTTTTGTAAATGTAGAATATATCTCGATGAATGTACCCTCTTTTGAGGTAAGTGTGATAAAAAAAATTGAGAGTGTGGTTGCAAAGAAAATAGGTGTATTCATGTGTGATATGTTTGATAATATACATAGGATCACATATATGGATAGAATGGTTTCCACCATTGGGAACCTATAATTATCCCATAACACATGATGGATACCATGACACAGAGAGAAAAAAAACATGCAACACATTATTATTAAGAGTATAAATAGTTCATGTGTATAGAAGTAGAAAAAACCATGTATAAAGAGTCAATCAAGATTACATTAACAATAGAAAAAAAACACGAAATAAGCAAGAGTAGTAGTAGTATAGTTATATAGAGATAGAAACAATAGTGTAGAGATATTCCATCAAGCTAACATGATAAATAGTATAGAAATATAGTCACATGAAGGAATGGAGATGCAAATATGGGACACCCATGGTGTCACAAGACAATCACAATATAAGACATTATATAGGCCAAAAAAAAATTAAGTGTATACACACAATATGGGAATAGAGCTAAAAACATGGGATACCCATGATGACACAATACAATTAAGGAAATCATGACATACATAATAATTAATTAAGTAGGAAATCATTAAACTTAGTAAAGCAATGAAGTAGTCAAGCAAGTAAGCCACATAAGAAAGTAGAGAAAACTAATGTATCAAAAAATTATAGTAAATAGTGATAGTAAAATTATATATGGTAGGATAAGGGAGCACTTCATAAGAAACATGTGTTAGTTATGTTATCTCAAAAGACAACATATACACAATATATGTAATCAAACATAATGATCAAGTGTAAAGTAACTATAATGAAACAAAATAACCTCTAAATCGTAGTAGATGCCCCCAATGATTAGTGTTAATGGAAAGGGACCAAGCCAATACTGGTCATCATGTATCAATTTGTGTGTGTGTCTTGCATCAAGTTGAATATACCTTGCGAATCATGTGTGTAGAGAGTATATCAAAAACATGAAACAACATGTCTAACGTAACAAACTATCTGATAAAACCATAAACATGTCAAAATTTTGTAATTTTTATAAATACGTATGTTTTTTTGAATTGTTTTAAAATATATATGTATAAGAAATTGGGTAGCACAAGAGCTACTCAATAATAACCTCATAAAGATGAACAATGGACCTAGAATGTAAAGGAGGCTCGGGCCTCACAAGTGTCACAAGAGAAAATGTGTATAATCAATGAAGAAACCGTAGTATGTGATTTAAAATATCTAGGGTGGGAAAACCCATGATGAGCGGTATGTGTAGAAACTTATCTAGTCAGAAGCATAAGAGAATGTGACTTATGAATAGTAGTATGGGACCTTTATGATTGAGTAGTAGTCTAAGGAGAGCATGAATTATTAGGAATATCATGAGAACTAGAATACCTATACATATATGCAATAGGAGGGAGTTCCCTACTATGAGCAGCATTGGAAATGGAAGACCTAGACATAGATAAGCTAGGACTAGGAATAGTAATTGTATGTGTGGACCAAGTTTCTTAGATATAGGGTCCTCAAATGGTATATCCATAATTATAACCACTTGCTAATTTTGAATTAACTTAACACATTGATGTAGTATCACATAGATAGATGCAAAATCATCCAGCCAATAACAACCTAAACACATGTCACATCAGAGAACACAAGATACAATTGAGATCAGAATATCGAAAGTAGTAGAGCCAATTGTGAGATGGAGAAAAACATGTTCTATGTTTGTCTTAAGATCATATTTTATATGATTTTTAGTATATCCATGAGAGAAAAGTAACTTAAGAGTGCATATATTATGTTGATAAGTATTGTTAATCAAAACGCTATGTATAGGATTTTGATCAAAAAAATCATAAATGTGAAGTGTATTAGAAACAAAATTGTGAGCCATATCAATATCATAAAAAGTAATAACTAGTGAATAATGTTTCATAGTAGCAAAAATATTAATCATGACATTAAATGGGTGATCATAAAAAGGTGGAGGAGGTACAAAAAAATAAACATGGCATACCTATGAAGGAAATTTACTAGTAGTATTCTTGGGAAGGGGGTTACTATATATTTTGAGCTTTGAAGTATCATTAGTAGGATTAGATTCAATGATGAAATACCTTTTTGATAAAATCTTATATAACATGTGGAAACTTAATGAAATAAGTTTTTGGATTAGGTTAAAAGGAGGATTTTGAAATGATCTGTATTCTTGTACAAATCCCTTAAGGTGAGATAAAACATTAAAGCCATACAAATGAAGAAACATGTAGATAATTAAAGAAAGAAGGCCACAAAGGCACACAAATGAAGAACATGAGATGAGAGAGAAGGAGAGGTTGAAGTAACTATGGCTGAAGTATAAAAATTTACTCCAAAGGAATCCTATCTTGAGATCTTAATCTCATTTTAAGGAGAGGTAACTTCTTTTTACGATTTACAATTGTCCATCCATCATTTCTATTAGGGTCCGAATTTTCATCCGGATGAACTGAAATCTAAAAATCAAAGGGATTTTTGGTCCTAAAAATTGATAGTAGTTCCTCCTCCAACAGGGGAGTCTCTACCTAGTCCTCCTTTCCCACCCCAATAACAAGGGGGGGACTTGAGTCTCAACTAGCTGTTGAGTTCCTTGATGATCAGCACTAACTCCAACCAGATCACCTGAGGAGGGATCAAAATCCTCTCTAATAGTCAATAATCTAGGGTTGGAATCCTTCCACCAAGAAAATATTTCCTTATGTTGCTTCTTTACTTTCTGACAATCTAAAGCAAGATGTCTGAGGGTAAATCATTTCCTACACCTAAAGGGCAAACCTTCATAATCAAGAGGTTTTGACCAAGTCCTGTTTAGAACTTTGTGATCAATGGAAGTTGGAAGATCCGAAGAGGTATCCAGATCCACCAAAATTCTTGCATATGTAGTATGAGTATAAAATTTCATTTTGGGGTCTATGGATAAGAACTTACCCAAAGCATTTCCAATGTTAATCAAGCACTTCTCCACCTAGAACTATAATGAGAGATGAGGTAAACACACCCAAACTGGTTTGACGTTAAACTCAGCGGTAAGTGGATTAAAGGTAGGAAACCATAGTTTCATCAACAAGTGATGATGTTGCAGTTCCCAAAGTTTGGACATGATAGAATTCATATCCTCTAAATAAATTAAAACTACAATAAATAATCCCTTTGCATAGGGATAAATGTCTAGCTTTCCAGATAGAATGGGGCGCTAGTTAGAGGAGATCCACATGTGGAGAAGCTACATCCCATGCCAGAGACCATTGAAATGGCAGATCAATCCCCAGCTAGAGAAAAAGTCTTCGGATTCCAACATTAATTCCCCAATAGAGACCAAAGGATTGGTTTTAGCAGCAGATAAGGGTTTAGAGGCCACCAAAAAAGAGGCAACAGTGAGTAGTGAGGGCTTCTTATTCTCTTAACAATGAAATGACACGTTAGAGGTAGCCACGACCTCCTTGAAGGATCGATTAACCATGACACCAGACACAACATGAATAAGAACTAAAACATCTTGAAAACATGGGTCACTGAAATCTCCACTTCCAATAGTAGGGATTCTTTCACCACCATCATCATTAGCATAAATCCCCATTGAAAGTCGTTGGAACGAATCTGAGAAAAATATTTGTGAGGAAATATCATGAAAAATTCCACCCAAAATGCTCCCATTAGCAGAAGCACCTCCGTTGAAAGCAAGATAAGGGATTAGGGTAGGGCAATGAGGGCTTGCCAAGCTACAATTGGGGTTTGCTGAAGACACCTTAGAGAAATACATCACAACAAACTTAATGAAATAATTATTATTATGACCAACACGTCTATAATAATCACAATGGGAGTTAACATAAAAATATTTACCATGTGGGAGAAATGCTCATCCTTTCAAAGTTTCCATTGAGGGGGGTGTGTGTTACAATGCCATCTTCTGATGGCCTTTGTTGTATATTCCTTCTCTATATTTCTTCTATATTTAACAAATCAACGTAAAAATTCACCCTATGTGAGTTTACTTATAACCTAGCGAAGCATTATGTTATGGAGGTTCCTTGTTTTATAAAAGGCTCTAGAAACTCATGTCATAATTCTTATACACACTTTTCCAAGAGTAAATTCAATAGTTCTACATGACTATCCCTATAGACATGCTAGCCTAAAATCATCCTATATGGTTTAAGGTTTATAGTTCCTTTCGTATTAAAAAGGTAACGTTGGACTTCATTAAATATTCATAAACAGTTCTCCAAATAGAATTATCACTATGTTTAGCTGTGGAAATCTCAGAAAATCAAATTAGCATGTATCCCAATAAACTTTAAGGGGGAGTGTTGGAGCAGTAATATTTGAGGGGACATATTCACATGGCCACCACAATTAATTTGACTCCAAATTAAGTTGTATAAACTTACTATATATAATTTATATTATAAGTTATTCATAATTTTTATAAATTAATAAATGATTAATTTAATTAATCATTATTAAGAGTGAAATAGTTCAATCGAAAGGTTACAACCAAATCACCCACCCTCTAAATAAGGTGATCTCCTATTCAAGATTGATATGAAAGTTTTATTGTTGTTTTGAATTCATGTTTGTATGCAATGATTATGAAGAAGTATGAAGGGAGATCATTCAGTTGGGTTGTGTATATATTTAAAAGGATGATGCTCCTCCATTATGGTTGGTTAATAAAATCAAGAAATTTCTTTCATAGTGGGATTTTTCACTTGTAACCAAGTTTTCCACACTCAAAATCTTGTGTTAATGTGATATGTGTTTATTGTGTTTACTTGTATTTTCTTACATTTCTAAAATTTATTCAATTATTTCATAACTGAAAACCTATCATTATAGCTTATAATAAAAATCCTAAATATTTTAGTATATTATTAAAACTCTTCCAAGTTATAAAAATGTGATAGTATTAACAATTGGTCCAATAGATATGTGAGGCGATGCAAGGCTTTGTACAATCATTAATGAAATATAGTATCAATAAGGCTTGGTGGCACTACATAAGAATTCAAGCCATCTTGCACAAGAATAAGATAATGAAAGGTGTGTGAAGTTGTGCAAGATCAAGAAAAAAATTTACATCATTACGCAATATGAAGTAGGAATTCATGGAAATTTATAGTATTATGTGGCATTGATAGTACTCTAAGCCATCCAAAGTGTTGTGTGACATAGAAACTGTTAAGTAAAAAAGAGTAATCCTTTGCAACTTAGAGAGGTCTTTCCAGAATATGAAAAATTAATAGATAATTTCAAACATATTTGTATGGTATGTTGATAGAATGGAACAACATTGTGAAAGTATTTATTTAAATAAATATGAGTATTTTTGTATGACATATAATTTAAAATGAATGTGGATGATCCCGCTTCGATTGGGGGTCCATTTTCTTGATTTTCATGGAAATTATAAAAAACTAGATTATTAAAAAAATTAAACAAAAATTAAAAAAATGTAAATAATATTACAAAAAAAGAAAATCACCTAGTAGGGTTTATAGAAAATATAGATATCATTTTCACAGGGAAACTTAGATATTCATTAGGTCTTTGATCTTTTGTCAAATAAGCTTGCAGAAATTTTTTTTATGCTCCATGAAATACATATTTATTCTAAATGAATATTTTTGTAGATTCTGATATATTTGAACCTATTTAAAACAACATATATATTTTTGGTAAGTAATCACAGATATCCATTTTTCTTGCATTTCTATCAACTCAAAAAATGTTTTTTGAGTTTCTATTTTTTGGCCCCTCAACTTCTTGCGCGCACACGCACGCGCGCGCAGCGCGCACACACACACACACACACACACACACACACACACACACACACACACACACACACACACACACACACACACACACACACACACACACACACCACACACACACACACACACACACACACACACACACACACACACCCACACCCCCAAAACCACACACCCACACCCACACCCACACACCCACCCCCACACCCACACACCCACCCCCCACACCCACACACCCACACACCCACACCCCACCCACACCCCACCCACACACACACACACACACACACACACACACACCACACACACACACACCACACACACACACACACCCACCCACCCCCACACACACACACCCACACACCCACCCACACACCCACACACCCACACACACCCCCACCCCCACCCACACCCCCACACACCCACACACACCCACACACACACCCACAAACACACCACACACACACCCACACACACACACACACACACACACACACACACACAACACACATCACACACACACACACACACACACATCACACACACACACACACCACACACCACACACACACACACACACACACACACACACACACACACACACACACACACACACAGCACACACACACACACACACACCCCCACCCACCCACAAGAAAAAAATTACTTATCAAAAAACAAATTGATATGGTCATGTTGCCATCTATTGAGAGTTCTAAAATTTAGTAATATAACAATAGTGAGATGAAACTAAAGAGGAAATAGATATCACATGATCTCCATTATGGAGGGATGAAAATATATTCAGAATAGAATCTATGTTCAAGTGTTTAGAAACTTGTGCTCTTATGAATATTAAAAAACATAAAATGTGAATCGATGCCTATATACAAATGTATGATCAAGGAATTAACACTTGGTTGTGTTGAATATTGTTAATAACATTATGTGTAATTCTTGTCTTGAAATATGAGTAATATTTGAATCTATTCGAAAGTGTATTTTGGTGAGGCCAGATAAAGTATGACATGTATCATCATTTGCTTGTTTATGTACAAAGAAGTGATGAAGTCTTTTTAGTCTTGAGGATTGGAGGGAAAAAATATAAATGTGTTCCCTCCTTTAAGTGTATAATGAACTTGTGAATCATATATCTCAAAATAAGGGATTATATAAACCATGTTTGTGTGTTTTAATAACATAAATTCATTATATATTTAAATTTAAAAATGAAATATAAATCATATTTTAATAAATAGAAGTCCTAATAAAACCTCATTTATGTTTAAATTTAATATTAGATTTGTTTTGATGAACTTTAAAAAAGATAAACATTGATCATGGCATGAAAAAGGTACAAACTCACTAAGAAAAAATTCCATATGGTGAAACATAATTCCTACATTTCATAAAAATATGGAAAGATAGTTGTCAAAGTGCTTAAAAACTTAGGTTGTGGAACTATGTTCTAGATGGGTTTGGAATGTGCACATAACAAATTCAAATGTGTAAGTTCTAGAAATAATTTAGTTTGTATAAACTAAATTAACATATCATAGTTAACATATGTGATATTTAAGTATAATAATGATAAACTAATAATTTCATGGTATGATGGTATATAATGCAGTACATTTGGGAGAGGATTCAAAAGCGGGAGTAATATGCCCAACCTGCGTATGTTGTGAACCTCATCCCAATCCAAATACTTGTTAAAATGTCATGCATCCCCAATCCAAACACAAACACAAAATTCTAACCCATGAAATCACTAACAATAATATTTGTATATATTTATATGGACATGAATATTATGGTTGAAGCTCGAACTTCTAAATTATAGGGATGTTAAATAAAAGAGTTTCAAAATTTTCTATTAAAATGTAGTAGATAGTTTCTATTTTCCCTTATGGAAGTGATGGTATGCATAATTAGAATTTTTTATTATATTTGATAATCGAATTTTCTTTATACAAAAATCTCATTGAGTATTTGAATGATTTAAAAAATTTGGGAAAAAAATTCTAATCAGAATGCACCAATATATTAAAGATAAAACCAAGATTCTTACAAGAAAAGGGAAAACAATAAGGAAGCATGGTCCAATATCTATGTTGGAAAACAACATGGTTTAAAATATTTGAGAAACATATATAAACAACATCCAATGATGTATTTAAAGACAAGTAGTATGAAAGTCATATATAAAAAGAAATGATGTAATGGAAAGATGGATCATTCTTGGGAGGGTAGGCACCCAAACCATAGTTGGAATTATTTATTTTATTTGATAAAAAATTGGGATTATGCATAAATCGCATGACTTATTGATTATTTGAATGAATTAAAAACTATGGACTAAATTTTTTAATGGGATTGCATCAATATATTAATCAAAAGATCGAAACAAAATATTGTTATAATAAAATGATGGACGATAATGAAACATGGTCTAATCTTTGCGTTGGAAAAAAACATAGATCAAAAGCTTAAAATAACACATATCAATAGCATGATCCAATGAACACATTAAATAAAAGAAATACTAAATTCATATACAAGAAAAACTGATATTATGGGAAGGAAAGGTCATACTTGTGAGGGAGATAACCCATACCATATGGTTCACCTACAATAGGATCTTAGGTATACCACCTATCTTGAGCTTTAGAATTTTCTTGCATATCCAAAGATACCAAGATACCTCACATAACTGGCGGAGATCCAATCACCATGATACCTCACTGTATCAACAATGGCACAAAGAGGATCTAATAATGGACATGCCACTGGGCGACGAAATCTAATATCTAGATGTTGAGGAGGTGAGGTATAGAAATGGACATGGACATGAAAAAATAATTGGTTCAGTGACCGAATTTACCTATTCCTTGCGGTGTAAGGGAGAGAGCCTAATTTTCATATATATAAAGGTACATTGACCATGGAGCAAGGAGTAGTACCCTATGAATTTAGTAGCTCCTAAAAATGTTAGAATTCTAGTGCGACTTTATTAGCTTGTGTCTGGATCTTGAGAAAAAATGTAGATCTTACAAAAAAAAAATTATCATTAACAAAAAATTGCTTTAAAATAGCATCATTTTAAAAAATATGATCATTTATCGATTTCTAAAGTTTGAATAAAATAATTTCTCTAAAGAAAGCAATGTATTCTGACCTCTTGGAGTAATTCCCAAGAAACTCCAATCTCTAATTGATGGGCATAGAGTGAAGGGATGGAAAAAAAATAGAATTTTTATCCAAGTCTCTCTAGTATAGGAACAAGACTCTAAAATATTTTTAAAGGTTTCAGGATAGTAACAAGCAATGCATTTAGGGAAAGAAATTATAATATGTTTAATTCATTCCCCAACACAGAGACCTTGGTGGACCTAACAATAGATGATGTGAACAATTTTGGGCTCAAACTTAGAATTCCATGTCCAATCAAGGTAACCAATCCATGGTTTGGGAGATGAATTCAAACTTGATCAGGTTTTAAGATTGTAGAAAGTGAGGGATAAGTGACACATTAGCTGATAAAGTGACCAAGAAATTAGTTTTTAAATTTTTTAATGCGATATCCAAATTCCAACACCATTCCCTCCACTAAACAACTAAATTTTATAGTCAAAGCCTGTGTAGCATCATATTTGGAAACAACTATGTAATTAAATTAAAAGTGTGATTATTAGTCTCAATTAGGATATGTCGTACACCATAAAACCCTTAAAATGCTTTGTGGAATTATGCATAAATGCAGTATGCAATACAACACATGGGATAAAAACTCATAAATTTGATTACTTTGTCAAAAATGGAAATACAACTACAACATGTATAGAAATCTCACAACTTGAGAATCTCAAACACACAATAGATCCATAAGTACCACAACTTTCTAACTCACTTCCTTTATTAGCATAGAATAGAAATATTTCTACTGATCTATCATAGCTCTATCACATGCAATAATCACCCCTCACACATATATGATGACCATGGCTTATATAGATACAAGACACACCTAAAAAATAATATTTTGAAATAATAAGTGACCCATAAGACATTAGATGTGTCGCAAAATCCTCTATATAAGAATGTTTTCCTAAATGATAACACAAACTAGATGGACAATAAGTGGTTCAAAAGTCAATAATATGAGTTAGATGAACTTGTATGGATCCCACAAAAAAAATTTAAACTTTTGAATTTATGAAAATTATGCCTCACTTTACGCCCTTGGCATAAGAGTGCACATTCAAATTTTCAACGAATCTTTTTGCGTCATCGCAATAAAAATCCAATGACCTCATGGATTTAGTAATATAAGCATGTCATTTAAATTAACACATGTTATAAACATGAACCTTTGAAAGTGTTCATCATGTCTACATGCATAAAAAAGTGATGTTATACACATGACCTAAATATTAGTAGAAACTTACATGCTTGTGCTACTAAAATACCATTTTATTTTATTTCCTTGTAAATTTTAAGTTAGGGTTTAAACTAATTATGGGAATTTACTATGCAAAATGATCTAGAATCATAAATCGCTATGGAATGATCTAAACAAAATAATAAATACCAAGATAGTGTTTATGAAAGGTTGTAGAAGAAATAAAGATAAAAAAGGGTTTACACACCAATTAATCTATTTATTCAAGTGAGTCAAACCATAAGTACCAAATCACTTTAAAAATCATTATAGTGTGCCATTGTCGGGTATCTACAATTCCCACCTCGAACCTAGAATTGAAAATTATACTCTAAAAGATAAATAAATTATACCCAAAACATGTGTGGCCATATATTTTTACTTTATATATTTTTTGATGAAAAACGATCTTATATTGTGTCAAATGCAACAATGATACATGTATATTCCATGAGAGCACGCCCCAAAACCAAAAACAAACTAGGCTAAGCCTAGGAGAACAACAAATACACTAGGTAGAGCCTAGGAATACATCAAAAAAGAAAGTCAAGCCACCGCAGAAAAGATACCACCAAAGGGGGGTCGTGGTCATCAGGCCAGCCAGAGTCATGAAAGTTTTTTCCAGCATCTGGTATGTCCTAACCCAAGCCCGAAGAGTCCTCCTCTTTATTGTGAGTTATCACCCATGTGGGAAAGATAGCCAAGGGAATCCGAGGGAACTCATCCAAAGTTGGTGGGGGTGGAGGTGGCAGATCCTAGCCATCATGAGTATGCATATCCAGAGAAATTGGTGAGCCCCTCCCAAGATAAAGAGCTAGGGGGAGCCCCAACCGTGTTTGCGAGTTAGTGGGGAAACACTCCTCCACGGTTGGCTGCATGGGGACTAATGAGAATGACTAAAAGAATGTTGCTGTGAGGGGCTCCTATGACCTCCATGGGGGCAAATACCACGGGGAAGAGAATGCCGAGAAGGTGAAGGTGGCTAATAAGTGACATTACATGGGGTGTCACTCCAATGTTTGCAGAAGATTCTGTAAATGATACACCTCCAGAGCAACCTTGTTATCCTGGAATTGAATCTATAGAAGCACATTGGAGATAACCATAGATTTATTATACACTGAAAAATTGAGGATCAACTTTAGTATTAGCAAAGAAAAAAACATTACGTTCTTTCCATAACCAAAAAAAGATTTCCCCTCTGAAAACATGCCAAATATGGAAGAACATATGTGGAAAGTTGGGGGATATCTCCTAAAAGAATGTGCTACCATGTGAAACATTGTGGCTGAAGGGGGAAGAAGAAAGAATGGATCCAGTTCCAATCTTGTTCAGATTTGGAGCAATGCAAGAATAAGTGTAGCAAAGTTTCAAGGTGGCCATAGAACAAACATTTAGGGGCTGGGATGGGTAAGAGCACCAAGTTGGGGGGCCAAAAGGGGGTCTTAAGTGGACACTTTTTTTTGAAAAATAAAAATCTTCAACTTCTATGAGTTATATGAAATGGTTACACTCAAAATTGGAAGATGTTATAAGAATATGAATAGTAGAATTTTCAAGATTTCATCTTTTAGCATTTAAATTCTACAATCGATGTCTATTTTGGCAATGAATATAGCCATTGTTTAGGTTTTGGGGCCTTTTGTATTGTTTACTAACATTTGTAGGAGTGCTAGATGTGTCAAAATTAGATTTTACAAACCTCACAACTCTCAAAGAAAACAACTTCTCAAATATATGCACTCATGAAATGCCAAGTTATAATACATAACAAATAAAAACACGTGTTGGACATATTGTCATTGGTGTTGTCATTGATGTCAAGTTGTATTGATAGAAAAGGGTGTCTAGGTGGCATATGAGTCAACATGAGGTGTCAATCATAAAAAAAACATGAAGGTTGATTAGTAGTGCCCTATTTTGATTTCATGAAGTGTTGCATTGGTGAAGTGTTGGTTTGGAACCAAAAAGGGTAGCTTCACTATTTTGAAATTCTTCATGAAACCTTCAAGCCTTAGAGAAAAATGGATGTCTCCAGTATGTAGAGGATTTATGTAGCTTTCCAATGCCTATTTTTTTCCTTCTGACTCCTTACATAGCTCATGGAATCTTCCAGAAATGTTCAGTTTCACCATTACAGTGTTTGTTCCTTGCACCTAGAAAACCCGATGTTGAGCAGATATTCCTTGAATGATCAAAAATTTCCTAAATATTCTTAAATTACCTTCAACACTTCCAAGATTCTCTGACATCACCTATGGATGCTTAAGATCTTTCCTAAACTCTCCCGGAGGGTGTTTTAATATCTCTAGAATGGAAAAAAATAACTAGCATCCAGAAATTGAAAATTTTGAAGCATGACAACTAAGCCCTTAATTTAAAATAAGGATTTTCAGTCATTGTGCATCCTTCCTCTGGTAATGTAGGAATATCTTGCTAATAAATAATTTTGGCTTTCTTAGGTGAGTAGGGGTATCTTGGGTCCACTTGAGATGGTCATAGATTTTAATATTCCATTTGGAATCCATAAGAAAGAATAGGGAGTTTTCCTCCAAATGTATAATTTGAATATTTGAACTAGCTCTAGGTATGTTATAGGCTTAGGTGCTAAGTGACACAGTCCTCTTAGACTGAGATATCATATTTGGAGGTTAGATATTATTTTTCAAAGCAATTTTCACGAGTAAATATGTTGTTTTGGATTATTTTCTTATCTATAATGGTGTTCAAAGCTTCATGGATCCCTCACAGTGTCCATGGAATGGTTAATAGATAGCAAGACTTACTCAGACCAGACTATACCCCGTTTTAGAAGTTTAGTAGGATGTAACATGAACATGATGATTCAATGGAATCCTTGAGTCTATTTCAGGGAATTGATCACAAGGACTTGGTGTTGCAAAAGTCAAGAAAAGTTAATAAGCCATTTAAAGGAGGATTTCTTAAATTAAATTTGTGTTCACAATCCTAACTATGTGTGCCCAATCTTAAGGGCCTAGAGTAGAACATTCATTGTAAAAGTTAATACTTATGCCTAGTAGATTCCTTGATAAGTGTGGAGGAAGGTAATAAGAATACCAAGAGTTTCAAAATCCCTTGTACATGTTGGAATAAGAATAAAAGAAAAGGAATGTGCAAATATAGTCTAACAGTGTTAATGCCCAATTTGAGGGCTAGGATAGATGTACTTTTAGAAAATAGTCTTTATTCCATGTGTTGAAAGTTGGTGGATCCTCTAACAAGCTGGAGGAATGCCTAAAGGCATTAAGGAATCATAAAATCAGGGCATAAGGATAGAGTATTGAGTGGTTAGTAGGTAAAGGAATCAATGTACAATCATGCTTATTTCTTGTGACTGTCAAGACCAACCTTGAGAAATAGATGTCTTAGGAAAGAAAGTCATAAGGAATTTATATCTATCATTGAGGGAGTGGTGTTAGAATATTTTGAATCCTTGAGGAACAGGGGAAAATCCTTATAAAAATTTAATTAAGAAGACCTATTGACTGTCTTGCGTGTAGTTCCATAAATAAGCCTAGAGAGAGTAAGGGTTTGTATGTAAAGCCTTAAGTGAAAGAGGAAGAGTTGAGTGATTTGCATTAGTGATTAGGATAGGGGTAAGCATAGTGAGATGAGTGAAAAGAATGTTGAGTAAAATTCAAGGTGAAGGTGAAAAATAAAGTGGAGAATATTGTTTAGATTTTGAGCAAACAAGGAGTCTTAAAAAGCTAAAAGTTGAAAATCTAGCAAGATGATGGATAAATGAGTAATGGAGCATTGAGGTGTGCTTGAGTAAGGTGTATGGGTGTGTAGAAAGGTGGATGTAAGGATGAAACAGGTGGTAATCCATTACACCCTTAATTTTTTTTTCAAATCCTAATTAGACCTAATTGAAACAAGGGAAAAGGAGAAAGTTGAATTGGGGAAGTTGTATTTTGAGTTAAAGTTATATAAAGAGGATTGTAAGGTACTCTGTATCATCTGGAAAGCCTGTAATCAGTTCAACATTTACTCTGGCTCAAAGGAAAGTCTTAATAAGATCATTCAATGGGTTTCATTTTGTAGGGAATAGTTTCTAAGGTGATTGATCAACTCATTTAGTTTTGATGAGAGACTACTTCCTCTGAAGGACTAAAAAGGCCATTTTTGGCCATTCTATAGCTAATTGAATACCCTTAAGAAGTTTTTTAGAGAAAATATAAAGAATATGAGGGTGATTTAAGAGAGAATTGAAGATTCCTAAGTAAATTTAGAAAATTTTAGGAAATAAAATCTCATTCAGGAGTAATCTGTTTAAGACCGGGTTTTTCAGGTACAGGGAATGAAAGCTAAAACGGTGAAAGATGACTTCTCATGATGATTCTAGGAGTTATGGAAAGAGTTAGGATGAAAAAAATAGGCATTGGAAGTCTAATAGAATATTATACAAGGTGGAATAATCAAAATTGATTCAAGGCTTCAATATATCTTTAGGTACTACAAAACTCTTCAACTGCCCCTCCCAGTTCAAAATGAAATAGGACCTAAATTTTGAGTTACAGACAGAATTAGATTTTTAGAATAGTTTCATTGATCATAAAATGTGATTTTTAGTGTTTCAGTGAAGTATGGAGGTCAAGAACATGTAACTCATCCTAAAATTTCATTTTAAGGATTCATCCCCTATCTGGAGGAGGAAACCCATTTCCATGACAAACAACTTGAGAAAAAAGGTGTCCATGTACCATAAGCATGATTACACCCACATTTCATCTTGGTCAATAAAATGATTTTTTAAGGATTCATCATGTTCAAAGGTGAAATGTGGAGCTCAATGAGTGACTTTATGATCATCATATCCTGACTCTGTCATTGTACCCAAATCTCTCCAAAGAACAAGCTAAATGAGCTAGTCATGCCACCGTGGTACCCAGGACCATCATGTGTGAAGTATTAAGGCATCATCTATCTCCATGAGAGACATATGAGAAAAAACAGGTATGAGAATCATGAATTTGATTCCATTAAAGGATGATTTTAGAGCCAAGAAAGGTGAGGGGATGATCTTTATATGGAGCAACATGTTTCTAAGATTGAGCAATCATCTGAGTTCACTTGATGCAATTCACTTAGTACTATTCATAAAAACTCATTCAACACCTAGTAGTGTGATCACACCTTAAGGAGGAGGAACATTACAATCACCTCATTTTTTCCATATGACATGAATCCCATTCAAGGAGCAATACTCTATCTACAAAGTGAGGATCTCATTTTATTAAGAAGTAGACAAGCATCATAGAGTTGATTCGTGGTCACTAAAGTGAATTATGGACCAAATTTTAAAATTGGTTCCAATTCAAGCATTGGTGGGGCCAAAATATAATCTAGAAGGTCAAAAAATCTACAAAACCACTATATGTTTTCCCAAACCAAAGACCAACTACAATATATATGCCCTGAAAGTTTTAGGTCCTTGCTGAAATTCTGAAAATGAGTAAGTAAAAACCATATTATATTTTGAAAAACTATCTTCTAGATTATAATTGTTGAAGCTACTGGACCACTTCCATCAGGTGTAGAGTGACCCTAGTTTCTTATATTTACTAAAATAAATTTGAAGTATAAGAAATAATAAAAGTATAAGATAAATTTATACTTTTATTATTTCTTATACTTAACATTTATTTTAGTAAATATGCATCCTTCGGGCCCTTCCAAAATTCATACCACTCAAAATTCGTATGTGTTTCATAGCATTAAAAAATGTATACGCGCTATATTGTGTACACGTTATTGTAAAACACGTGCGCATTTCTCTTATTTTTGGATTTGTGTCCACTTTTTGGCACCCTAGATTGGTGCACTTACCCGGACACCAATTTGAACCAGGTGGGGGCCTATTGGAAGACCTTGATGAAGAAGGCACCACAAAAAGTGTGCAATTTTGGGCACCACACAGGAAAACCAAACAGTTTCAAGCCTCCTTCTCCAACAAGAGGGAAAAGAATACAATATCCATCTATTGTTGATATTTTAAACCATGGGTAAGTGTGGGGAGAGCCAATGATAACCCTTACTGGCATAGTAATTCCAAAAGGGGTGTGTCCAAAAACCACTTCTATTCCATTCACCAAGGACAAGAGGAAAACACAAAAATATTATGTAGCATATGATTGGGGACTGAATTGATTATTTCCATGATACCGGCATGATCCTAGGTGGTGATTCGAAAACAAGCTTTGAGCTCATTCCAAGGAACCCATGATTATGTGTGCTTGCAAAAAAATCTTGAATAGTACGAATTCTAAAAGCTTGAGCGCAGTAATTCTAGGGACTTTTGCAAGACACCGATCCTAAACTTGAATGACAGGTGACCACCATAGGGATTTTTGATTGATGGAGAGGCTAGTGCGGAAACCATTTCCTTTCCATAGAATTCATGGTTTCATTTGTTCCTAATATTTCCAGATACTTTTAAGCACGAAAGTGCCAACAATTTTGATTGGAACTGGAGAAATGAGAAGATTGGAAAATCCCTAAACCTTCCAGACGGGGAGGCCATAGGGAGAGCCCTCTTCGATGTCTTGGCACATAAGCACTTTCCATGCTTCTTGACCTTCAATGCATCGGATTATCCATTTCATACAGAGTTCCTTCCCTTGTTGCAGTATGTCAATGAGACCCATTCCCCCAGAGTCATGGGGAAGGAAGCATGTCTCCTATGTGACTCTATGAAAACCGTTTCCAAAAGAGGCATTAGCCCACATGAAGTCTTTGAGAAGCTTCTCTAATTTTTAAATTTTATAAAGCTTTGAAGGGAACCCAACACAGGGAGTAGTAGACATGAGTAGCTACAAGAACCTTAAAATAGATTTGGAATTTCCCCGCCAACAATAAGATTTAACTAACTTATTTTTTATGTATCACATTATTTAAATTAGTAGGGTTCCCACCAATAAAATAAATACCTTTCACATGAGCTCTTTTAACTTATTGTTTCAATGGAGATTGAATGGTGAGAACTAAGTTGTTTGGATTTTAATGGAATGGATGTGTTGAGTTTTTTGGAAATGACATTACCTCAAATTTTAATAATAGCGGCTTATTATCTAATTTAGATAAGATCATTAGTAGGGCATGATATTTTGATTCTCTTTATTTATTTTATTTAATTGTTGAATATAATATGATATTCAAAATAGCCCGCTATTTAAATATATTTTAACAGTTAACTCTTCTTATCATAAATAAAGCTCTTAGGTTGTATAATTTTCTTAAATGAATCCCACTATAGAATTTCACAATAGAACCATTTTCTAGCAAAAATTTTATGATCCTTATATTGTTGATTGAAACTTGAATAGGCAAAGGAAGATGTTGATCAATAGTTTATCTCTTGAAGATACTTTGTCATTCTTAATGCTAATGATATTCTTACTATTAGTCACAAATATAATGATATGAGTAAAATGTTCAACGGTTTAGTATTATTTAGGAATGTGGCTTTTTTATAAGGTTTCATATTTATATTATTTTTGAACAAATTGAATTTGGTAACTTCTGGATAAGTATCTAAACATTAGTATAATCCAATTCATCCATGATATCATATTCATTTTTTTGCTCATAAAATCTTAGTTTAGGATTGTGGGGGAAATTCGGGATCTGCCACCCTCCACCCCCCCCCCTCCCCGAGATTGAGGGATAAGAGGAGGTACTATTGAATTTTTTTCTTTATCCTTATTTAATATTATATGGTTCACCTTATAATTTTCCATCATACACTGAAAAATAATATGTATATCAATATAAGGCGCAATAGATTCTCTATCATGTGTGAGGAAAGAAGGACATAAACATGGAATACTATCATTACATATAACCCTAGCACGTCCATAAAAGAAAGATAACTATCTATGTTATATCACTAAAGTAAGGAATTCAAAAATACTACACAATAAACACATGTGAAAGGAATATTGAAAATTAAGTAGTATAATGCAGACTCTTTTGGAATTCTATAACATATTTTTTTATGTTTATTTTATGGACAGGGTAGATTGTATGTAATGATAGTATTACATGTTTATGTCGTACTTCCCGTACACGCGATAGGGAATATATTGTGCCTTATATTTTATATACTTATTAGTTCTAATTATATGATGGCAACCTATGAAGTGAACCATATAATATTAAAGAAAACTAAAGAAAAAAGTGGGTATTAAAAAATACTACACAAAAAACACATGTGAAAGGAATATGCTATTGAAAATTAAATATTGTAATGCAGACTTTTATAGAATTCTAGTAAAAGTTACATGCTTATTTATATTATTAAATTTTATTTTTGATACAAGGATGCTTAGGAAATTGAAATATTTTTTCACAACTTTAATATTATCCTATCTAGATATGCACATATTATAAATGCACTAATATCCTTTTTCATTTAAACTTCTTAAATTCAAATTAAAACACTATTAATATGTAAGCTAATACACAATAAACAAAAATGAATGCCAAAAAAAAATCAAACTTAAACCAATGATACAAAAACTCATAAACTACAAAATCATAACTTACATAAAAATTCAAACTTAAACTTCTAATCAATAAACTCAAACTACAAAATCATCACTTAATTATGCCGAAGGCGTTCCCCTATGGGAAAGGCACCTGCGGACATTTCTACGACTGTCTTAAATTTGACGATTTGACGGTCATCTTCACGTTTGTGTTTTTCCTCCCTATTTTAGCTTTTCTCTATTATTTTTAATAATTTTGTTTCTAATAATTAACAATTTTAGCTTTTGTTTTTAATTAAAAGCAATTTTAGCTTTTATTTTTAATAATTTTATTTTTAATAATTTTGTTTCTAATAATTAACAATTTTAGCTTTTGTTTTTAATTAGGCTGAGCTTAAAATAGAAATCTCTACTATTTTTAATAATTTTGTTTCTAATAATTAACAATTTTAGGTTTTGTTTTTAATTAGGTTGAGCTGAAAATAGAAATCTCTACTATTTTTAATCATTTTGTTTCTAATAATTAACAATTTTAGCTTTTGTTTTTAATCAACAACAATTTTAACTTTTATTTTTAATAATTTTGTTTCTAATCATTAACAATTTTAGCTTTTGCTTTTAATTAGGTTGAGCTGAAAATAGAAATCTCTACTATTTTTAATAATTTTGTTTCTAATAATTAACAATTTTATCTTTTATTTTTAATAATTTTGTTTCTAATAATTAACAATTTTAGCTTTTGTTTTTAATTAGGCTGAGCTGAAAATAGAAAAAGGGATTGAGATTGCAGGCATTATGTTGGCTGTGTGGACACTGTGGTTGATTCTAGGAGGCCACTTTGCGATGTTTTCAGGAGATGTTGATCGGTGTAGGTTCGATCCTCTGACCTCTGCTGTGCTAGCACAATTTCAGTTAATCACTTTCAATGTGTACTTGTTTTTCTTTTGTGAAATTTTACTTATTTAATTTTAAACTAGGGATATTTGGGACGGAAAAACAACTTTGCTTATAGGCAATCATTCAGATCACAAGAGAGAGTATCCTTGATCAGATATGTGGCTGACTATCTCATGTAAAATTCAAAAGCAACTTTACATACGAAACACCAAGTTGCCAACTAGTGCTTGGAAAAACATGCTCTCACAATGTTGATAATACAGCACATATTCATGTCTGTCAATTACATGATCTCACAATGTTGATAATACAGCTCAGATTCATGTCTCTCAATTACATGATCTTGCAATGTTGATAATACAGCTCAAATTCATGTCTGTCAATTAAATGAATACGCTACAAATACAGTATGGCGCCAAACCAGTGCATACAAATAACAAATTATTTTAAAAAACAAAGATTAAACCCTAACAGTATCATCCATAAATTCTTAAAGGAAATGTGTAAAGGCGTCTAGAGCATAACTTACCAATCCAGAAGAAGTGTCTGAAACATCAATCTGACTTCCCAAGCTTCCACTGTTGTTTTCTTTTCTTTCTCGTGTCTATATATTCTCTGCATCGCTCTAAATTCCTAAATCTCCTTTTGATCTCCCTTTTTCTGTGTGCGTATACTTTCTTTTCTAGCGTCTGCAATCCATTATTGATATCCCTTTTTCTATTTTCAGCTCTCTACTATTTTTAATTGTTGTTAATTAAAAACAAAAGCTAAAATTGTTAATTATTAGAAACAAAATTATGTTAATTAAAAACAAAAGCTAAAATTGTTAATTATTAGAAACAAAATTATTAAAAATAGTAGAGAGCTGAAAATAGAAAAAGGGATATCAATAATAGATTGCAAACGCTAGAAAAGAAAGTATATGCACACAGAAAAAGGGAGATCAAAAGGAGATTTAGGAATTTAGAGTGATGTAGAAAATATAGAGACACAAGAAATAAAAGAAAACAACAGTGGAAGCATGAGAAGTCAGATTGATGTTTTAGACACTTCTTCTGGATTGGTAAGTTATGCTCCAGATGCCTTTACACATTTCCTTTAAGAATTTGTGGATGATATTGTTAGGGTTTAATCTTTGTTGTTTAAAATAATTTATTTTTTGTATGCACTGGTTTGGCACCATACTGTATCTGTAGCATATTCATTTAATTGACAGCCATGAATCTGAGTTGTATTATCAACATTGCAAGATCATGTAATTGACAGACATGAATCTAAGCCGTATTATCAACATTGCGAGATCATGTAATTGAAAGACATGAATCTCAGCTATATTATCAACATTGCGAGAGCATGTTTCTGAAAATATTTTGCGAGAATCGAATCAGAAATGAGGCACCACGAAGTAGTTGCACTCCAATAGAATTGTGAAAACTCCAGCGATAACAAGGAAAAAATTATCAGTAATGGAAGAACTTGCTCAACAGAAACAAATCTTGCATAGAGGAAAGACAGCGGAGTGTCTTGGCATACTCATAAATGAATAGAAAAGGGGTACATATAGGGTGTTGAGTAACCCTAGTGCATGACACACATGAAACCCTAAACCTAACCCATGTGAGATGACCCTCCAACATGAGAGAGGACACATAGGATAACTCACACTAACACCCCCCCCTTCATCAAAGTTGGGGTAGCGGTTGTGATGAGTCAGACGAAAGAGGAAGACACTCCTAAACAACTAAGAAAGATGTGTCAATGGGGCCTGGCAACTAAAGGCCCGATAAGGTGCCCATATACAAACACAATCTTCCTAGAAGAAGAAGAAAAGAAGGACTACATAGCCTAAAGAAGATGGGAAGATGCAGAAGACCTCACCCCAAGAAGAGACCGTAAGTGAAGAAACTTCATCTCAGTGAAGGGCTTGGTGAATAAATCCGTAATCTGATCAGCTGTCTGAATGTACTAAATGTTGATGATACGATCATGAATAAGCTTCCGTATGAAGTGCATATGGATCTCAATGTGCTTTGTCCATTGATGCTAAGCTAGATTTCTGTAAATAGATATTGTACTCATGTTATCACAGTAGATAATGGTAGGCTACCGAAAGTGGATGCCAAACTCTGTCAGAATACCTTGTAGCCAAATAGCTTATGTGGCAGCGTTAACTACTCCTCTGTATTATGCCTCTGTAGATGATATTGAAATTGCATTCTGCTTCTTGCTAGACCAACTAATAGGACCCGAACCAAGAGAGAAATTGTAGCCAGAAGTAGATTTCTGATGATCTAAGTCACCGACCTAGTCAGAATCTATGAATCCAATCAAGTCAATATCAACCCCTCCATGATAGTGAATGCCATCAGCATAAGTTCCATGAACATAATGAAGGATCCATTTAGCTACTTTCCAATGCAGCTCATGTGGCTCCTGCATGAATCTGGACATGATCCCAACCGCATATGATAAATCCGATTGAGTGTGAGTCAAGTAAATCAAGCTCCCCACCAACTGTCGATAAAGAGTACCATCAACCAAGGGAGTAGAGCAATCTGAAACCAACTTAACCCCAGAAAGAAAAGGAGTAGGAGAAGACTTGCAATCGGAACATCTGAAACCGAGCTAGCAAATCAAGAGCATACTTAGGTTGCGAAATCAAGATTCCCGAGTCAGATTGTGAAATTTAGATCCCAAGGAAGTAATGAAGCTTACCTAAGTCAGTCATGGAAAACTTGTTGGCTAAGGTGATCTTCACAGAATCAATAATAGAGGAAGAGCTGCCTGTGATCAACAAGTCATCAACATATAGAACAAGAATGAGTATGGAGTCATCTTGCCATAGAATATAAACATTTGGATTAGAGTGACACCTAGTAAACCCTGATGTAAGTAAGGAGTCCATCTTGGCATACCAAGCCCGAGGGGCTTGTTTAAGGCCATAAAGAGACTTCTTTAACTTACAAATGAGCGAGGAATCTTGGACATAACCCAGAGGTTGTTCCATATAGATCTCTTCCTCTAGGTCACCATGAAGGAAGGAACTCTTAATGTCCATTTGATGGACTTTCCATCTGTTTGCTGCGGAAATGGCTAGGGTCAGTTGAATAGAAGTCCATCTTCACAACCGGAGCAAAGGTTTCATGTATAATCAACCCTAGCTATCTGGGAGAAACCCTTTAGCTACTAATCACACTTTAAACTTTTTGACGTCTCCATCTACTCCATACTTTGTTCGGAACACCCACTTACACCGAATGATTTTTCTTCCTTTCGATAAGAGTGGTGAGATCCCAAGTATCGTTCTTCATGAGAGAGGAATACTCCTCATCCATGGCAGAATCCCACTCAGGAATACCAGAAGCCTCCCAGAAAAGACTATGGATCAGAAGTAGAGGTGAAGAAAGAGTGGGGTCCAATGAAATCTGAGCGAGTATGTCTCATATCTGAAGTATCTCCAACTAAATCTCTAGCACTTTGCAAAGTTTTCCTAGCCCAAAGGGACCAGGAGGATCAGGCTCAGAGTCGGAAGATTCTTCACTTGAGTGAGAAGGGACATAGTCCTCATCATCACTACTGTCAGAATCAGAAGACTCAAGGGTCTGATGGTCGAAAGGATCAGGAAGAGGAGCACGCTTAACAGTATCATCATCTGATGAGTCAGAATCTGAATCAGTGAGCTGAAGAACCTCAATAGGTGGAGAAGTAGAAGTCAAAGAAGACTCATCAAACTTAACACTTCTCTCAATATACAGCTCATGAGAAGTAGGATTCATTCAATCGATATCCCTTCACGCCATCAGGATACCCTACAAAGATACAAGGTTTGGATTGTGGTTCCAAAGCCTTGCATTTCTTCTTGGGAATCCGAGCCATAGCCTTGGATCCGAAGACTTGAAAGTGCTTAACATCAAGCTTGCATCCAAACCAGGCTTCAAAGGGTGTCATCCCTCTTACTGCCTTATGTGGAACATGGTTCTGAATGTAATTTACACAATTCACTGCTTCGGCCCAATACTACGGAGGAAGAGACTTCGAGTGAATCATACAAGTGGCCATCTCCTCAAGAGTACGGTTCTTTCTTTCTGTGACTCCATTCTGCGAAGGGCTATAAGCAACTGTATGCTGCAAAGAGATCCCTTCAGAAGTAAAGAAATCCATGAACCTATTGTTTACATATTCACCTCCATTGTCAGTTCAAAGAACCTTGATAGACCGTTCCGCCTATTTCTTAGCAAGAGCCTTAAAGTCCTAAAAATGTTCAAAGACTTCAGACTTAAGCTTAAGAAAATATACCCAAGTATATCGCAAATAGTCATCAATGAAGGTTAACACATAAAGAGCTCTAGTAAATGAAGGAGAAGGAAATGGACCAGAAACATCACTGTGAACAAGATCCAAAGGATGAGTGGCTCTCCAGGCTTTTCCTTTGTCAAAGTTCTTTTCAGGATGCTTTCCAAGGGTACAACCCTCACAAAGACCCTTAGAAAACTTGACGCGAGGAAACCCATTGACCATTTCATTTTGGCTCAATTGTTCAAGGTAGCGATAATTTAGATGTCCAAAATGCTCATGCCATAGCTTACTAACCTCATTTGCATGAGTGAGCAAGGCAGTGGGCGTAGAATTAGAAGTAAAGTGGGAGAAGGTGTACAACCGTGAATGGTGATCTGCCTTTCCCTCAGCCATTGTAGTGTCATTGTTAAGCTCACGAATGATCACCGAGTTAGGACCAAATTCCACTCGCATTCCTTCACCAAGGTGAGTAATTTGGTAAACCGATAGGAGATTGGTAGAGAGATCAGGAACACTCAACACTTGGTTAAATGTTCCCCCATCCATCTCTACCGATCCACTACCAGAAACTGACACTATCATGTCATTACCCATCATGATTTGGGACATTCCACAAGGTTCGATGTTGGAAAACTCAACATGCGAAGAACCCATGTGGTGCGAGGCACCAAAATCTATAATCCATGTCGATGAAGGAGCAACTTTGGCTACAAGGGCCTTTCCTTTCTTCTTATCATTTTTAGCACCTTTTGCAACATAAGACTCGGCCTTCGGAGCACTTTGTTTTATGGATTCAGGAACACTTATTTTATTCTTCTCAAGTAAATGAGATAAGTGATCAATCTGTTTCTTAAAACAATGTTGCTCATCGTGACCAGACTTCTTGCAATAGGAACACAAATACTTGCTTTTCTGTGCCTTAGGCTCAGAAGTTGAAGTGTTTGTGTCATTTTTAGGTTTGATCTTGGTTTCTTTCTTAGGTTGATCCTTTGTTTCTTTCTTCTTTTCAGTCTTCTTTCCCTTGGTAGTACTTGTTACAAGGGCATGTGACTTGGACTTGAGAGACCCCATTTGAATGAGTTTTTCCTGTTCTTGAATGAGTTGGGACAAAAAATAGTCAAAGGAGGGCATTGTCCAAGTATTGCCCAAAGCATCTTTTGTAGCGTAGAAATTTGACACGAAGACAAAATATTCAAGACCTAGCTTAGAGAGAATCAACAAGATCAGTTGAGAATCTTTCTTTTCTACTTGACATCCTTTTAACAATAATCTAATGTGGACAAATTTTGAGAAGAAGGCTTGTAGGTTTTCAAAGTCACTAGGATTTAACCCTAGTAGTTCATTTTCCAACTCATGTGCTCTCATGTCATCTAGTTGTCCAAACATCACATCCAACGTTTTCCACGTAGATTTAGGTGTTTCGACACCTCAATGTGGAAGAGCAAGTTAGGAGAAATGGACATGCAAAGAAGACCTAAAGCTTCATCACTACTGGTTTAACCACTTAGATTTTTCAGGTTCGTCATCTGGTTTAGTCTCAGTTCCCATGGTGATGCAGAATAACCCTTTACCCCTTAGTTTCATTATTATTTTTGATCTCTATTCGAAAAATTTGAACGGCGTAAGCAAAGGAATTGAAAGTCCATCCATAGTGAGAGAGAGAGAGAAAGAAATGCATAAAAGAAACACAACCACCCAGGACAATAACAACCCCCTGCTTTCGGCACTTTATAGTTTAGTGTGTTGATTACAATCGGGTCTGTGCGTGTGGTTTGAAACACTTGGTAACTCATCTTGCAATTAGTGTAATAACGCACAAGAGAGGAGACCACAACAGTGTTTTGTGGAGTGCAACAAAAAAGGACACCGTAAACAAGCACAAGCAAAAAATAGAAAGGAGGCGAAAGCCAACCCTGGTGGTGAGAAAAAATGTCTCACATCGTAAATGGAAACCCTCTTGCTGCAGACTTGTGGCGGACGCGCTCACTAGTCGTAAGCAATAATAAGGGTGTAAATACAAGGTTTGGGAACTCAAGGAGTTCTCGATAGTCTTCAGAATGCTAGAAAAAGAGCTCTGGAAGGGAAACAAGGTGCTGAAGTGTCACTGCACACTTGAGCGCACGATTAGAGAAAAAATCGACAATAACCCCTAAATCTTATTGTTTGGAAACGCCCAATTTTAGCTATTTTGAGAGCTATTGGAGTTAAAAAAATGATAGAGAGGACGTATTTTAAATGTTGATTTTTTACTTTAATGTAAAAGGATATGAGCAAATGAATGTGTTAATTAATAAAAAAATAGATTTAAGTAAATTAAATCTAATTAATTACAAGAAATTAATTTAATTAAGATTCTAAAGAAAAAAGATTCCGTTTTTTTTTGTAATTAAAGATACTTTTAAAATGACTAAATAAATGACTAGAATTTTAAATAGAAATTTAAATATCTATTTTAACTAAAACATTGATATATAAATAAATTGAGATTTCTATTTTATTGTTTAAAACTTTTTAATGGAAATTAGAAACTTGATATATATAGTCAAATTTTGTCTAAAGTTTCCAGAAACTTTAACAACTTAGCAAAGAAGTTAGATTTATCCAATGTTTTCCAAACAATAAAAGACTTTGAATTTGAAAAAAGCACGAGTTTTGTTTTTTTCCAAAAGAAGAGGATTTTTTAAAATCTTCAAACGTAAAAAAAAAAATGCACAAAGTTTTAAAAAACATTAAAAAAAGGTGTATCAAAAAAGTGCACTTGAAAAAACACTTACCACGTTTTGACTTCGGCTGCGACGTTTCTCAAATCACAGTCAAGCAGGCCGTAGAAACAAGAAGAACATATGTGCTGCATAGGCTGTGAGGAAGAAAATGCAGGAAGGTTGTGGCCTTGCAAGCAGAGTGTGCAGGTCGTGGCGTGGTTTTGTTAAAACAGTAAAGGTTTGCAATATTAACTGTTTGCAAAGATGAGCGTGGGAAAAAAGCATGTGAGTTGTGGGTAGTAGATGCAGGGTGCAGCTGAATGGGAGGGTTATAAAGTCACATGCGTGCAAGAACTAGTGTCTGGTAAATGTCAGTCCAAAGCAGAGTACGTTACAGTCACGCATAAGAGTTTACAAACCCTGTAAAAAAAAAAAATGTGGCAGATGTTGTATTAAAACGCATTGTTGTCTATTGTATGTGTTGGAAAACATGCCAAATTTCTGAACAGTCCACAACAGTCCTGATTGAAAGTGAATAGAGATAGCAATCCATGCACAATCAAAATTCATCTATGAGCAACCATGATAGAAGAACATAAAGATCCTGCAACCACAGAATATCAAGCATAGACAAATATCCTGCAAAAAATCTCAGAGATCTTAAAAAAATTTCACTTTCATTTTAATAATTTAAAAAAATGAAATGAATCTCTATTTTGGATTTAGTTACATCCAACTAAAAAAAAGTAGTAAAACCCCTGATTTCTCAAGGTATTATGAAAACCTCGCACATGCACAAGAAAAAAAAAATACAAAAAACTTTCTGAGAAAGCTTGTTAGAGATACGTTAGCAAAGATAATTTCCAGAAAATAGTGATCAAAAGACTTGCATGCAGAGTAAAATAATGAAACCAAGAAAGAGTAATCGCAACTAAAAAAAATTGAGTGCACGTTTACCTGATCTCAGCTCTGATACCATGAAAAGAGTTTGCGAGAATCAAATCGGAAACGAGGCACCACGAAGTAGTTGCACTCCAACGGAATCATGATAGCTCTAGCATATAGCAAGGAAAAAATGATCAGTAATGGAAGAAATTGCTCAACAGAAACAAATCTTGCATAGAGGAAAGACAGCAGAGTGTCTTGGCATGCTCATAAATGAATAGTGAAAGGGGTACATATAGGGTGTTGAGTAACCCTAGTGCATGACACACATGAAACCCTAAACCTAACCCTAAACCTAACCCATGTGAGATGACCCTCCAACATGAGAGGAGGACACATAGGATAACTCACACTAACAGTTTCGCCAAGCACTAGTTGGCAACTTGGTGTTTCATATGTAAAGCTACTTTTGAATTTTGCATGAGATAGTCAACCACATATCTGATCAATGATACTCTCTCTTGTGATCTGAATGATTTCCTATAAGCAAAGTTGTTTTTCCATCCCAAATATCCCTAGTTTAAAATTAAATAAGTAAATGAAAATTACGATAGCTAACTCATAAATATACAAATGGTTGATTTGCGGGCCTGATACAGTTGATGAAATTGGTTATATAACAAATATGGACGTGAATTAGTTTATCTCAATTATTTCTATTTTATAGGGAATAATTAGCTTATCTTATTATTTCTATTTACTAGGTGCTCTCAAGCGTTTAATAGTGCTAAATCTAAAAAATAACTTGCTTTCTGGACAAATTCCCAATTCTCTGAATAATTGCACAAAATTGCATCACTTATCGTTGTCTAATAATACGCTTGAGGGACCAATTCCATCTGAGATATTAACAACATTGACCATATTAGAACATCTGCTTCTAAATTCCAACAAACTCAATGGTAGTATCCCGAAAGAGATTGGTCAATTATGGAAATTGAGAGAGCTCAAGTTGAAGAACAATATCCTTACAGGTGTCATTCCCAAGGTGCTAGGAAACTGTTCTTTCATGGAGGAGTTAAATATATCTTCTAATTCCTTGTATGGCTATATTCCACAAGAGTTGGGTTCACTTTCCCAACTATGAGAACTGTCGCTGGATAACTGCACAAAATTGCATCACTTGTCATTATCTAATAATACGCTTGAGGGACCAATTCCATCTGAGATATTAACAACATTGACCAGATTAGAACATCTGCTTCTAAATTCCAACAAACTCAATGGTAGTATCCCGGGAGAGATTGGTCAATTATGGAAACTGAGAGATCTCAAGTTGAAAAACAATATCCTTACAGGTGCCATTCCCAAGGTGGTAGGAAATTGTTCTTTCATGGAGGAGTTAAATATATCTTCTAATTCCTTGTATGGATATATTCCACAAGAATTGGGTTCACTTTCCCAACTACAAGAACTGTCGCTGGATAATAACAACCTAAGAGGGTCCATTCTATATTCTCTCATGAACTGTACAAAATTGAAAAATCTGAACCTATATCACAACAAGTTTGTGGGGACAATTCCATAGGAAGTAGGCCATAAGCTATCCAAATTGCAATTGGTGGACCTGTCCATCAATTAGCTAAACTGCAGCATCCCAAAATCCATATGAAATATTTCAGCGCTTAATTTTCTTCAAATAGAAGACAACCAATTAAGCAGAATGGTACCCTAGGGATTGGGATTGTTGGGTTTCCTACAACAACTGACGTTTGGCAATAACAATCTGAAGGGAGATGTTTTTTCCATTCTCTTGAACTGTACAAAGTTGCAAACCATTGGGTTGGAATTCAACCAGTTTTTGGGCTTTGTTCCAGCAGAAATTGGCTTCAAGCTCACCAAGCTACAAGAACTTGTTGCAACACGTAATCGATTTAGTGGGAGGACCCTACATTTCACATACTGAACTTGTCCTCCCTAAGGTCCATTCTCAACACTGGTGCCCAACATCATGTTGACTTCATTCTCAACTAATTTCTTGATGTCTTTTCCTCTACCTTTTAGTTTCTTTATAGCCACATCTTTATCTTTCAAATTACCCTGATATACTCTTCCAAAGCTTCCTTGCCCAATTTCGTAACACTGGTTACAAATCTATGGGTTGACGCATGCCTCATGAATTGTGCCACAAGAACAATCACTGATATTGTCTACGACGCATCTATGCAACCACCATCATTACCTTTATTTGTTGTTGTCAAATTTGATAGATACAACGGCCCATGTTGGGATCCCTCTAACCCGTTACATATTCCCATACCCCCTATTTCAAGAGGGAATCGAAGACAATTGCCAATTAAAATGGCCTGGGGATTAACTATCCACAAGTGGCAGGGACTTACTTTGCATAGAGCAATTGTTGATGTTGGAACCACTGAAAGGCAGGGTCTGACATTCACAGCTTTCTCCAGAGTTCCCTCGCTTGCAAATCTGCACATTTCACCTGCTTTTTCATTCGAGAGATACTCAAAAATGGTGTACGTAACAACACTTGGAGCACCTCCACCAGCCTGTTGTAAAATGCTACCCTCTACTTTGATAGCACCTCCACCACTACTATACTCAACACTTCTTCTATCCAAAGCAGCACTGTTGTTCAAGGGATATCAAATGTAATCATGTTTATTGAAACTAAAATTGCCCACTAAAGGCTACCATTCATGATATAAATACTGCAAATGTATACATGTCTCATTATGTGCATGTAGATCTACATTTATTTGATTTTTTGAAATATGATATGCAACTTTAATTGTACGAATCTGTAACAGAATTAAATGTACACATAAAACATTTCAATGTAATGTTTCAACTAAATTCCTACACTACAAGTATCAATCACACACATTATCAACTGTACAATAAATGTTTTTCCAACAAAACACCAACTGAATAACCGATGCACAACTAATAAACACGAATTAAATACATACAACATCAACTATAAAATAAATTAACTATCGAAAATGGTATCAAATGTATTCATGTAAGAATTTTTAACAAGTTTGAAATGTAGAAACAACCTTCAAATTAAGTGGCCCATCTATATTTCTACACTTACAAAATCAATCACACCCCTAATCAACATCAACTACAAAAGTAATAATTATACCTCTAAAACAAATAACATATACCGTTTGGCATTCACATCTCATAAAACACATGCGATTGCTAGTTTATAACATGTTAAATGTCACTTTGAATTAAAAGAAGCTTAAAATTCGTTTCCTCCCATCTCATCTCATTCAAAAATTCAAAGGTAATTTATTTGACTTGGATTTCTGTTCCAACTTCCAACCATACAAAATGATTGTTCGTGTCAGATGAATTTTGGTTGGCAGAGCAAATGACATTTGGCCTCTGCATAACGATAACCATGACCCTGCAGCATGCTTCTTTAGCCACGTATTTCCATAATCGACTTAAAAAAGAAGCGAATCCTGCTAAAACTCTTCCAATCCCAGTCAAAAGAACGCAACTCCATCAGAGGGTTATGCTATTTATAGAGGTATGCATTAGTAATCTGAACCATCCAAAAAGATTTGTGGTTCAATCTTTCTTTTCTGGTTGTATTTGTGTTTGTGTTTGAAAATGGAAATTAAAGATAAGAAGACCTTGTTACGATCTGGTGCTGTTTTTATAATACTGCTGATTTTGATGATGTCTGGCTTTCTCTTTGCCACACACAGTATTACAAATACAGGTTGAAATATTCAACATATTTCTATTGAAATATGTTGAATTTATTGTTATTTGTATAAAAATATCATAATCAACTTACTGATATATGTGTGATTTAAGTAGAACAACAACAAACTAATGATTGCGTTGCATGATGGTATATAACAGTGTATCTGGGAGAGGAAACGAAAGCGGGAGTAGTATGCCCAGCCTGCCTATGCCGCGAGCCTCCTCCCAATCCCAATACTTGCTGCAAATGCTAACCAGTGAAATCACTCCCATTAATATTTGTATAATATATTTATATGGCTCTGTGGATTATGATTGAAGCTTGAACCCTTGATTTATAGGGATATTAAATAAAAGAGTTTCAGCTTTGTCTATCAAAATGTAGCAGATACATTCTATTTTCCCTTACGAATGTGATGTTATGGATTGTTGGACTTGTTTATTATATTTGATAATCAAACTGGGTTTATGCATAAATCGCATGACTTATTGAATATTTGAATAATTTATATGAAAAGATTTCTTTTAATTGGAATGCATCAATATTAAAGATTAAAATAAGATGGTTACAAGAAAAGGCGGACAATAAGGAAGCATGGTTTAATTTTTATGTTGGCAAATGATATGGTACAAACATTTATAAAATACATATCAATAATATCTAATGAACACATTAAAAGATAAGTCATATGAATATCCTACGTGCAGAAGCAACGATATAATGGGAATGTGCGATCATCCTTAAGAAGGTCGGTGCCCAAACCATAGTTAGACTTGCCCATATTCTATTTGATAAACAAATTGATATTATGCATAAATACATGACTTATTGAGTATTTGAATGATTAAAAAAGCATGGACTGATTTTTTTTTATAATGAGAGTGCATCAATATATTAATCAAAAGATCAAAACAAAAGGTGGTTAAAAGAAAAGGGTGGACATTAAAGAAGCATGGTCCAATCTTCACATTGGAAATCAACATAGTTCAAAAGCTATCAAAAAAAAAGGCACATATCAACAGTATCCACAGTAATAGACAAACTATGGTATTAAAGTCATATACAAGAAACAACAATAGAATGGGAAGGCATGATCATCCTTGGGAGGGAGGCACCCAAACCATAGGGTTCTCCTGCAACAGGATCCTAGGCATACCACATGTCTTGATCTTAAGAATTATCTTGCATATCCAAATGCACCACGATACCCCACATAAGTGACAAATATCCAACCACCATGATGACTCCTTGTACCACCAATAGCCATAGAGAGGGTCTAGCAAGGGACTTGCCAATGAGTGACCAACTCCAATCTCTTTATTGTGGTTACAAGGTCAAGAAATGGTCATGGACATGCAACAGGAATTGGCTGGAGGACTGAATTTTCCTATGACTACTGCTAAGAGGTAGAAAGTATAATTTTGGCAAATACAGTGCTACATGGCTCATGGTGCAAGGAGAGCTCCCCTAGGGATTTAATATCTCCTGCAAATGTTGGAATTCTAGTGACACTTTCTTAGCTTGTGCCAAGATCTTAAGAAATATCTTAGATCTGACAACAAATTTATCATTAATAGAAAATTATAGAGAAATAACATCATTGTTAAAAATAGGATCATTTCTACCTTTCTAAAGTTAGAATAAAATATTTTCTCTAAAGAATTCCAAAGAAAGCAATGCATGCAAACTACTAGAAGTAATTCCCAAACATAGTCACTCTCCAATTGATGGGCACATAGTGAAAGCGTTGGAATAAAAATTGAATCCATATCTAACTATCTCTAGGATGAGGACAAGAGTATAAAATAAGTTTGAAGTTTTTAGGATGAGAAAAAGCAAGGCATCTAGGGCTAGGAATTATAATATGTTTAAGTGATTCCCCAACATGGAGGCCTTGGTGGAGCAGACAAAAAATAATGTGAGCTAATTTGGGATCGACCTTATAATTCCATACCCCATCAAGGAAAGTAATCCATGTTTTGGAAGATAATTTAGACCCGATTAGATACTGAGACTATAGAGAAAGAGGGAGAATGGACTAATTAGTTGATAAAGTTATCTACGTGATTAATTTTTTAATGCAATGTTATAATTCCACCACCAATTACTCCACCAAATAACTCGAGGTTACAGTAGAAGATTTGGTAGCATTATTTCAAAATAACTCTAGAATTATTAATAAAGAGGTAATGTGATGCAATCGTAATTGGTAGTCTCAATTAAGATATGCCTTATGCCATGCAACCCTTAAAATACTCAATATAATTATGCATAAATGCAGCATAAAATATAACACATGGGACAAAAACTCAAAATTTTGATAACTTCATCAAAAAGGGAAATACAACTATAACACATATAGCAATTTGACAAGTTGAGAAGATCAAGCATACACTAATGAAAACAAGAAATCTGAAATGTGGGACTTAAATATGATCATTCAATTAATTGAAATGTATATAGTCATAGAAAAATTGTGTTATATTGAGTTACATTAGATGATCACATGAGATCCATCTCCATAACAGAAGGAGATGACTATATAGCTACACTAATCTAAACTAGTCAACAAAACTAAACTAATCAAATCACACTAGTGAATTGGCCACCTAAAAAAGAGTAACTAAGGAGACTAACACTAACACTTAGTTACAAAACATGAATAAAATAAACAATGCTAAATTAACTACTAAAATGTTAATTTTAACATTCCTTGCTTAAATTTGCATTGATTACATTGACTAAAGAAAAACTCTCTAATTTGGTTTACACACAAGTGATTGAGTGAAAATTTCTCCATGCAATTTAGCTAGTGAAGAAAAGTAGAGATGTTGGATATGTTCATGATAGTTTGGTTTTTTGGAATGTCCAGTCCTTCACAAATGCTACATGATCCTTTATCTTTGTTGTTAGCTCATTTTTCTTTGTTGATTGCCTTATCCCCCTTCTTGTTTGAGGTTGAGACAGGTATCACCTAGACTCTTCAAATATCCATTTTTCTTAAGATGCTCTTCAATATTAATTTGCTAGACTTTTGAAGCATGTTGAGCCTTTCCATTTATTTTTCAATGGTGTTATCCATGTTATGTCTAATTGATAGCTTCTTCAGTGAAAGATATTTTAGTTCTGGTTTTGAATCTTGTGATTTTGGAACTGTAGACAACCAAATTTTACTCATTAAAGCCATGGTTTCCTCTTCTTGATCTTTTCTACAAGCCTTTGGTCTAGAAGTAGATGTGTATAAGACACCATCTATCTTTTCATCTTTAATAAGATTGGTACACCCTTTTCTCATACTTTGAACAACAGGTTGTGGATTTTCACCAATTTTCCCATTATTACATTCACTATTTTCTTCATATGTTTGAATTAGCATAAGCCTTTCTTTTGAAAGTTTTATGTATGATTCTATGGATGGTTCACTTGAAGCACCTATATCGTCAAAATAAACATCGCTACCATTGAAATATTTCTTGGTTTTTGGATCAATTAACCTATGTCCCATTGAATAATCATTATATCATGTAATATGTAGGTAGTTGACTTCACCTCCAACTTTATCCTTATATGGGCTTTACTTCCGAAAAATTGAAGATGAGATATAGAAGGTTTCTTCCCTAACCATGCTTCGTATGGATTCATGTCGTTGATTGATTTCGTGACTACAATTTCGTCGTGGATCTTGATGTTTGTCTGCACTCTTTCCATCTAGTTGAAGTAGATACATTCTACTCATTAATAGATATATTTTTCATTATTTTCTTGGAGTTAATGTCTACTTCCTACATGTGCAATGGCATTGCACTCCTCTTTTGTCTGTAACAAATTCCTCATACTCTTATACCTGTTGGTCCTGCTCATGTCTTGATCGAGCGATTGTTGGTATGAGTGTGAGTATGTTTTCTTGGATTTGTCTTCACCCAATGGAAAGGGTTCTTCTCTTCCATGCCATCAGATTCATTTCTATTTTTTCCCTACCTTTCTCGTCTTTTGTACTTGTAATGACTTTGTTAGATTAGAACTAAAGCATACAATTGGTTTATATTGCTAATTGTTTATGATTGTAGGTGATATTCATTATGTGCTACATTTCTTATTGAACTTGTAAACTTGGTTCAGAGTTGTATAATATAAATAGTATAAAAATATTCTATTTAGCACTTTATGAAATCATTACACAGGCTATTATATAGCCATAACCAAAGCTAAACCACTTCCTACATAATCGGAAGGAATACTAACAAATATCATGAGTGTGCGGCTAACAATATTACTAATTACAAATAGTGAATACTATTTACCCCGTGGTAAATATATTTATCTCTTATAAGTCAGCACTAACCTATAGTTTTCCTAACATAACTCTTACATGCTCAATGAATGACTGACTCGCATCCTCATGTGCACCCATGTTTAACCCTTTGAGATTGTATCCCATAGTTCTCCCATCATCCACTCTCATGTCTAGTCCCATTAGAACCTATGAACGAATCAAAAAATGCCCTCGTAATAACAACCACCAACCCCACCTTCGAGCTACTCCAAACATATCATTTGGCCACTAAGACCTAGTGAAAATGAAACCTTGGAGATATCACCACACATGCATCCCATCGCGCAATCACTTTCTTGTGCATGCACCCTTCTTTCAAGAGAGGCACAACCCCACCCATTTGTGTGTATCTCTGTCTAGATATCCCACACTTATGTGTGCTCCCGCTTCTTTTCCAGCGTTAATATTTTTAGCACTACAAGAAGGATAAAGGGGCAACACTTGTAGAGATCAACAATGTGCAAACCAATACATAACAGACAAAAATGAAAGCCAAATAAGGACTAAAACTTCGAGGTATCAAAATCATCACTAAAAATTCCCATGATAAAATGAATAAAAATAGTACAAGTACATATACAATATACCAAATATGTAAATATATGAATCTAAAAAACTAGATTTGAATCGGTATAAAACTGAAAAAATATCTAGAACTCTAAAAATGTAGGAAAAAAAATGAAAAATGAAAAAAACTGAAAAACATGGAATTAAATAAAATCAACATAAAACAAAGAATAAATTGAAAAGAAATTAAAATCATAAATAATAAATACAAATTCAAAAATATTAAAAACAAAACTAAATCTAAAATAACACAAAAATTCAAACATCAACCGATGAGATAAAAAAACTTATAAACTACAATATTTTGCATAAAAATTCAAAGTTATACTTTGATGAATAAACTCATAAACTACAAAAACATCACTTAATTGATAACATGTTAAATTAAAGGTAAGAAGAGTCTGTCTCATTCTGGTGCTGATTTTGGCAATGTTTGTCTTCTCTGAGGCGTGCACTACTAGTACAGGTACAGGTTAGAGTATGTAACATATTTACGATTGAAAATATTTAATTACTTTTTGACTCGACTCCCTTTTAAAATTCTTTTGATAATAGACAACAAATTTAAAAAGTAATTAAAATTTATTTTCTAATAAAATTAAACACATAATTTTATAATGACTTAGATAAATAACACTAGACATATAACTGAACAACTATGAATAGAAATGACAAAACTATTGAATTTTTATAACATGACTTGCATGAATGATTTCAAGGCGATATACATGACACTATAAATAACTTTGGCTTGAAGGTTAAAATAATATTGACCACAAGTAGGATCAAACTATTGAAACAATGATATAATGATATAAATGTGGCTGAAAGAAAGGAGGATTACTGTGCATATACAACTTTGAGACAATAAATGGCAAGCATGTGGAAAACTACAATGCACCAGCATTGACAAAATACATTATGGGATGTCACAGAGAATTCATTGTGCCAAAAAAATGTGTTAGTTACCTTTTAATAGCCACACACTTTTCACCTTCAAATCTGCAGTTGAAACACTATATGTTAGTTACATTTCTTTGTTGTGCCATCTATTGTGCCTCCTTTTCTAAAAATGTGTTGGAAAACACAAGCACTGAGAGGGGAGGAGTGAATCAATGCTTCTTCAAACTTTGAAAACAATTCTAAGCCTTAGCAAACTATTCACTTGTAATCAACCTTTACCATGAAGAAACAAAGTCATTCAAACATGAGCGCCTAACAAATAATCACACATGAAGGCAATAGTTAATGTGGGAAACCATTAAAGAGAGAAAAACCCACTGAAATCAATGCAATATGTTGGACGATTGTCCCATATTAGATTACAAGGATTTCAATTTTTTGAGCACCCACTCAACTTGAAGCACCAACTCCAATTTCTAAGCCAAGTACCCACTTGAAAAATTTTGCAAGCTCCTACTAGCATGTAAGAAACAACTCCCAATTTTGTTAAGCACCTACTTAGTCTTCATAGGTTTTTGATTACTTTCATCTGACCTAGCTGATTGGAACAACAAATTAGTAATCTTGAAAACTCAACTCATTTATGCCATCCTTCTTCTTCACATAAGGTTAGATTCACCTATTTTCTCATACACATATAATTATGAAACTTTGTCTTCAAAAGCACTTTTAAAACTCTGTTCAGAATTTAAGTTCAAGGGACACACTTCCAGATCATGGCATGAAATTCAAACAAGAGGAGTGACTCTTCAAGATGTCGGAAGTGGCATGGACTAAGAGGGGGGTGGGGGGGATCAATCCTCAATAAAACCTTACACTCTATACTTCAAACATCAAACACACATCCTCATGAAAAACATATGTCAATGTATGTTCATAAAAAATATAATTCACCATGAAACATACTCAAAAATAGGATCATAAGATATACACAAAAACCACTTTTAATGATATTCAAATGAGATCACCACTCTTTATTGATATTCAAATCAGATCACAATGAACTGATGTCTTCAACAATAGTTAACAAGATATAATCAAGTGATACCAAGACAATCAACCTTGTCTCATGAAGACATAAGAAGATATAATTCTTTACAAATGAATTCAACTCAATATCGGACCTCCAAATACTTTGAAAAACCTGTAATGGCATCAACATGTTATAAAATGAGCATTCAAACACAAGACATCAAATTTCTCCTCCTCCATCAACTCACCATCAAAGAAACATCAATATATTTGTTTCGCTCAAATCCTCTTCATGAAAACACCATCAGCTACTAACCTATAATGTAATTCCATGGGTTTTGTACTAGGCCCAAGGGGTTTTTCTTTTCATCAAAATTTTCTTCAAAATAAGATAAAAGGGGTTCCAAAATATTTTCTACGTTGTACCCAATACATCACTTTTATAGCCTCTCCTTCATTCAAATTCAAAAGAGGTAGTTTTCCCTCCTTTAGCTGGACCAAACCAACCTAAAAACATCCTATAATAATAACTAGAACATTCACAATTGACCCATTTAGGTCGGCCATCCAAAAACCTTCATCCATGCACCAAAAATCCTCAAAACCCCACCAATGGAATGAGAAAAATCCCCTCATTCCAAAACTATTTTTATTTAAGCTCTAAAAATAACCACACATGAGTAATATTTCATTGAAACACCATCCAAGGTCACAAATTACTTTTAAAAATCAGATTATTTAATTTAATAGGCTTAGTGGCTCATTTCCTTCACAAAATAGTTATTTCCAACAATTTGAATCTACCTTTAGGCCTCAATACCCCTCAAGATGCACTCAACTATGACATTTTATAAATCAATGGAAATTCCAAGACCTTTAAAACACATATATTCAAGATATATCTCATGAAACATCTCATGGTTCAAACCACAACAACTTTTGTCTTCACCAGATCAAGTTGCCCAAAAAGTAGTTTAATAAATGTAACTGGTTTTCACCCTTCCTAATACGTTCAATACCTAAAAATGGATTAATTCTAGTCCAAATGCATCCCTCTTAAAATAATAGGTGATTTTAAGCATCACAAAATCCATTTCATGCACTAAAAAACTCCATCTTTTAGTCATCTCAGTCATGTCCTGCAAATCTAAAACTCTTCTTTTCCACAAACTGACCAGGAAACCATATCAAAACTCATCATCATGATACAAAACTTATAACACTATAAATATCTCTGAATTTTATTCTCAACACAACTTGAATCACCTCCTAACTCCTCATGTAGCTCCTACAATGTCAATTTTACTGAAGATTGTTTCTAATTGCCCCAAAACTGCCCTTTAACCAGTGAACATAAATCAAGCATACTAAACAATTTATCAAAATCACCATGTCCTAATACTATCATATACATCAAGAAAAAATCACATAAATCATATAATGGTCATTTAGGTTGCAACTCCTTTGGAAAACATTGTCTCAAACTGAACTTCTTCAAAATCTGGCCTATTTGAGTGGGGTCCACTCATCACCACAAGCTCTACCATACCTTCCTAGAAATATGAAATATTATTCTACATGTTCCAATCATCATCCGTGCACAATCAGTAAATTCTTGTCACTTAGGAGCATATCTCTCCTACCGCTTTTGAGCTCAGGTTTCAAACTCATAAAACGTTGTTTACCTTCCTAACATTCGTTCACAAAATTGTGATGCTTAAATGACCTAATTATTTTTTGAAACCTTATATACTCAATTTATAAACATCATTGAAATCTACAAGGTCCCATTCAAAGCACACAATTTAGGGTCAGCATCATAAGACCTAATTCGAGCTGGAAATGACCTTGTTCTTAATCTTATTTCACCAAAATCATCATATCTTACAAATTTCTCACCATGGCAACCTGAAAATTTTCCCACAAAACCATAACACACCCTACTAACATCTTTAATCATCGCCATGTCACAAAAAACTCCATCTCTCTATCCTATCTCATTTATATAACTATGCCTTAGGATTTTACACCGTAAAGGCTAGGGACAACTGAAACAACCTCGCAACACATCATGAAAACTATTCAAATAGTCCTAACATACCTGGTACATCATGAATAAAATACTTACATGTAACCATGAGCTCATATAGCTCCACAACTCAATCTCATGCAATCTAACTGCCATACCTGGTCCAAATGAACACCTGAATCATGATCACCAACCTATATTTGCACCTTGCATCTCATGTGAGTGCTTAGGAACTCTCCAATCATGCTCTCCATCATGCCAACATGATTTTCAAGCCACCAAGAATATCAAAACTCCATGCACCATCACCTAAGCTACACATGTCAGCTGAATAGGCTTGCAAGAGCACGAAATCCTCACTAAAACATCTGATATCATCATGATCACCTCTGAACCATCATTTCATCATCCTCCTCAACATGTTATGACCCTATTACATCATAAAAAATTTCATTAATGAGGTTTGCCATCAATGAAATCACCTATGAAACAACATGCCACCAATCTCCCCCTTTGTCATTGATGGAAAACCACTTGAAATTCTCCCCCTTTTTACATTACTGTCAAAGGAATACTTGTAGCAACATTTTCTTCATATTTCTCAACTTCATAGGATCATGATTTTGTTATAAACATCAACCAAAGGTCTCAAAAAAGCCTACAAACTTTAGTTTCCTCACAAAAACTGATTTTTTGTCATTTTCAAGCATTAAAACACCATGCTCCCCCCTGGAAATAGCATATATACCTCTTAATCATACTAAAAACCATGAATAAGACAATAATTTACCTCTTTTTTGGGCTTAATGACCATCATACACCTTGTAAACATGCAAAAATTTATATTTAACCTCAAAACTTTGTTTTCACCTTCAAGAAACCATTGTAGCAGCTTTGTACCTAAGACTAATTCTCTATGATCACGCCAACAATGAAGATAAAGCACTGAAGAACATATTCCTTTACTCTTTCTTGAATTATCTCAACACACAAAGTCTTAATTTTGACACAAGAACTTGTTCTACAAGTCATCTCATACCATATGTTGACCATCTTCAACTCATAAAGGCACTATAGCAGGCCTATAATTGAAGTAACCAACCAATGAACAAACCAGCAAACCTAACTTAGAACTAGAATCATCATTCAACCCTCTTGTTAAAAGTAACTTGACTTGATAGAGTCCATGGCTTGACTTATCTTCATCAATTTGACTTATGTTATCCTACAAATTGTCAAGGGCAATTTGCAGGTAACCATACCAAACTCCCATTTTTGTCCCCTGAGGAAGTCTGATTAACGTTCAAAATGGGCCTAAGAACTCCCTTCCGAAAATCAAGTTTTTTAGAACTTAGCCATTTTTAGCTTTTCTGAACTCGGCGCAAGTTTTTAATCTGACAACATTCTCAAAAATTGCACCTTTTTGAACTTAGGCGCAAGAAATGTCTCATGTCGACATTACCTAAATGTGTCCGCCCCTTTGAAAATCCCTTTAGCGCAGGAAATAACATGTGTCAACATCCAATGAAGTTGTGCACCTCTTTGGTGCAAGCAATGATCATGTCAACATCATAAAACATGCGCCAAATATGTGCGCTAAGGCGCGGGAAATGGTGTGTTGACACCGTGAAATGTGCGCTAAGGTGTTGAAAGTATTATGTCAACGCTAATGAACTTGTGCCAAGGCACATTTTTACCTGTGTCGAAACTCCATAAAATATGCACCAAAGAAAGTTGGTGAAATAATAAATGCCAGAGTTTTCTTATAAATAGGCACCCAACACCTGTCATTTTCAAGAATTGAAAATTGTGAAAAGTGCTTTCTCTGCGCCTGTCAGCTATCCCTATCACCCTCTCGTGCCGTTTTTCGAGCTTGTGGACCCCAACGTCGTCCTTCATCCTTTATAAAACTGGGTAAGTGGCTTCATGTCATTCTTGTTGTCTATTGTGGTTTTGTATTTTTGGTTGTGTTAGGTTTTTAGGGTTGTTAAAAAGGATTAAATCTAAAAAAGGAATAACTTAACAATCAGCAAATCAACTGAAAACCCCTTTTACCTCTCCTTCTAGATCTAGAAATCTGGAAGGCCCCTGTATCTAAAAAAACCTAAGGCTCTCCTTTTCACTGCTTATTATCTTGCCAAATGCAAACCAAGCCTCCTTTACCATTTGAAAAAATCAAAAGGCAAGAGAGAAGAAATCTAAGGAAATTGCAAGCCAAACTCTTAACTGGATTAGATTCTTGGCGCACTATTTTTCCCTATTGCACCCCCCACAGTCGCTGCCTTGGCGCACTGTCCTTACTTGCAACACAACCCTAAACCCACGCCCAGTTTAATAACACTTAGTAGCTTTTGTAAAGGCACAAGCACATCCTGCACAACATGAACATAGGATGTTGTGTGCTCCAAATCCGTGCCAAGCACTTTTTCCTTTGGTGCATTGATTTCCTTTGCAACATACTTCCAAAATTATGCCTCGGGCGCACTTAAAACCCATGCAACATAGACTTTTCCTGTGCCCCACTAAAACAAAATTCCTAAGGTGCATGACGCATATTCCTTGACATCAACATGACATGTTGTCATGTTGTAAACTCGCATGCCCTGCACTTTTTACCCTTTGGCGATGCCAAAAATCTGTCATGCAATACTCCCAGAAAACCGTGTACCCTTCTATAGCCTGAGCACAACTTTTCTCCTATAAACAACTGGCGCAACTTTTTCCATGTCAACATCCTCAAAAGTGCATCCAGCATTTTTAAGCCTCTGCAACACGTTGTAAACCTGCGCCTTGCATGCCCTGAGCCTTATAATTGCTAATTCTTCATTCTGTAAGTTTTCATTATGAATAAACATGGACAGTTGACATATGGATCTTCTATGTTTGGACCTCCTTGATTCTTCTTTGCAGAACAACAACAGCCATCCTCTAAGCCCACACATGTCTTTGTCAAGCAAGAAACCAACAAAAATCTAAAGGTATAGCTAAGTTGATTAGAACAAAAGATGAAGTACAAATATCAGAAAGTTAGGATGCCTGACTCATATGTAGAGAGTGACCTCGACATCAGAGACTCTAAGCCTGGGGCATATCGATATGGATGACTTTTGGGCAAGGACCAACCAAGAAACTAGTGGCCCATGGATGAACAAACTAGTGGGCAGTGGATTACACTTTGCAGCTGGGCTGCCAGGTAAGTGATGTGAACAACGAGTTCATCATGTTGGTGGCTCGGTGCTATAATAAGGACACTAGATGTGTTGAAGATAAAGAAGAAAAGATGATCATCAACCTCACAAGGCCGTCACTTTGAACTGACCCTGGGCATTCCTCATCACATAGCAATATGTCGCCATAAGTCTAGAATACTACCAGAAAGCATGGGATGATAATGAAGACAAATGCATGCAACTGATGAACGAGCTCTATCTTAAGAACAAGAAGCCGGTAAGCATATGGCCACGGACCATCCACCCTAGTGACTTCAACGAGGAATTGAGTGATACAATCACCTTCCTGAACAGATTATTCGGGCTTCCTGACGCCCATTATTTCCACAAATGGATGATGAAGTACTTAGAGACCATGAGCAAGAATACACTCTGATCAAACATTTTAGCTGGGGAGAAATCATCAGCAACACCATCTCCCAGAAGCTTCAATAGGTCCTCACAACTGGGAGTTTCTATATGAATTCCTACATTGTATACATTGCAGCATCAACAAGGGATTTCGCAGGCCTAGGTCGGAATGGGGTATGGCCCCAGGTCAAAATATATGAATTCTGCCCAGAGCTAAGGCTCGAGAACAACATCCCCCAGTTCTCAAAAATCAATGACGCCTTCTTCTATGAGGTGATCTTCCTATTGCTAAGACCAAACATGAGACCATGGTCAAACCAGCGCAAGTGTAATTGCCGCTACGAAGAAGTGGGGAGTGTTGTTCATGTAATTCCCCACATTCACATATCTCAGGGCTGTGAATTCCGAAGGTGAAACCGACAAAGCTACCAAGGTATGCAAGGCCCAAGTTGATCCTCTTGGAGTTGTCAAGGCAACTAATCACTTACCATAAGAGGTGCAAGAAGAGAAATAAAGGAGGAAACCCCATATCCCCCTTATAGTTGGCCGATACACCTGCACCACACTTGGCCAAAGCGTCAGGAAATGTATGTTGAGCTTGAATTGCTGAATCTAAAGCACAACTTCCCAGCAAGGCCCGCCTTCGATTACCAGAAGTTTCCTCCCAAAGGGAAAAAATTGATCCCATCCATGTTCCTAGAGATCGAGGACATCTACATCAACCTGGACACATGAAATAGATATCAGGCGAAAGGATCACTCCCGAGTTGGCTCTGGCAGAGATCATCCATTATGGCATAGCCATCATTCCAAATGGATTCCAAGAGACTGATCAAGAAATTGATCAGGGTTACCTTGATACAGATGGGGACGATTTGGCCGTTCGCAGAGGGTGATAGAGCCAAAGCGCCAAAGACCATTCAGGAAAGGGTTAAACCCACATTGTAGCGCACCGAAGCATTGGTGCAAACAGAATGGTCTCACCTACCTCGGAGTAGATTTCTCTACTTATCCTTCAGGCAGAGCACCTCCAAGGCCAGGCCCAGGAATGCCAAAAGGAAAAGGAAAGGATAAGGAGGGAGAACCAAGCAAATAGGAAGAAACTCCCTAAAAGCCCTCCTACTTTTTCTAAGAAGCAAGTAGTCAACCTGGTGTCTCCAGGTAAAGAAGAAGAGACTATTGAAGTTTCGACGGATATAAACACTTAGGATGTGGTCACAACTACGAACTAACTGAGGTACCCACCATTCCTTCTTCCACCTCCTTCCTCCGCCCCCTGTCATTTAAGCATATGTTCCTATGGATGTGTCTTCTCCCCTTCCTTCTTCCCTTCCATCTCCCACCTCTTCCATTTTCTCCTCTCTGGTGGATCTGTTGCCTAGTGTTCCCTCCATCCCATATTACAAAATCCCCTTCTGTCTCCATGACCTTTTCTTCTCCTGTAGTAACTCCTAGGCCCCACAAGCAGTAGCGCATTTGGACCTCCTTGTTGATGCTACCACCAAGTGTCTCAACATTCTTCCCTACAGCCTCTTCAGTTGCTTCCCCTTTCACCCCGGTTTCCTCTTCTATTCCCTCTACTCCCACTCCCATAAGTCTAACCTAGATTTCTAACCATCTGAGCCAGCACAAGAGAAAGGTTCCCATCGCACCCATGGACTTCTCTGTCATTCTGAAGAAGGGACCCAAGAAGAAGAAAGTGATAACTCACTTTTCAAAGAGCACTTCGGGGGAGAGAGTCATGGAGATTGCATATCTGGATCCCCACCAAAGAAAAGAAAGATCTATCTCCTACAGACTTTAATAGTGACCTAAGTCACGATGGGAACCTCATCTGAAAGCCTATAAGGAGAGGCTTTGTCTGCAGTAGACGCCCTTTGCAAGAAGCTACAAGAAGTAAAAGAGGAGAAGAGAATACTTCAAAGAACATAATAAACATCTTCTCCAAGCATTGCAGAGAATGGGCAATGCTCCTCCTGTGACTGCCGCCAAACCTACTGAAGTTCTCAGTCAGGATAAGATTAATGAATATGCTAAGATTGGTCGAACAAGGTGCAAGCAGTATCGTCCTGGATAGAGCGAATCCTTAGAGATAGTGAGGAAATGATTAAGAAATTCACATTTATCTGCCAGGATATTGATCAAGAAAATAAAGAGCTACAAGCAGTAGCAGTTTCCCTCTCTGAGGAGTTAGAAAATGCTAGGTTGCAACATAAAACATTCAAAGCAATGGCTAACTGCTCCGTTGATGACCTATTAAAGGTCGGTCTCATTGATCACCTGCGAGCACACAATAAATATCTCGTCGCTTTAGATTATCGGGTTGATCAAATGGAATATATCCTGGAAAGGATAGATAAAATCAAGGACGAAGCCATGGATGCATGATTCAACATGGAGCAGACAGTTACAAAGATGTCTCCAGGGATGCTCAGTGAATCGTTCACCTTGAGGGAAGCATACGATACATTTCACTTCTTCAAATCCATCGTCACTCAAGGTTTGGCACCAAAGGTCACTTTCAACTGAGAGTAAATCAATAACCTCTTGGCCTGCAGTGATTTCATCAGATTCTTGATCGAAGCATGTGAGGAATACACCGGGTTACCTGACAAGCTCAAGAATGAAAAAGAAACTTGTGAAGTCATTGGCGACCATTTCAAAGGTCCAGATCATAACCAACTTTAGTCAATGATCAGCAATTTTATGGAATACCGAGCTCTGTGTTACATCGCCTCTCCTAATCAAAAGCAAGACACTCCATTTAAGCCAAGAGATGATGAGAGAGTAGTTTCTCCTCTTGTGTATGCTTTGATTAATTTTGTAAAAAAAATATTTAAAAAGTGTGTTGGCATTTATGATGACATCATCCATGTTGCATCATGGAATGTTGCCATCCAAAAACTTGCCCAAAGTCAACTTTTGACTTTTTAGATATTTTGTAAATAATGGTTGGTTTGTTTTTGTCTTCTTTCATCTTCTACTTCTATAAATACTGAAATACTTGTTGTATTCCAGGTGAACATTTTTTTGTATGAAAGAAGAAGTGAGGAGAGAAATACTTTGTGCTTCCTTGTAACAAAAGAAATATTAATATATATGTTCAGACTTTGTACTCAATATATGTGTTATTTGCGTCAGATCTTTCTTAAGTTAGATCTATGTTTTTATTCTGTTGGATTCATTCCTACTCTTTTCATATGTTCATCAGTATTGCTTTATTTTTTTATGCAAGTAAGTTTGGCTCTGTCTACTACCAGCCCAAAGCATAAACCTTCTGAACTTTCTGTCTTGGAATTCATTTCTCTTCTTCCTTCAGATCTACCCTCCTTTGTTCCTTCCTTCCTAATTTTTTTGTTTGTTGTTGGAACTACCTCTACTGGGATGAGATCCCAAACCCCTTGAAGTTAGAATAGTGTAGATTTGCACAGATTCCTGCTCGATAGATTAGCAATAAACCAATTTCACTTTGTTGTCTCAAAGAGGGGTTATGCCCTGCACACTGTTGGCCTGTTTCCCCACAACCTGCCTAACCCACAGATTTTCAAACCAACAACTTCATACCTTCTCATGAATTGTGATCCTTCAACTGACTTTTCAATATAATTTCAACTAACTTTGATGAAGCTCTAAAACACCATACACTCCATGACACTGTATCGCACAACTCCCCCTAGATTCAAGACATCCTTCTCTCTAGGAGAACCCAAAATATTTCCTATACACCTTTTAATGCATGCATTTAATTATATAAAAACACTTAAAAACATTCATAAAGCGTTTTCTCAATCCTAGCACTCGTATTTATATGAGACAATGAATTCATTAACCATAAGTTTCTTGTCACTAGAAAAAAACAACTAAAACATACCTTTAATGCCTTGAGATCATCACTGTCACCTTCTAGAGGAAGATACCATGCTCCCCATGTCATAAAAGAACCATACAGACCTTCAGCCATGCATCTGTCCTCTCACTTTCAATTTGAGGTAAAATGATCATTCACATCCAACTAGACATACCATTTCATATTTTGAGATTATATGAACTTTCTAGATCATAAAGACAAGTATGAGAGCACATTATTATACCATAATTAGATTTGACATACATATTTGAATTGTAGAACCATTTTAGATTGCCTCTCACACTTTCTTATATCTGTAGCTTCGTCTTTTCAATATTGTAGCGAGTATATCAAACACATACAGATACTTAACAACCCAAAGAATACACATACTTTGTGATCATTTACACCTAAGATGCTCAAAGAGTCCTTAAAAAAATCCCACAGAATTGTGTCATTCACCATACATACCTGAATACTGCCATTATTATGCTCAAATAGTCCTTTTATCTTAGTATTCAAGCTCTAAGTTCACTATGTACATATTATTCTAAGTTAATTCATGCAAATTATGACTATGTAGTTATAACACTAACCTCCACTGAGGAAAATCACACATCCAAGATCATTTGGACAAGTCATATCATTAACAATCATGAAGAGATGCCTCACATTTGAAGAAGCTTCATATAAGACCTCTGAACACTCATATAATGACTAGATAGATTGAACATCAACTTAGAAACCCAATTTTGTAACCTTGTCAAAAAGCAGCAAAATGTCAATAGAATGTTAGTACAAATGCAACAACAGAGAAAAAACACCCAGCGGACTCAAATAACTTCCTTTCAAACTTAATATTTTCACCATTTGGACTTGTCTCACTATCAAAAATCTGATACAATACTTCCATTGACCAAAGCATATATTTTTGACCCATGATACCTCTCTATAAGCTCTATAATCCTTCCACAATATGTAACCTTACCTCTTGACAACTAGGTCTCTATCATTCTACCCTGTCAAATCTGAATTTTTCTATGAATATCTACGAACTGTAGACCTATTCGTAGTATAAAAACACTTGAATCTCAAATAAATCCTTGTCGGGATGATTTATACAAATTTTTAGCTCTAGACTCCATCATTTACTCCTTTAACAACAAACTTTTATCTATATCGCTCAATATGCACTATTAGAACCAGTCATGACAAAGAAGCTTCAACAAATGCACAATTTTTATTTTCATAAGCTCAAATTTTACCATCAACACTAAAATAATATCTCTTAAACTCCTGAGTAACTTTTGATATGATTGGAAATAAATAATCCCATTGGCATACCTTGATCCACCTTAATTTGCACTTGAATACTCATGAAATGATCACATCACTGCCATAGACCACTTTTGAAGTGATGGTTTGATTAAGTCATCATTTTGATGACACATTCCATCTTCAAAACATTCTTATCTAAGCATGATAACCTATTATCTTTATGATGTACACTCTATACTAACATATACCTTAAAACATTTGTAATTCAAACATCCCTATATGACTACATGACTGACAAATGAATGGTCATGATGACTTGAAGAAACTCCTCACACCTTGATTTTACCCTATTGAGGTACCTCTTCATAGATTCAAGCACATCATTAGACTTTTGGAAACACTTGATTCATGTATTTATACTTGAAAACTCATGACACCCCTTTTGACTCAAGAATTGACATCATGATACACCACAGACCATAGACTCTTCCATCAATACTAACCACTATCGCAGACCAAAGAAGGATATTTTTCATAAATGACAAGACATAACAACCTCTCATAATACATAAATATGACTCTTACACACACTTATTCATTCCAACATTATAATACACCATGATAATAACACACAAACCTCAAGAACACAGACTAGCATACACCAAAGACTACAAGACTTGAGTCTTGATGTATACGCAACTTGACTAACCATATAGGATCACATGAACATACTTAAAGACTTTAAATGACATACCTTAACATCATGAAGAATACACAAACAAACCAAGACAGTTCCCCCTCACTCCAATGCTTCATTTGAACCAATACACCTCTAATAAGCCTAGTAGAGGCATATGTCATCATGGAGGGGCTAGATGAGAGACCTAAGAAGGTCTCAAGCCTTCTTTTGGCTCCTTGATTGATTCATTCTTTTTTAATATTCATTTAGCATAGTACTACTTATCCTTTTGATCAATCACACCTTTGGGATCCTCTTGAACACCTTGGCTATCCTCTTCCTTCTTCTTGTACTTCCAAAACTTGTGGCTTGGATCCTTGAGTCCCTTTCTTCAATTGTCTTGCATCATAGAACCTTGCAATGTGCCCTATCTTGTGGCACCTAAAACATTCCACCTGTCTTTTCTTACACTCAATTGACTTATGTCCAAAACCATTTCAAGAAAAAAATATATCCATTGAAATTTCTTACATACCTTTTAGTGTTTGATTGTCCATTCTTGCAATACTTTGCAAGATGTCCCTTTTCATGAAAAAGGTAACATTCTGCACCATATCTTTGGCCTACCTTTTTCTCCTTCTTGCCTTGACATTTTTCTTCACTCTCTCCTTCACAATGATGCTCCTAAACTTTTTCTTTGCAAACATCCTTATTCTCAACCTTAGGACTGCACATACTAGCTCTATGTCCATAAACACCACACTTATATGCCATGAAAAAATCCATACCTATATGTTTTGGTTGTCTGATAGATGATCTTCCATGAGATGGAAGCTTTGAATTCTCTCCCATGCTTGGTTGTCTTCTTTCATTAGATCCTTGACTTGATTCTTCCTCATTTTTCTCTTATTTGAATGAATCCTCCTTGAAGCCTAGACATGTTCTATCACCATATGCTTTTTGTTTTCCTAACATCTTATACAAACTATCTAAACTTTCATGAAAATATGATACCTTTCTTGTAATGGTAGATAAATCTTTCTTCAATATCCTCTTTCTCAACCTCATGTTTGAGACACTCTTCTTTCTTGATCTTCAACTCAGCTAGGGCCTCCTCAAGTTGAGTCTTTAAAACCTTGATTATTTCCTCATTAGATACACATAATGTGTCCAACTTTTCTTTAAGAAATGCTACTTCCCACCTTAGGTTATAAATATCCCCATTATTGTCACCAAATATCTCCCTCTAGCTTGTTAGGTTGCTTCCAAGGGCCTTCTCTGATACCAATTGTTGGAAGTGACAATGGACTGAGGGGGGTGAATCAGTCCTCGATAAAACCTTTCACTCTATACTTCAAAACATCAAACACACATCCTCATGAAACACATACATCAATGCATGATCACAAACAAATATAACTTCACCATGAAACATACTCCAAAGCAAGGATCATAAGATATACACAAAAACCAAATTTTAATGATATTCAAATCAGATCACCACTTTCTTTATTGATATTCAAATCAGATCACAATGAATTGATGTCTTCAACACAAGATACAATCAAGTGATACCAAGACAATCAACCTTGTCTCATGAATACATAAGAATATGTACTTCTTTGAAAATGAATTAAACTCAATATCATACCTAAAAATACTTCAAAACCTGTAATGACATCAACATGCTATTGAAATTAGCATTCAAATACATGACATTAAATTTTCCCTCCTTCATCAACTCGCCATCAAAGAAACATCACCATATTTTCTTCGCTCAAATCATCCTCATGAAAACACCACTAACTACTAACCTATAATGTAATTCTAGTGGTTTTGGGCTAGGCCTAAGGGTTTTTTTATTTGCAAAAAAAAATCTTCAAAAGAAGATAAAAGGGGTTCCAAAAGAATAGCATACATTGCACCCAAACATCACTTTTATAGCCTCTCCTTGATTCAAATTAAAAATAGGTCAGTTTCCCTCCTTTATCTAGACCATACCCAACATAAAAACATCCCATAATAATCACTAGAAAATTCATAATCGACCCATATAGGTCGGTCATGCTAAAAACCTTCATCCATGCACCAAAAATCCTCAAAAACCCCACCAATGGAATGAGAAAAATCCCCTCATGCCAAAACTATTTTTATTTAAGCTCTAAAAATCACCATACATGAGTAATATTTCATTTAAACATCATCCATGGTCACAATTTACTTGAACCAATCAAATTATTTCATTTAATGGGCGCAGTGGCTCATTTCCTTCACAAAATAGTTGTTTCCAACACCCTGAATCTTCCTTTGGGACTCAAGACCCCTCAAGATGAATTCAACTATGGAATGTGACCACTAAATGGAAATTTCAAAGACCTATAAAACACATTTATGCAAGATATATCTCATGAAACATCCCCTGGTTCAAACCACATCAACTTTTTCCTTCACCAAATCAAGTTGCCCAAAAATTAGTTTTACAAATGTAAATATTTAACACCCTTCCTGATACACTTTCAAGACCTTCCAAATGGATTCAATTGATGTAAAATTAATCCATATTAACATTTATAATTGATTTTAAAGATCACCCAATCCATTTCATGCACTAACAAACTCATCTTTCAACAAACACCATTCTATCCTGCAAATCCAAAAATCTTCTTGTCCACAAACAGACCTAGAAACTATATCAAAACTTATCACCATGATAAAAAAACTTATATCACTAGAAATATATATTCAATTATATTTTTGAAAAAACTTTAATCACCTCCTAACTCATATTGTAGCTCATGTAATGTCAATTTTACTAAAGACTACTTATAACTGCCCTTTGACCAGTCAACATAAATGAAGCATACTAAACCATTTATCAATGCATAACCATGACCTAATAATATCATGTACATCAATAAAACTCACATAAATCATATAATGGTCATTTAGTTTACAACTCCTTTGGAAAACCTTGTCCCAAACTGAACTTCTTCAGAAATTGACCTGTTTGAGTGGGGTCCACTCACCACCACAAGCTCTACCATATATTTATGGAAATATGAAGGATTATTCTACATACATGTTACAATAACCATTTATACTAAAAACAATAATTTCTTGCCACTTAGGATCATTATCTCTCCTACTGCTTTTGAGTTAGGGTTTCAAACTCATAAAAAGTTGTTTACCTTCTTAACATTCGTTCATAAAAATGTGATGATGAAATGACCTCATTATTTTTTAAAACCTTATATAATTAATGTATAAACATCCTTAAAATCCAAAAGGTCCCATGAAAATCACACAATTTATGGTGAGCATCAAAAGACCCAATTCAAGCTGGAAATGACCTTGTTCTTAACCATGTTTCACCAAAATCATCATATCTTGCAAAATTCTCATCATGGCAACCTGAAATTTTTTCCACTACACCATGACACACCCTAATAACATCTTCAATCATTTCCATGTCACAAAAAACACTCCATCTCTCCATCCTATCTCATTTACATAGCTAGCCCTTAGGGTTTTGCACTATAAAGGCTAGGGTCAACTAAAACAACCTCATAACACATCACGAAAACTCTCCAAATGGTCCTAACATACCTATTACATCATGAATCAACTACCTACATATAACCATGAGCTCATATATATCCACAACTCAATCTCATGTTATCTAACTGCCATACTTGGTCCAAATGAGCACCTAAATCATGATCACCAACTTGTATCTACACCTTACAACTCATGTGAGTGCCTAATACTCTCCAAAAACATGTTATCCATCATTTAAACATTCTTCTCAAGACACCAAAAATATCCAATCTCCATTCACCATCAACTAGGCTAGCTAGGTCACCTGAATAGGCTTGTAAGAGCAAGCAATCCTCACTGAAACACCTGATATCATCATGAACACCTCTAAACCATCATGTCATCATCATCCTCAACATGATTTAACCCTAATCCATCACTTGAATTTTTCATTAATGAGGTTTTACATCAATGACATAACCTATTCAACAACATGCCAACATAAGATGTCTACAACATCACCATGTGATTAGAGGGATGTCGGTTAGAGAATAGAACTTCCATTTCAACTCTCCTTCTCGGCTTGGTATTCAAAATCATAGCAAGATTCAAAAACCAGTCATAACATTGCTTCATCAATACCAATGCATGAACTTGCAGATCCTTTTGAAGCTTGGATCATGTTTTATTTGATCTCTAGTTCACCTTCAAAGTCATGGAAAAGCTCTACCATCTTCATTCATACGTGGAAACACTAATTAGGACAAGGTCCTAAATATATATAAATGCCTAGAAAAACAGTCTTTACAAACTGAGAAATATCATGCACTTATCCACCTTTTCATGACTCCTCTGGCACAAGTATGAAAATTTATGTCTTTGGCAACTCATCAAGTCCATAGCATACTTCATTTGAAGGCATGAAGCTAAAATATGCTTAAATTCCATAGATTTCTCATACTAGGTTTCAAATCCCAAGAACTAGTCTTAGCCTAGAATAATTCCATCACTCAAGCCTTCACTTTCATACCAATCCATTCCATGGAACATTTCTCAAGAGACCTCTACTTTATCCTTAAACATTCACTTGCCTAGGTTGTGTGAAGACAATCACACTTGTACACTTGTCCTTCAGACCTTCTTGACATGGATGATGAGAGAATTTATACCATGAGTATTAAGATGTAAAAACGCTTCACTAGACCATGTCATGGGCTCAATAATGTCATGTTAGACATCTAGCAGCTATTCATACACACATTTCACTTCAACAACAAGATTTCACTTCATCATCCTTTGAAACATCATGACTGGTTTTTTCCTATATAGGCCTTAAGCGGTAGGTCATATTAGGTGAATTTTTTCACGTAAATTGAGAAATTAACATACCTAAAACTTCTCATGGAAATTTGAGGCACCTCCCAATATTTCTTCCACAGTTGACCTTTCATCATGAACCCTATTGTATATGATTATACCATAAAATATTTAGAAAATAGTGCTTTTTTTACCTTCTCATGACACTTAGAACATCAAAATGGCACCCAAATGAAATATTAAGAATCATCTACAAGCCCAAGTAATTGACTCATCTTTCCCAAACCATTTTTTGACCAAACTAATAATTTCTTCTCCATGGCTACAAGATTAGGGTTTTAGGAGGGTTTGGACCTACCTAGATTATTAAGGATCTTTCATAAATATTAGGACATCATTTTAACTCATTCCACTTGAAAAATTATCTTAACTCCATGCCCCAACATTGATGAAAATTTTAGGTCACCATGTATATGTTTAATGTGCCAATGAGCACTTAAAACTTTACCCTTGAGCTAGAGATGGTCATTCTGAGAGCTCGGTAGAACCTAAGACCTCATATTTTGAAAAATATTCTTCATATTGACCTAAATTTTGGTCCAGAGCACTAGGAAAACAACATTCACATATCTCAAGGCTCATTTTCTCATAAATATTTTATCTTTATGACCATCATGATTTATCCATGCTTATCAGGTTTTTCCTCATGAACATGCCTCCAAAAGGTCTTGAACTTTCCTCTACCAGCTAAAGAATGACCTGAAACATCTTTCACATCCTCTCTATTATTCCACAATAGACATTAATGCTTTTATTACCCTACTTTATCTTTCTTTACTCCATACTCCAAGTCATGCTTGTATTAGGTCTTAGAACTAGGCCTAATTGAGATTTTTTACACCATGATTCATGAAACCTAACCTATTCTTCATCATGAAGACCATTACACACATTTGAAACACCTATTGGAACATTTAGGAAGGATTTAGAGTTCACAACAAGCACCTAGTTGTTTTCCAATGTACTGAGCATGCACCAAGATCTTGTATATACACCATGACACCTCACATCACATCAAGACATCATACAAGTCACTTTAAACACAACATTTGAAGTTTAAGGAAGGCACTACCAATCAACCTTTATACCCTTGAATAGTTTAAACCTCACCACTCACTCATTTACATCAATTCCACATAACATCAATGACAACATCAATGAAACATGGTTCAACAATCTCTCCCTTTGTCATTGATGGCAACAAACTAAGAAAAATTGATGGAAAACTATCATATCAACACCTTCAATGCTCTCTTTTCCTATTTCTTATTGCACTCTCCCCATTTGATATCTATGAAAAAAATTTCTTCAATAAATGGCATGCAAACAATCATCAACAAAGCATAGGTTTACCTCTACAAGACCCTCCTTGGATTAGGCTCACTTTCTTGTCACACATGGCTTCAGATGATGTAAGAAATTCTTCACCAATCAACCTCAATGCTCCCCCTAAATTATGTTGGAAAATTTTCCCATATTATATATACAAGGATTTCAATTTTTTGAGCACCCACTCAACTTGAAGCACCAACTCCAATTTCTACACCAAGCACACACTTGACAAATTTTTCCAGCTCCTACTTGCATGGAAGCAAAAACTCCCAATTTTTCTAAGAACCTACTTAGTCTTCATGATTTTTTGATCACTTTCATATGAACTAGTTTCTTGGAACAAAAAATTAGTGATCTCTCACTCATCTCCTATATTTTATCCTTCTTCTTCACATGCCTCGATTCACCTATTTTCTCATACACATATACTTCTAAAACTTTGTGTTTAAAAGCATTTTTTCATGCATATTTTTGCATTCATATAATCAAAGATGACACAAACTCACACCTATTCAAATTCAACTTCTAACCTCTTGAACTTATCACACCTTCAACTCATACCAATGGATCTACATGACATCATCTAAAAATTGTAATGTGGCAATCATTACATATGTAGAAGTCAGTTACATGTACATTCATGTCATGAACTATCATAACACCTCTCCACCCTATGAAGAACTAGAAAACATGACTTAACTCACCACACTTCTGATGATATTGCTAATATTCTTCTTTTAGACTGACATTTTCCACCTTCTTGTGTAACAATTGATTCTTTTTTTCTTCTTCTTCACAACGAAGCTTTCTTTGTCTTCTAGCCAACTTGGACAATGTAATGAGTGTTATGAAGATTTTTGCAAATTATAAGGCTTTCCTCTTTTTCATCAAAGTCCTTGACAAGATTTACACTTGACATTTCACCTTCAAGACTCCATTAGAGCTCATATGCTCTACCAGGTGCAAGATCTTCAAAAACGCAATTCTTAATTTAAGTGCAAGGGACACACTTCCAGATCATGTCATGTAATGAAAATAGGAGGAGTGACTCTTAAAAATGTCTACAACATCACCATGTGCTTGGAGGGTTACAGGTCAGAGCATATAAATTTCATTTCAACTCTCCTTCTCAACTTGGTATTCACAGTGATTTTAGCAAAAATAGAATCATGTTAAACCCTAGATATTGCAGAGTCACATATGATAAATAAACGCTAAAGCACATATTTGACACAAGTAATAAGCTAATGAAAATTAAAAACCTAGGTGTAAGAGAGGGAGTAGAAGACTTAGCTGATTTCGTAATAAATCACGAAGTGTTTTGGAATGGAAAATTGATTAACATGAGAAGGAGATTGTCAAAACCGCACTCATAAAATTCTTTAACTATCAGAATAGGCTGGACCAGGGCACCTAGAATGGCGTTAAGGTGCCTAGGTGAAAGATACTTCTGGTAGGGGCTTGTGACTACGCAAATGCTCAGAATTTGATTTTTCTTATGTCACAAGGTGGTCAATAACCTTAACCTTTGGTCACCTGTATGTCGCTAGATGATCGTAGAATTTTCCTGTAACCTATAAAACAAATTATATCATGCAAAACCCCAAACTATATCTAATCCCAAAAAATATAGATGTAAATTGGGAGTCGGACTGACCCCGATGATCACCTGATAGAGTGAACTTACAACTAAGTACTACACTACATCTCAAAATCCATGTAGTTCTTGTTAAGTGTGTGAAATTATGCCCTATGAAGCTCTCGTGCAAGATGCACTTGATAGCAAGTGATAGCTAGATGTAGCAATATATATAGATGTGTGGATGAAAAAATTAACTTCCTCTATTGTGCGTGTATGCAAAAAAATCTAGTCACTTGTCCCTTGTATAATTATTATATGAATTCCTTTGATGCTCTTAGATGCATTTGGATGTAACCTTAGGTGATGATAATAGCTTCATAGATCTTGGTCCCTTATTATAGTCACATATCTTTGATTTATATGATTCCCTTCTTTGAATTTTGTAATTGACAGCTAAAAGGCCTACCCATAAGAAAAAAAGATTCCCAAAAGATAAAAGAGGCCCAAAAGAGGTGAGAAAGATACAAAGAAGTCGGGGTTCCTAGAAGGATGAGGGTGTCTGGGTGTTGGCGTCCTGACTGGGTGTTGGTGTCCAGAGTCAATAAAGATACAACAATGAAGATTAGACTGGGTTGTGCGGTGTAGAAGGCCAAATGGAAAATAAGAAACATGGACAAAAGGCCAAAGATAGTTGTCAATTGCTAGTTTTCTCGCTTATGAATCATATGATTAGTGGCATGTGATTAGGACCTAGAAATGCACCCAAGTGTGTGATTTTGTGTCTACATTTTCTCCCACTTTATGTTGTTGAGTGAATACTCAATAACATACAGTAGACAAGAGATGTATACCTAATAACCATGTAGATTGTGATGGATAAATTGTATCGAATAGACAAGTGAAAGCGTGAAGCGATAAAAATTAAGTGTGGAAGCTAAGAAAGAGAAAGTGACCCTAGGGGTGAAGTGTTTTAGTTGTATTGTTTTGTACTTGTTGTTATTGTATCTCGATGAAGGGTTGTTTCTTGTTGTGTATTGAGGACGGACTTGTAAAATAAGAGAGAAAGAGTATTCAAATATGTGTATATGAAAACTTTGTAAAGTCTTGTAAAAGTATGCAAAAATGTGAAAAAGTAGTAAAAGGAAAGTGTGCACCTAATCTGTGATGAGTGAAAAGGATAGAAAATGTTCTGAAAATGTTGTAGAAGAGTAAGTTTCTTGGGAAATATCACTCCAAGAGCAATTTTTTTGGGAGATCTTACACTAAGAATGAGTTTTTGGGGCAATCTCACACCAAGTGTGAGTTTTTTTTGTGATCTCACACCACGGAAGAAGAGTGTTAGGGAGACAGGTATAATTTTACTCTCCATCCATGAATGATTCCCAAATTTATACACCACTGCAGATGGTGTGATCCTTCTGTGTTCCATGCATGTTCAAATTTTATTTAAGGAGAAAACAAAATAGAATGTATTATGATTGCTGGAGAATTGTGTCTGTACTGTGAAAATTGCTATGTGCACTGCTAAATTTTTTGATGATCTAAGAAAGTGATGGTAGCTTCCTCCTGGTCATATACACCCAAAAAAGGTCAGAATATCCCAGGTGCTAGTGTCTATATCTAGGCACTGGTATCTATGCTAAACTGAGGATCCATGTCAGATTCTGAGTCGTTTTGTGACTATAGTTGTGTTATGTTCCTATAATGTGAAGGCCTATACTGAAGCTTTGAGCTCCTATATGGCATGAATTATTCACCTAATGTATGCCCCCCTCATTTGAGGTGCATGCGGTGCCGCTAGGAGGATGCTTCCCAAAGGAGAGAACCGAATGCAAATATGAAATTGATACTTTACAAGGGGAGGTAATGTGCATGGTAGAAACCAAGGTACATGCAAACAAAGTGGATAAACATGTGTGTTAGTATACAAAGTGACAAGAACGTTATTGAAGATAATGTAAACAAGCAATAGTGCAGAAAAATTAGACTTCAAAAAGTGGGTTTCAAACATGGGACATCGCTCACAATGTCACAAGATAATCAGGGCCGAAGCGGCCAAAAACATACAAGTAATGAACAAGCAAGACACAGGGAAAATCCCACAAATAATATCATACAATAGAACACAATGGAAAATAATATCAAACAAAGTATCAAACAACCATGGTGGAAAATAGGTCCTGCAAAGAAAATGTTGTACATAAAGCACCCGTTAGCATGTTAGAAAGATTAAAAGTATCTTAAGATGTGTATATAGTGATAGATTAGTTTTCTAGTAAGAATATAAAGTAGTATAAAATGAAACAATAACACCTATATTGTGTAAGAAATTAGATGCCCCCAAGAGCCTCAATGGGACGGGTAAGAAGTGCAGTGCCAATAGAACGCCATTGTGTAATTTCTCAATAGAACCATTTTTCTGGAAAAACATTTATGATCTTTATAATGTTTCAATTGAAACTTAAATGTACAAGGGAAGATGTTGATCAATAGTTTATCTCTTGAAGATCCTTAATTATCAAAGGTAACAATATTCTCACTATTATTCACAAATCTAATAATATAGAAAAAGTGCTCAAAAGTTCAATATTACTTAGTAATGTGATTTTTTTAATCCTTTGTATTTATAATATTCTTTAACACATTGAATTTAGTAACTCCCTGATAGATATCTTAACATTATTATAATGCAACTCATCCATGATATCATTTTTTGCACATGCAACCTTAGATTATGATCTTAGGGGAAATTTGAGATCTCTCACTTTCCATCTCCCCCTTGAGGTTGAGGGATAGTAGCCTTGTTTAATATTATACAGTTCAACTCATAGGTAGGCATCATACAATAAAAAAAAACAAGAGTTGGATCAATATAAGGCACAATAGATTCCTTATCATGTGTGAGGGAATTATGACATAAACATGGAACATTATCATTACATACAATCATATCATGTCCATAAAATAAACACAACAATCTATGATATATCATTGAAACTAGGAATTAAAAAATAGTACATAATGAACACGCATGAAAGATATATGTTATTGAATATTAAATATTATAATACAAACTCTTATGGAACTCTAACAAGTGTTACATGCTTGTTTATATGGTTAAATTCCCCTGTTGGTACAAGAATGCTTCAAAAATTAAAATATTCTTTCATTACAACTTCAATATTGTTTTATCTAGATATGCACATTGTAAATGCATCAGTAGCCTTTTTCATTTATAGGTTTTTAAAATTCAAATTAAAGCACTATTGGTGCATAAGTTGATGAAAAATAATGATAAATAAGGGTTACAATCTCGAAGTGTCCAAGTCATTGGTAAAAAAATCCCACAACAGAAAGAGTAAGCATAATACAAGTATGCATATGATAGACCACATATGTAGGTATACAAATCTTCTATACTGCATTTTTATTTTAGGTACAGAACTGGGAAAGTTTATAGAACACGAAACATAGGGATAGAGAAATGAGAAAAAATCAAGGACTTAGAATTAAATAGGGTCAATATAAAGACAAATAATAAATTGAGAAGAAGAATTCAAAATCGCAAATAGAGAATACAAGGTCAAATGTGTTGAAAACACACACATACAAAAAAACAAAAACAAAAACTTTAATAACATGAAACACACACACAAACACACACAAATTCAAACTTGGACGATGATCAATAAACTCATACACTACAAAATCATAACTTACATAAAAATTCAAACTTAGACTTATGATCAATAAACTCATAAATTACGCGAGCCCTAGCCCTACCCTAATAATGGTTTATACGCAAGCACTAGCCCTAGATTCGCACAAGCCTGTGAACTTTGTATTTGTAGATCCATGCCAGGATCTAGCTGGAGCTCCTCATCCAGTAGACGGTGATGGAGGGGGTAGGTCATGGATTGATCTCACCTTCACTAATGTAGGGAGCTCCATCTATGTGATTGAACCTCTTCTCATTGATGGCAGTCCAAACCCTAACCGTTCTTAAGCTCCATCTGGGGGCGTTCTTGGGGATATGCAGGGAAATGGCTATCTTGAATCCTTGTTGGAAGGCTCTTTTCGTGGTGGGCTAGAGTAGGGAGCTTTACCTGTTATTCCATTGCTAGATAGAGAGAATAGATGCAGATCTCCTGGAACCTCCTTCAAAGATGTTTTAAAAGGAAAGGAATCCTCCATGAAACCTACAGACATTACCCTGTGTACTACATTTGGGGAAGATGTCATTTCATCTGAGATTTACTACAAAGAGCATGCTTTGATTTGTAGATTCAGGGGTTTGTGGTGCAACCTTCTTGTTCTTCATGCGTGGATCTCTAAGCATTGGACTCCAGCTTTAACTGGTAAGATAGACTTATATCCGTGTGCTAAAGGCATTTTCATTGTGACTTTCTCTTCAAGAGCTGATAAAGACATCATTGTTTCCAAGCTATGGACCTGCCAATCCAAATATTTGGTCATGAAACCCTGGTTCCCATCCTTTAACCCGCACACAGAATCATTCTCATGGAAACCTGTTTGGATTAGGCTGCCCCATTTACCTCTCCAATTGTGGATTCATGACTGTTTGACTTCCATTGGCAATACCTTGGGTACTACACTCTATATAGATTCTCAAACCACTAATTACACCCATACTACCTATGCCCGGATCCTGGTGGAACTTGAAACTAGTAAAAATATTCCTGCTACTATAGACCTTAGAGTGAAAAATAGAACTTGATCAAAAACTCTTGACTATGAAGGTCTACCTTTCCGGTGTAAAAGGTGTTTTGGCTTAGGACACACCTCTACTACTTGTGGGATGGAAAAATGTCAACATGAGAAGCGCAACTGGTGGAAAGACGCACTCCCAAAACACCTAATTTTTTATGCTAAAAAGGATCTTAAATCAAAAACAGATACCGTGGTTGAATCTGAATTTGCCCTAGAAACCCCTCTATCCAAAACTCAAATTAGCAGCATGAAATATGCACAAGTTGTTGAGGGCAGCAAGGAAAATAATAAATATATCTCTTAGGATGACAACGTGGCTACCCCAATTGGAACAAATGTGACTAAGGAAAATACTCCTCCTTTGTCTTCTCCTCCAACCGTGGAGGCTCCTTCAGGCTGGGTAACAGTCAGCAAAAAGAAAAAAAATCACTGTGAAGGAGAGCTCTATGCCTAGATGATTTTCTCTGTTAGTGTTCGGCTGGGTTACATTATTTCATTTTTCGTGGCCAAATCATAGATTGTTTATTTTCCAATGGTGTTGATGTACCATTGTTGTTTGATCATTATACATCAGTTGTTTATTTGTTGATGCGTTGTTAGTTATGGATTTTTTCTTTGTAGTTTGTTTTATGCAGTTGGTCTTTATTGTTCTATCTGGATTTTGATCTCTTTCTTTGTGCTCAAACTTCCAATTCTGGCTTCTAAGCCTTGTTGTACAAGGGTATAGTCCCTTTCAAAAATCTATTTACCAATAATAAAAAAACTCATAAATTAATATAAAATATTAAAGTGCAATGGAAGTCACCTATAACGCAAATTCCAAACATGGGGCATTACAATATCTTCCATCATAATGGATATTTCATCGATAACCTTATATTAAAAATGTTGGAAGCACATGGACAAATGAAATCCTAGGAAGGAACCCCCATATATAGCCTCTACTTTAAACAACGGTCCTAGAAGCCTCTCCCTCACACCCACCTTCCTGGGGTACACAACTTCCATCTGTTAGAATGCTCAAATCTGTGACATTTATGGCTACCAAAATAATTACAATATTTCCCATTAGCAATGTATAAATTATTTTAGCAAATTACATGTGTAAATTTAAGCAAGGTGAACCATTATACATGGAAAAATGTGAGCCTAAGAAAGAATCCCCCATGTAGATTTTGTGTTTTCACCAACAATCCTACAACTATATAATTTAATGAATTATGGCCCACTTGAGAAAATTTAACACCTAACACTTGGTTTCTCTTAATATTTATGTTGTGCAGATAATACACATGCATTCATGACACCTTGAAAACTACAAAAAAAATAAGTGTTATAGATTCGCCTAAGGATGAAAAATCACATATGTTTGTTATGTGATCCTTTGTATTGTGTAAACTATGAAATATTAAGCATGTGAAATTCTAATACGCAAAGAAATAAAAGGAAGCATATGCTAAAGTGTGTACGTTTTGCATGAAGTGTAATTATGTTTTATTTTTGTTCCTTCCCTTCATAATGACTAACTTTGTGTTCTTCTTATACCTTGTAGGAATTGAAAGAATCACCAAGGTTCTCAAAGGAGTGTGTGAGAGTTTGGAAATTCTTTATGCACACAACACAAAGAAGACAAACATTAATTGGTTTCTTAATGACAAAGGATGCCACAAAAGTCAACACAATCAATCAATTTTGAAAACAAATTACATCCATGTAATAGAATCTAATTTTGTCCACATTGTCAATAAAAGATGTTGGAGAATGTCTCGTTGAACATGCATGTCATAGAATATGTGCCACATAAATTTAAATTAGTATTAACTTGAACTTCATGCCACATATGTGCAATAAAGAGCATTGAACATTGTATGAACTAAACTGAAGATCATATGTGATTTCCTTCTAGATCATCTAGAGAGCATTCAATTTGATTGGTCTATATAACCTCCATGTATCTACGCTATCATATATGCATTACATAGTTGGTTGAGGCCATTTATTGCTAACACTTGTAATTTTTACCAAGTAATTGCACGGTATCTCCTATAAATACCCAGATGAAAGGCTTTACTTTTTTTTACCCTTGTAGAAAGAAGCTTTTGAACATTTTAATTCATTTTTGCTTAATTCTCTTATTTCTACTTTGTGTTTCATCTTGGATCCTTATATTTGTCTACACGATTTCCATCTAGTTGAAGTATATCCCTCCTACTCATTAATAGATATATATTTTTCATTATTATTTTTTGAGTTGATGTCTTCTTCCTCCATGTGTAATAACATTGCACTCCTCTTTTGTTTGCAACAAATTCCTCATACTCTTGAACCTACTCATGTCTTGATCTAACGAATGTTAGTCTAAGTGTGAGTATGGTTTCTTGGATATGTATTTTCTCACTAAAATTGGTCATCTCTTCCATGCCATCATATTCATTTCTTGTACTGCCCTACTTTTCTCTTCTTTTGCACTTTTTAATGACTTTGTTAGAGTAGGACGAAAGCTTATAATTAGTTTATATTACTAATTATTTATGATTGCAAGTGATACTCATTATGTGTTATCTATTACAAGTGAACTCTTGTATGCTCAATGAATGACTGACTTGCATTCTCGTGCAAACCCATGCTTAACCCTTTGAGGTTGTGTTTCGTAATTCTCACATTGTCCACTTGTCATAAAAATGTTAAAAAAATTTAGAACTTTTGAGTCTTGGGAAGTTCCTTCATTTCCTGGTCATACTCGCCTTATGTTAGTTTAATTTGAAGAGAAAATCTGGAGTTAGCCAAATTATGTGTTAATGGTGCTTGTATCAGATGAATTGGAGTTTCAAGGAACAGGGAGAACTATTCCCTTGTTCCTCATGTTTCCTACTTCATCACTTTTACCACTTTGTAGGGCATTTTTGGTCCCACCGGGGGGTTTTTTGAGAACCAATGGAACTTCCACCCTTGTTTTCCACTTCCAGTTATTCCCCACTTCTCCACCATTCCTGCCACGGTCGCACACTTCGGTGAAATCGGGCACTAGTGGTACCACCGTCCATGTTCCTCCCTACCTCTAGTTTTATGATTCCCCCACTCCTCCCGACTCCATCTCCATTAATGGAAAAATTGGCCATTGTGGGTATTTGGAGAACTAAGGGAAGTGTTCTTGAGTTCCCTCCCTTCCCCGCATAAGTGATTTTTCTACCTTAAACACCAAAATGGGGATTTGGACATTATACAGTTTGTTCCATCGGGCCTTATTTTATCTGACTTATTGTTTTGAAATCTTGAGCGAGAGAGTAGGTGGAAAAGAGTTAGCATTGGAATGTTATAACCTCTCCCACTCCACTTTATCCCTCACATTTTCAAAATATCTCTCCTACCTTGTATTTTTCTACCCGTCCTCCTCTCTCGCGTCTAAGTCACTATTTTTCTCCTTTCTCCCTTATCCAGTAACCAAATTCAAAAATTTGAGTTGCACTAGGAACGTTGAGAGGAAACCTATATTTTCTAATATTAGGTGAGTGGTTGTATCCATATTTCAGTTGCTTTTGTAATTGTGTTAGTTTTGGTGCTCTTCTCTTCAAATTCCTTCAAAAATCCTTTATCAAAACCAATTTTCTCCCAAATGTGTACTTGATATGTCAAAATGAAGTTATTGTACATGCCAGATATGAACAAATTTCCTCCCTAGATACCTTTGTTCCTAAAATAGGGGAAAGTAATATCAAACACATGAACTTAAATGAATTTTGGGCCAAGATGAATGATGATAGCCCAACCATTTTATCTCGAAGTGTTTTAAATAATGGTTTAGCCCATGCAATGGGCTTTCCTACATTTTTTCAATGTGTTGATACAGTTTTAGCTTGTGCCTCTTTTTTTATCTCCAAACCAAGGAATTGAAGGACCATTAAGGACAAGTTATTGTACAATTAGATGCCCACCATATTAACTTGGCTCTGGGAATTCCTACCTTTGAGGGTTCTAAGGTATTAACTGAATTTGATAGCCAAAAGAAATATGGCCTAACTCCCAACAAGTACCCAATCCATATTTCCAAGTCTTGGCTCAGATTTAAAAGGAAAGAGCCATCAAAACTACCTAAAATTCTATACATGATTGATTTTGTTGAGGAATTTTCATATATGATAAGTCTATTAGAATTAGTAATGGGTTTATCATCTACTCAAGAGTTCCAGAATTGGATGTGCATCTACATCAATTTTATTTTTGAAGGCTTATAACCACTGAATTAGGGAGATTATATGTGAGAATTTGACTCAACAACTCACCCAAGTACACCAGACCAAAGCATTCTGCATGACCTCCTATTTGATGTACACCATAGATGGGTATAGGATATGGATTGTCTTGTCAAGCCAGGAGAGCAGGAAAAATCTAGCCATCTATGATTTTTACACACAACTGGCTTGAGAACAACAAGAGCTACCATAGGAGATTGAATGATGCTTTCAAAATGTTCTTGGTAAGGTTATTAGAAGGGAATGTGACAAGTAGAGTTTCCCTAGAGGCTAGATAATTGATCTCAATCTATGGTAGCTTGTTCATATAGTTCAAGAAGTTTTCTTATATTCAGACAGCAAGATTTGAGTGATCCCCTTACAAGCTCCCAATCTATTTTAGTGACAAGATTATCCTTATTGATATTTTTAGACAATTAGACCTCCTTCATAGGACTTGCAGAGACAAAAAGATATCTACAATCCAATTTCCCATAACTTTGGGAAATTATGCATGCAAATTTGTCTTGGATGCTCAAAATGTTGAGAGAACTATCTCTCCTTTCAACCTTCATCCATATAAGAAAAGGGCTTCTTTCGATTGCAAGAATTTTATAGACAATAATCTCTGACTCTCATATTCTAATCTACCAGCATTTGAGTACTACTGGGAAGATTTTTTGGATGATTATGATGTCAGAAAGAGAGCCTATGGAAGATTGACCCAACTATGCATCCATGATTTTTAATTGTATGCATTATCAAAAGGAATGGTTAATGATGGTTCAAATCTCTTCTCTGAAGAATTCACAAACTACATTCAGTACACTCCTCTTCCCATCATTTTCTAGTCACATAAGGAAAAGGATAACCCATATGACCTTAAAACTCTTATTCTTTTGAGGACAAGGAATAGGCTGAATAAGAAAGTCAAATAATTCAAAGATTATCAAAAGGAAGCTTCTTCTCAAGAAGCATCTTCCTCATATAAAGCCACTCCTCCCTAGTAGACCCTTACTCCCCCTCTCCTCTAGAATTTGGAACCAAATTCTATACCAAGAAAGATAAATCTAAAAAGGATAAAATAAAGCAGACACCAAGACAGGGAGATGATAACAAAGAGGAAACACAGGAAATGAGGGAAAGTAGTCCCTGAACAAGTAAAGAAGGGGTGAGGAAGAGATTATTGAAAAGAAATAAGTTGAGGAAGAAGAAGGAGAAGAGGGTGAAGAATAGTGATGATGAGGAAGAGGATGTAGTCTGAATTATCAACTCTTGATTCAAGAGAAACCAATGTTTTTAGGCCTAAATTGGATGTGAGATGACCTTCTTCTTCTCTTGTGACTTCTACTGTAGTAGTCTCAGTTGCTCAAACTCCTACTTCTCAACTTACTCTTGCATTGCCTCCTCTGGAAACATCATCAGGGGATTCATTCACCAAGGTTCAACCCATGGTAGACAAGGAAGAATAGAAAGGCTCAATCTAGGATTGAGGTCCCAAATATGATGCAGTAGCTACTCTTCTTGGTACTTCTCTTCCTCCAAAGAAATCCAAGACTGTTTCTCGTCTTGTCTCTGACTCTACAGAACAACAATTCTTAGAGATTTCCAGACCAAAGGAAGACAAGAATGATAAGGATATTTCAGTATCTAGATTTTGATCTAACTAGAATTTCCTTGGGAGAATCAACCCCCAAAGGTGAAGTGCACAACCTTAGGGAAATTGTCTCCAAGGTTATTGAAAGAGTTGAAAAAGGAAAACAAACTCAGGAGCAGTTGGAGGAACAAGTACAAGTTTTGGAAAATTTCATTAAATCCTTTTTATCATCTGGTACAGTACTCCATTGGATCTGACTCCTCTATCTGCACTCCCACCAACTCCCGCAACTGCTGGCATAGACCTGAAGGAAATAGCAGAAATTCATAAACATGCCACTCTTGGTAAAGCATCTAAGGCTTGGGTGGAGAAAATTCTAATCACAAGATTGGAATTCATTGATGAAGCCTGCAAGACTTATGACAACATTGTTTCAGCCTCAAGAACATATCAATTCAGGTATTGACAACATTGATAATGAGATTAATAGTTTGGGTAGATTCATTCATATCTTTGCATCATGGCCCTTATAGACAGAGAAAATTCTTCTTTCTGAGAAGATTTTTGATGACTCTAAAAATAATCTTTCCAAAACTTGGTCTTTTAGTATTGAGTGGAGAATGAAGGTCCTGGAAGAAGCCTCAACTGAGTTGCGGAATGTGATTCAAAAAGGAGAATCTTTGAAGGATGATATTTTTCTAGACCTGCACAGGCTCTTCGTTGTCAACTTTTTAAAGACAAGTTCATCTAAAAAGAACTTTGTTGATCATATTAAAAAATATTTTAACACTGCTTATCAAGGAGAATTTGTTTAAGACAGAGTTTTTTAATAAGGACAAGATGGAAGAATTGTCAAAGCTCAATAATGCTATTGTAGAAGTTGCAAAGGGACTTTCTCAGTATGGTGGAACAAGATTCAGAGATGGAAAATTCCTTGGGATCATGGATGAGCAACTTTAGCTAACACCATTGTGCCAAGGGAGACAAAAATTTCAGCTGTGGTCACCAAGTTCTAGATGCATGTTCTCAAGTTGAAAGTTCCTGCCATCTTCTGTCTCCTCACTTCATTCTTCCTCAGGCTCTTAATACTACTAGTTGTTCTATTTTTTCATTGAATTTATTGTGTAAAAAGGAAATATGTAATATAAATTCATTTGAATGTAACTCATTTAATTAAGTGTTTTATCACTTAATTAAAGCAACTAGTTAGTTAGGGTGGTTACTTCTTTTCCCCATTTGCCTATATAAGGCTTCATTTTATTTGTAAAAGGGGTTGGATGTTGGTACATTTTGGGATGTAAGAAATATTGATTCTGAATACAAAAGAAGTACCCTACTCTCTCTCCTATTTGTTTCTATCTATTTCCTTTCCTAGGTTCTGTTACATTTCACGTACTGTTTGCATTATCTAGATTCTGAAACTTTGTGTTCTTATGCATGGATCAGGATTTATTGAATTGTGATTCAATTTAAATCTTGTTTAATGTGATAAAATCCAATTATGTAGACATGTATATCTTCGAGTTCTTTTGGCATGTATGAGTAGAATAAGATTTGCACTCTTCTTATTTGAAAGTTGTGTTATCTCTTTCTTTCCTATTTTCCTTCTCATGTAGGTGACCCGGTGTCCTCTTGAAGGTTTGTTTTGCTGGGACTCTTAGAAGGAACTTTTGTGAATCCTTGATAGATAAATTTGAAAAGGAAAGTTGCGGTATGTGTCTCTCCTATTTTCATCCGTTTAGGTCTTGCCAAGAAGCCAACACAGCTGCATTCTTCTGACTATTCTTCTCTTGATCCTTCTTTTGTATTTGAAATCATGAAATTAATCAATGTTACCAACATCCTCATTAAAAATTATTAGTTTGCAAATATTGTAAATATTTTAGAATTCCATATTTTGGTCTAAATAAGGGAACCTCCCCATTAAAGAAGAGGGATTATTGTCCCCTGAACTGTTGACTGTATCTTCAATGACATGTTTTCACCCAACACCACTCTCACGCCAGTCCCATCAGACTGTACGAACGAATCGACAAACACCCTTATAATAACCACCACCATTCCCACCTCTAAGTTATTCCCAACATATCATTTGGCCACCAAGACCTGGTGAGAATTGAACCTTGGGGATATCACCACATGCACAACCCATCGCGCAATCATTTTCCTGTGCACGCGCCCTCCTTTCAAGAGAGGTACAGCTCCACCCATTTGCACATAACCCTATCTAGATTTTTCATGCTTGCCTGGGTGCCCCTGTTTCTTTCTCGACATCAATATTTTTGGCACTAGAATGGGAAAGATAGAGGTGCAACACTCGTGGAGATTAACAATGTACAATCCAATACATAATAGACAAAACAAAATGACAAATAAGGGCTAAAACCTCGAGACATTCAAATCATCAATAAAATATTTTATAATACAATAAGTAAGAATAATACAAATACATATATAATAAATCAGATATGTAAATATATAAATCTACTAAAATAGATTTAAATACGAGGAAAATTTTAAAAGAATTTCTAAAACCCAAAAATATGGAAAATATATATATATAAAGATGAGGAAAACCAAAAAAAAAGAATTAAATAAGATCAACATAAAACAAATAATGAATTAAGAAGAAGTTAGAAACGTAAATAAAAAATACAAAGTCAAAAATATTGAAAATGTTAAAAGAAAACAACTAAAATAACACGAAAATTCAAACTTATACCGATGATTAAAAAAATTCAAAAACTACAAACTCATAACTTACATAAAAATTCAAACTTGACTTCAGAAATAAACTACAAAATCATCACTTAGTTTATAACATGTTAAATTAAAATAATCAAAGCTTTGAATTAAAAGAAACTTAAAATTCGTTTCTTCCCATCTCATCGCATTCACATTCAAAGGCAATTTATTTGACTTGGAATTTGTGTTCCAACTTCCAACCATATAATATAATTCGTGTAGATGAATTTTGGTTGGCACAACAAATCGCATTTGGCATTTGAATTTCCAAATCACACGTCTTTCTCCCTTATCCACGTCAAAGGAATGCTATTTATAGTAGTCTTAACCAACCAATAAGATTTGTGGCTCAATCTTTCTCTTGGTTGGATTCAATTTTTCTCTTGGTTGTGTTCGATCTCTCTCTTCTTTTTTATATTATGCTATTGATCGTATTTGTTTTTGTTTTTGTTTGTGTTTGTGTAAGAAGAGTAGGTTGTATTTTAGTATTGTTTTTATAATATTGTTTATTTTTGCAATGTCCATCTTCCTCTTTGCAGCTAGAATTATTACAGATACAAAATAGATTATTTAACATATTTACGTTGAAATGATTTAGTTTGTTTTTATTTTTATAAACATATCTTAATCAACTTACTAACATAAGGTGCATTAGATTCCTTATCATGTGTGAGGGAAGTAAAACATGAACATGAAATACTATCAAATTACATACAAACATATCTATAAAGAAGCATAACAATATATGATATAGAATTTCATAATATTCTACATTAAAAATATTTAATTTTTAATAGTATATTCCTTTCACATGTGTTATTGTGTATTATTTTGTAATTCCTAGTTTCAATGATATATCATAGATCGTTATGTTTCTTTTATGGCATGCTAGGGTTGTATGTAGTGATAGTATTCTATGTTTATGTTGTACTTGCCTCATACATGATAGGGAATCTATTACGTCTTATATTGATATACAGTTTGTTTTTCATTGTGTGATGGAAAACTGTGAGGTGAACCATATAATATTAAAGAAGGCTAAAGAAAAAACTTTGAATTAAAAAATATTACTTAATAAATACATGTGAAAGGAATATGCTATTGAAAATTAAATATTGTAATGCAGGCTCTTATGGAATTCTAGCAAGTGCTAGATGCTTGTCTATATTTAATTGAATTCTACTTTTAGTACGAGGATACTTTAGAAATTGAAAGACTCTTTCATTACAACTTAAATATGATTCCCTCTAGATGTAATTATGTTATAAGTGCACCAGTAGCCCTTTTCATTTATAAACTTATTAAATTCAAATCAGAGCAGTATTTGTGCGCAAGCTAAACACCATGGACAAAAAAGAATGAAAAATATGGGTTGAAGCCTCTAGATACCAATTCATGGGTAAAAATGTCTTGCAATAGAAAGAGAATGAATGGTACAAGTACATATACAATAGACCAAATATGTCGATATACGAATCTACTAGACAAGATTGATATAGGTAGAAAACTAGGAGAATGTCTAAAACACCAAAAATATGGAAAGAGAAAAACATAGAAATGAGAAAAAACTGAAGACATACAATTAAATAGGATCAACAAAAATACTAATAATGAATTAAAAGTAAAAATTGAGAATCACAAATAATGAATACAAGGTCAAAAGTGTTGAACAGACACAAAACAAAATTTAAATAACATGAAACAAACACATAAAAATTCAAAATTATATTGTTATGTTTATTTTATGGACGTCGTAGGGTTGTATGTAATGATGGTTTTCCATATTTATGCCATACTTCCCTCACACATGATATAGGGAATCTATTGTGCCTTATATTGGTAAACCTCTTATTTTTCATTGTACGATGGCAACCCATGAGGTGAACCATGAAATATTAAAGAAGGATTAAAAAAAGACTAGGAATCACAAAATACTTCATGAAAAACACGTGAAAATGGAATATGTTATTGAAAATTAAATATTGTAATGTAGACTCGTATGGATTTCCATTAAATGCTATATATGCTTGTATATATGATGAATTCTACTTTTGGTACAATGATGCTTTAAAATTGAAAGATTATTTCACTCCAACTTCAATATGATTCTCTCTATATGTGGTCATGGTGTAAATGCACTAATATCCCTTTTCATTTATAGACTTCTTATTTTCAAACTATGGTACTATTGGTGCATGTTGTTGTGTCCACACAATGCATCCTTCATTTATTTTTAGGAAATCATGGAACCCATTTTTTTCTTTCCGTAAAAGGTTGGACTACTGCGTGTAAAAAAATATCCTTCACACAATCTATCTTTTCTCCCTTGGTCCCATTAGCAATCCTTCTTGGCCCCTATTATGTTAAGTTGTTTGTGCTTCAAGTGCATGCAGTTTCACTTGTCGCAAATCCCTTTATACAAGATAATTCTCCTTTTTCACACACCTTCAAAAAAATAATAGCCTTGAGTCGCCCACATGGTCTTTCTTAGGTTTCTTTCCTTGGACTCAATCTTTCCAAGTGCAACCCTTCGTGTATTTTGACACACCCCTTATATATCCATTGTGAGGTGTGCATTTCACCTTGCACAATCTTGTTTTTGTAATATTCTAATCCCTACGCAAATTCCTTTCAATCCATATACTATGCAAGAGCTTTGCGCCAAGTTTTGTTCACCCTACATTATGGGCCCTTACTACCTTGAAATCTCACAACATTGGGTGAGTTTTCCACATTCAAACAAGCTTAGTGCACACTTTGCACATCCAAACCGTGGTTTAAACCATGAGTCGTGTGTCCTCCCAATGTTTTGTGACACCCATTGGTCACCAAGCACCCCACTATACACAGTGTGCAATTTCCCTAAACTCATAATTCTCCCCTGCAGTTGTATAATTGAATTAATTATGGCCCACTTGGGAAAATTTAACACCTAGTACTTGGTTTCTCCTAAACTTTATGTTGTGCAGATAACACACATGTATTGATGGCACCTCGAAGACTACACAAGAGAAGTGTTATAGACTCTTCTAAGGAAGAAAAAGCACATAAGTTTGATATGTGATCCTTTGGATTATGCAAACTATGAAATATTAAACACATGTAATTCTTATACGTATATACATAAAAGGAAGCATGCACTAAGTGTGCACATTACAAACGATGTGTAATTATTTGTGTTCCTTCCCTTCACAATGACTAACTTTGTGTTCTTCTTATGGTTTGTTGGAATTGAAGGCATCTCCTTAAAAGGTTCCCAAAGGAGCGTGTGAGAGTTTGGAAAGTCCTTATGGACACAACACATGGAAGACTAACATTAGTTAGTCTCTAAACAAAAAAAATATGCCATAAAATTCAACACAAATAGTCGATTCTGACACTAAATGACATCCATGTTAGAGAATTTAATTTTGACCACTTTGTCAACAAAAAAGGCTAGAGAATATCCCATTGAACATGCATGTCGTAGAATTGGTGCCACATAGATTCAAATGAAGATTGACTTGTACTTCATGCCACATCTATGCACCACATAGCATTGAATGTTATATGAACTAGACGAAACATCAAATGTGATTTCCTTCTAGATCACGTAGAGAACATTCAATTTGATTGGTATATGTATCATCTGTGTATCTACCTTATCATATATGCATTATGTAGTTGGTTGAGGCCATTTATTCATAACACTTGTAATTGTTCCCAAGTAGTTGTGGTATCTCCAATAAATACCCAGTTGAAAGGATTTATTCTAGTTGGATCCTTGTAGAAAGAAGCTTTTGAACATTTTAATGCATTTCGCCTTAATTATCTTGTTTCTACTTTGTGTTTCGTCCTGGATCTTGATGTTTTTCTGCACTCTTTCCATCTAGTTGAAGTGGATCCCTCCTACACGTTAATAGATATATTTTTCATTAGTTGCTTGGAGTTAACGCTTGCTTCTTGCATTTGCAATGACATTGTGCTCCTCTTTTGACCATAATAAATTCCTCAAACTCTTGCACTTGTTCATGTCTTGATCGAGTGAATGTTTTTCTAAGTGTGAGTATTGTTTCTCAAATCTTTCTTCACCCACTTGAAAGGGGTCGTCTCTTCCATGCCATGACATTCATTTCTCTTTCTACACTATCTTTCTCCTCTTTTGCACTTTTTAATGACTTTGTTAGAGTAGGAATAGAGCTTGCAATTGATTTATATTGTAAATGTTTATGATTGTCGGTAATAGTCATTATGTGTTATCTTTTGCAAATGAACTCTTGCACGCTCAATGAATGACCGACTCGTTAGCGTCACGTGCACCCATGATTAATCCTTTGAGGTTGTATCCCACAATTCTCGCATTGTCCACTCCCACGTGCAGTCCCACCAAAATCTCGAGGTATCCAAGTACATCAGCAAAAAGAATGAAAAATAAGGGCTAAAACCTCAAGGTATCCAAGTCATCGGTAAAAAGATCTCACAATAGAATGAGCAAGAATAGTACAAATACATATACAATAGACCAGATATGTAGATATACAAATCAACTAGACTATATTTCAATAGGTACAAAACCAAGAAAATGTATAAAACCCCAAAAATATGGAAAAAGAAAAATAGAGAAATGAGAAAAACAAATAAAAAACATGAAATTAAATAGGATCAACATAAAACAAATAATGAATTGAGAAGAAGAATTGTAAATCATAAATAATGAATACAAAGTCAAAAATATTGAAAATAAAATAAAACTTAAATAGCACAAAAATTAAAACTTCGACAGATGATCCAAAAAACTCATAAACTACAAAGCCATAACTTACATAAAAAATTAAAATCATAACTTAAAAAAAATTTAAAATCATCAATAAACTCATACAAAATCAGATCACTCAATTTATAACCTCTTAAACTAAAATAATCATAACTTTGAATGAAAAGAAGCTTAGAAGTCGTTTCTTCCCATCTCATCGCATTCAAATTCGAAGGCAAAATATTTGACTTGGAATTTGGTGTTCCAACTTCCAACCGTATAAAATAATTGTTCGTGTCAGGTGAACTTCTGTTGGCAGAGCAAATGACAGTTGGTCTCTGCATAAAGATTTCCATACCTAATGAACTAAATAAAGAAGCCAGTCCTGCCAAAACGCTTCCAATGCCAGTCGAATGAATGAAACTCCGTCAGAGGGTAATGTTATTTATAGAGATTATGCATTAGTTCTCTCAACCATCCAAAAGATTTGTGGCTTAATCTTTGACTTCATTGTTATTGATAGTTTGTGTTTGAGAATGGAAATTAGAAGTAAGAAGAGTTTGCAGCGTTTTGAAACTGTTTTTACAATACTGCTGATCTTGACAATGTATGTCTTCTTTTCTGAGGCTCGCACCTCTACAGGTACAGATTACAGTATTTAACATATTTACGATTGAAATGATTTAGTTTGTTTTTATTTTTATAAACATATCATAATCAACTTGCTAACACATGTGAGATTTCTGATATATATATAAAGCAGTGCATCTGGAAAAGGAGTCAGCAAGACCAATATGCCCACACTGCTTTTGCTGCAAGCCTCCTCCCAGTCCCGATAAATGCTGCAAATGCTGTTTATCACCCATGCAAACACAGACACAGAATTCTAATCCATGAAATCGCTCCCATTAATGTGTGTATATATTTATATGGACCTGAAGATTATGATTGAAGCTCGAACCACCCTTGGTTTATAGGGATATTAAATAAAAGAGTTTCAGTAGTGGATTCTTTCTATTTTCCCATACAAATGTGATGTTATACATAGTTGGACTTGTTTATTCTATTTGATAACAAAGAGAGTTTATACATGAATCGCATGATCTGGGTATTTGAATGATTTAAAAAGTATGGACCGAATTTTTTTAATGGGAATATATTAATAAAAATGATCAGAACAAAAGACGGTTATAAGAAAAGGATGGATGATAAGGAAGTGTATGTATGTTATAACTTTGAACTAAGTTAATTGAAAGAACTTAGACACCAAGTAGATCCCAGCTCGATAAAGTAAAAAGAAAAACTAACTAACTTGCATAAAACATGATTTCAATATTAAATGCAAATCTCTTTTTGATATTTGGATGTTTTTTGGATTGTAGATATTTCCTTTAATAAGCTGAAATGCGCGATCAAGTATTTCTCAAGCAAGAGGAAGAGATCTTGTCATGTATGGCTTACTTGTCATTTTTGAATCTTCTCTTACCACTCTTTCGCAGGTAGAAAAGGGGGAGAGTTAACAAATCTTCCAATAACATGAAATGTTTCTTCTCAACTATAATGTATGTCAAGGACATGGTGGAGGTTTGAACAAGGTGTAATAGGTTTCTTATATAGCTTTCCATTTTGGGAGAAGCTTGCATCCTAGTGAATGGGGGATAAATGGAATGTAGAATTAGAAAGGGATAAGTATGATTAGAAGATGTTAATTAGTAATTAGCAACTCATGGGAGTTTAGGAGGGTTTAATTATTCAACTAGGATTATTTAATAGACCAAGTTAAGCTTATAAAACCCATTTGGAGATGATTTAAGGGGAGATTCGTAGTATTTGAAGGGTTTGAGGGGGGGATTTAACCAATAAGAAGATTTATTGATTAAATATGAGATCTAAAGGTTAATTAATTAATAAAAAGATAATTTTAACTAATGAAGCAACATTTATTAGCATCCAAGATGAGGGACAAAACTAGTTAATTAACAAAATGTCATTAATTGACCAAGAAGATGGGGAGTCTTAGCTAATTAGCAGAAAATCACTAATTATAACGAAATGATCATAAGTAAAAAAATAGTGCAAGTTTAGTATTAAAATTGTATAGTCGAAATTAGGTGTCTACATGTACCCCTTTTTGATGTGGTGTAGTGCGAGCGACGCCACTTCAAAGATAGTAGACAATTATATTTTGAAAGGGTAGAAGAAAAATCAGCAAGATGGAGGATGCCCCCTTGAGTGTCGATGGGGTGATAAAGAAGATTGATTGACGCTCGAAAATAAGAAGGGAAAAGACCAAGGTAGCAAAAAATCTCATCGTGGTGTCAGAGATTTGAATTTAGCTCAGTTGGCCTTTGTTTTACTTGATTGATTTTAGTGTCATTACACCACATTCCTTTTGCGCTAAGCAGATTATACAAGGGAGGGAAGGAGGGAGAGAGGGAAGAACATGTCGTTTTGGGAATTACGTTTCAGTAAGTTAGAAGAAATAAAACAAGTTAGCATCAATCTTTGTTAGAATGGGAAAGATGATAGAGGATGAATGAAAAGACCGTAGTGTGGCGTACGCACCATCTTGGCTCAGAAGCACCTTTTTATTTGATATAAGTATACGAAAAAGGGGTAAAATGACATAAAAAGCCATAATATTGATTTTTTATGCAATGGTAAAGGATTTTGACTCAAATAAAAATACATAAACAATGTAATACGAGAAAGTAAACAAACAATAATACAAATAAACAAACAAGCATAATCAAGTAAACTTAAACAAGCAATGTCTAAGACAATTGTACCAATATTTTTGTTATCTAGCTTCAATGCCTAAATGTTTGATTTATATGGCAAGGGTGAAAATGATGCCCCAAGAAAGGATACATGTAAGGGATTGGATGGAGGACATAGAAGTCATGTGAAAAATAACCATGTACTATGAAACTGTCTTGAGAAACAATATATGTCGGGAAGACAGACATAGCAAGCAAATAAGCTTTGTTGATGAAAGAATATCTTGATATGATTCGCATGTTGTGTGCTAGAATGAGAAATCACTGAAGGAGGATATTTTATGGTAAAGATTCCAATGTTTAGTGGTTTTGAATTTTTCACATATTTTTGGATTTTGGGATTGTGCAAATGTTTAAGATTTTCGAAGATGTTTTGAATATTTTAGGATTTTTGAATGTTTTACCAATCTTTTTGGATTTTTGATAATGTGTTACCAATGTTTTTAGATTTTTGAGGGTTTTACCAAAACTGTGTATAGGAAGAATTGAATGCCAAGATGCCCCTAGCAAGAGCTGAGAATATACAAGGGAAAACCTTGCGCATATATACAAGAATATGATAATTCGGATTAAGACCAAGAGGGATAGGTTCAACAAGATTATCATTACAAGGCAAGGACAAAAGCCAGGAACAAATGATCATACCCTGAGTGCTAGGTGATTATGAACAATAGAATCCTTCTAATGCGCCGGAAACCATTTTTCACCAAAGGACTTGTTCAAAGTGCCACAATTACGTGGTTTTCACATTTGAAACAATTTATTTCTCTTTACTAATTTTTTTTTGTTTTTGAATGTCTCTAAGCTCGAGTATAGAAACTCTTGAGATGCATGATATTCATGGGATCCCAAAGCTCTCTGCCATAAGGATATGCAAGTTTATAGGCCCCTAAACCAAATTTTATGACCACAATGAATGGTCCTAACCATTTATGCTCCAACTTTAATAGTATTAAATTGGTTTTCTTTTAGAACGAGGTCTCCAACCTCAAATTCATGGGAGATAAGGCACTTGTTGTAGCTAACACGAATTCAATTTTGATATGCTTTGAGGTGGTCTAAGGCATGGAGCCATTTTTCATCAAGCAGTTTGATCTCTTCTAGTCTAGTCACTTTGTATTCCTCTTCATTGTCCAGGTGGTCTTTCAAGGATATTTGCAAAGAGGTAAGCTCAATCTCTAAGGGAATGATAGCTTCAATGAAAAACAAAAGGGAATAAGGAGTTGGACCTATGGGTGTGTGGATGGAAGTTTGGTAGGCCCATAAAGCAAAATGGATTTGGAGATGTTATTTACAACTTGTCTTACAAACTGGCTTCTCCATAATCCAAACAAGGTTTTTATTTGAATCCTCAACTTTCCCATTACCTTGAGGGTAGTAGGGAATACAATTTTGATGAATTTTAAAATGTTGACAGAGTGCCTTCGCTTGTTTGTTCTTGAATGTTTTTCCATCGTCAAATACAATGGAAGAAGGGATGCCATAATGACAAATGATGTGATTCATGATAAATTTTGAGATCTGAGCACCTATGACATAGGTGAGATGAATAGCCTCCACCTATTTGGTAAAGTACTCAGTCGCAGTAATGATGTGTTTGTAGCCATCAGATGAGGTGGGTGTAAGCTTTCCTATGAGATCGAGCCCCAATTTGGAAAATTACCATGGAGTAGTGATAGATTGTAAAGACTGGGTTGGTGCATGGATTAAGTTACCATGTTTTTGGAATAGGACATATTTCTTCATGAAATGACAACATTTTATCTCCATCATAGGCCAATAATAGCCTACGCGTAGAAGTTTCTTTGTGAGGACCATGACACTATTGTGAGTACCACATATGCCTTCATAGATTGGATAGCCTCTTCGTAATTAAGACAACACAATAGAGTCCCATCATAACCTTGACAATAAATAGTGTCCCAAAGAAGGTGTAACATGTGATACATTGGATCAGGGTTTTCTTTTGGGAGTAGGAAATATTGAGTGGGAAGGTACCATCCTATAGGTAATTGTAGATATCAATGTACTAGGGGGAAAGGGACCAAAAACTTTACATACCAAACAGGATTGTGGCATGTCGTAGGTACGCACTCTGAGATGGTCACTGAGGAACTGAAAATCTCTAGTATCTAGTGATAATCTTAACAATGATCCAATAATATCCATGACATTCATTGATTTGTTTTGTGCTCGAGGGACCTGTTGAAAGTTGATATGAAAAAATTACTCCTTTAGACTATCCACCATGCATTTATACGGTACAAACTTCTCATCTTTTACTTTGTATTCATCATTCACTTATTTCATGATGATTTGTGAGTCGCTTATAACCTCATATTGTTTGATATTCCATTTTATAGAGACTTTCAAGCCTACAATGAGAGCTTCATACTCAGCAATGTTATTTATACATGGGAAGTTGAGTCTAAAAGCTTGTGGAATAAGATCACCTATATGGGTGATAAGGACAACACCTACCCCAGAGCCATTAAAGGTGAATGACCCATAAAAGTATATTTTCTAGGTAGATGATTCTTCAATGTACAAAATGGAAGCATCTAGTAGATCTAGACTTAGGGGTTCCATTCCTGGTAAGGGTGTTTCTTCAAGTTGATCAGAAAATTCTTGTCCTTTGCTTACTTTTTGATGAACACAATCAATTTCTAATTCATTTAGAAAAATGATCCAATTGGCCATCCTCTCGGTGAGTGTGGGTTTTGATAGTAGGTACTTGAGTGGGTCAACTTTAGATATGAGCTTGGTTTTGTTGTTTAGGAGATATTGACATGGCTTCTGGAAAGTGAAGACAATGAAAAAGCATGTTTTATCAATTTGTGGGTAGTTGAGATCATAGGATATCAAGGTGTCTCTTAGGTAATGTACATCTCTTTTTTTATGTTGAGCATCATATTCTGCCAAGAGCACACCAAGAGAAAATTGAGTGGTTGATATGTACAACAATAGGGATTCTCCTGAAGTAAGTGGTACGAGAATAGGTGGATTAGCCCAATATTGTTTCAATTGAGCAAAGACTTGTTGACAATCAGAACCCCAGTGGAAATCAACATCCTTATTAAGAAAATAGGTAAAGGAATGACACTTTTCTGTAAGCTAGGATATGAATTTGTGAATGGATTGGAATTTTCCTTGTAGGCTATCCATTTGTTTAAGGTTTTTATGAGGAGGCATCTCATTAATAGCAATTACCTTTGCAGGGTCCACTTTAGCCTTATAATCCTCTTCTAGAGAAAATGAAGCCTAGAATTTTTCCAGAGATGACACCAAATACACAGTTCTTCATATTCAAATGGACCTTATAATCCCTTACTCGCTCAAAGATCTCGCACTAACTGCTTTGGGACAAGTGGGACAAAAAGACGCGAACCGGCCGGATCGGCCGAAATGAGCACAAACAATCCAAAACAAAGTGGGACAAGTTTTCGGGTGCTTTGTTTGGGTATGGGAATCTTGCCAAAGATATCATACATTATTCCTCTACAATTTCATGCAACATATCATGAAAGAGAATTTGGTCGAGTTCCCCAAAAAGGCTAAAAGTAAAGGAAGCCCCGCACCCTGTCCTAACAAGATGACACTCATTACACGTTAATATTTGGCACCAGCATTCTTGAGGCCAAAAGATCATGACCTGATAGCGAAAGGTGCCCCAACGAGTAATAAAACGGTGCTGACGTGTGATAATGGCCAGAAGCGACGTTTCAACAACCTGTTTTAATGGTCGCATTTTTCTTCAGCACGGCTAGAAGTGACATTTCAGCGGCCAAATTTATACAAATGGGTCGCATTCTCCTCCAAATTCTTTGATTTTTATTTGATTATAGCTAGAGAACCCATCTATGAGGGATAACATTTTTTGTCCTACAGTTAAATCAATAATCATGTCAATGTTAGGAAGAGGAAAATCATCTTTAGAACATGCTCACCTCTCTTTGTTGATGTCCCTGAAAATCTGTGTAAATTCAAATACCCATGGGTTTCTTACAAACTGACACAACATTGGAGATCCATTCTGAGTAATCGATGGGTCTGATAAAAGCCACTGCCAACAACCCCAACGAGTAGTAAAAGCGGTTTTATGTTGGTCCTCTTCTGTGATTTTGATTTTTTTCCAATTCTTCCTTAATTAAAAAAGTCACATGTGGATGCATTTTTCATAATTTTTGTTTTCTTGGTTTAACATATTCATGCACAACTAGGTTATGCACTACCAAAGAAGGATCCAATCATGGAATGTCAACATATGACCAAGAAAATACATCCACAAACTCTCTGAGGAGCATAGCAAAGGTCTTATGTTCACTTGCGGAAAAAGAAGCACCCAGTTTAACAATTTTAGGTTCATCGTATGTGTCAAAGTTAACATCGACGGTCTCTTCAACCAACGTCTTTGAACCATCCTCCATACACATAGGGTCGGGCGGGAGATTGATTTCTTCCTCTATTGATGTCTCAATGAGATTTTCACTAATAGAATGATCACTTTTATTTTCCATGTTTGATTTTTCATTTTTTTAATCCGTAAGAACCTTAAAGAGGTTTTCACTATAGGACCTAGATTTTTTACTTGTGTGATACTTTTTTGATATTTTGGCCTCTTTCTTTTTTTTTACCATAGAACTCAACTTCCTCCCCAAAATACACATAGGAATCGAGGTCAATAGAGAATCCTTTCTTATGATCTTTGATAGGAATGTCATCATGCAAACCCATGAACTCTCTAATTGCCTCATCATTCTGAAATAGAACAATTGGTATGTGTTGTTATTATTCCCATTCTATGAGGGACAGGTGTACAAGGTCTAATTCCATAATGGACGAGGATAAGGTTTAAATAGCGGTGTCTTAAAATAGGTTCGCGGAAACAAGTTCTTCATAGAGACTACAAAGTGACTCTAGCTCGTTATCATAATTCGAAGATATATCCTCACATTTAGAAGAAGTGGCTTAACTTCAAGTGGTTATGCTCCATCTTTTCATGTGTAGGAGGAGGTTCCCGCACACCTTGTTCATTCAAGCCACATCCATATCCTTTATATCCCATAACATACATCATCATGTTAGGGATGGCATATTCCAGGGATAGATAGCAAGAAGCCATCTTTTGATCAGGGGACTCGGATATGTAAGTGCTACAAATTTTTCATCTGTCAGGAGACCACTAGGAGTTAATTTTTCGATACTACAAGGCTCCTAAGGTCATTATGTCCAAAATTTGGGCCTACCACATGTTTTAGGTGACAAAGGAAGGTTTGATACAAGGAGTTCTTGTTGGAGGTCATATTCTTCACAGTCGGTATGAAGTATTTTCAGCTTTTATTCCCATATAGCAAATGGGGAAACGAAGGTGGAAGAATCACTTACATGAGGTTAAAGTGTATTAGGGTTGACATGAGAGGTGAGGGCATCTGCTTCTAGTTTAATGGAAAAATCTTTGGAAGGACATTTGTAAGCTACCTGGTAATAACCAGCTAATGCTCTGCAATGGGCAAAGGGTTATGGGTCACTAGGATTTGTAATCTCCTGTATTTAATGGTATAATTTGATACATTGATGGAATGTGGAGTAGTCATCCTGCATGGCATGAATCCATTGGATACTGAGGAGAATGTTATAGGGGAGTTCCAATTCAATGACACAGAACCTCGTGTCATGCGTGATAGGGCCAACTTCCATGGGTAAGGTGATTGTGCCCACTAATTATCAATTTGCATTATCATAGGCCTTAATGGTTATCACATTAGGCTCCATTTTAGTATCAGTTTGTCTCAATTGTTTTACAAGATTCAAAGTGTATATATTAAGGCCAAACTCATTGTCCACAAGCACCCTTTTTATCTTTTTATAGGTAATGGTCACTTCTATGTACAAGGGTAGGTTATGTGTTTGATGATCTGTTGGAATCTTGTTTTGGATAAAAACAATTTGCTAAGATGGGGTGATTTGCGCAACCAAGGCTTGGAAGCATGAAGTTTCAATGTCTATATGAAATCTCAACTGTTGAAAGGTCTTATACATGATATCCTTATGAACAGTAGATATCTTAAGAAAATCCAAGATATAGATCTTGGTGGTTGTCTTCTCAAGTTGTTCAAGAAGATCATAATGATTTTCTGAAGGAGTAGATGGAGGTGGTCCAAGGAAAATAAGATGAGTGTGTCATGTTGTAACGGATTACTCCTGGGATTTGATTTTGATGGTGTATATATGGTCAAAAATAGGATGAACATAGCCAATAAGAGAATCAAAAGGATTCGATGTTTGGGCAACAACATGGTTGGCACTTTTAAAGGATTGACCTCGATCCATATTTTTTTCTACTTGTTTATGCTTAGGGAAAGTTTCTTTATAAATGCCCAACTAATTTTTAGATGTCGTGTTGGGTTCTTGTGCATCTATTTTGATATCTCTGTGATCACGGAGATCTTGAATGAATATTTTTAGTTTCATACATTGATATGTGCCTTGACCTTTGACACCATGATACTCGCAATACTCATGGTCTTTGTACCACGAAGGTTTAGGTGTGTCATCTGCGAAAGGGGTGGTGGTAGGAAACTTGACCATATTGGCCGAGTCTAGTTTTTTAAGGATCAATGACATGGCCTCTATGAGTGGATTATATTCCCTATGTTTGAATTCCAATTTGAAACTGTGAGGAAAATAAATTATGTTTTTGGGTATATGATACATAAAATAATTACTAACTTATCTTGATAGTTGGTAAGGCCCTCAAAATTGTATAATTTTAAAACATCATGTTGTCCCTTGAATTAGAATGCATCTACAAGTGTAATCTTCATGAAATTTATGAAGATATTTGATCTTCCCATAATTAATTAAACTTGAGACAATTTATTCTCTTAACTTGGTATTCAAAACTTAAAAATAAATGTTTTGATTTTTGAGTTATACAAATTGGTTTTATAATTTGATCTATTTCAAGAGCATGCCTATGGTAGCCTTCCATAATTGGGCAATCAAAATATTTTTAAACCTATGTTTTAAATGTTTTTATGGAATGGGAACAATAATGAGTCACTATTAGGAAGGGAGAACAAACACTAGTTTTATCTCCGTATAACCTAGTGTAAACACATAGTACTTTAATATAATTTTACCAAGCTAAAGAATATATACACAAGGTTAAACCAAAATTTCATACACAAATCATATTGATAGTAAATGCGATGAAAAATATTTTAACTCGTCAAATCTTGTGTGAGCAATAATAATGATAAAATCACAACGTCCAAAAGACATGAAATTACAAACATTTTATCGTACTTAAAACTATAAATCAAGATTGTAAAAATATGGGGGAACTAAGTCCATAGTATTTTTCTTTTAGCAAGGCTAATAAGCTTTATTTTTTTGTACTGGTCAAAATATGCACACAAAGTAGGATGGATATGAAAAATACTAGTGGAGATTGAATAAAAAATACAAGGATGAATCCTAGGATATATACGTACCAATAATGTGTTGTCAAAACCTTCTCCTCCAAAAAGATCATCTTTTTTCTACATCCTTCTTTGTCTTTATAAATTTGGAATGTTGGAACATGCAAAGAGAAGAAAGATTTAGAGAGAGAGAGAGTAAACTGCATTGTTCAAATGATACAGGCAGAGGTTTATTTATTGAGAAGAGAGGTGGCTGTACAGTTAACAATCAAACAACTACATAACTTTTTTTACATGCTATATAATGTGTTATATTTTAACACCTCCTCTTAATGACTAAACCGGAAACAAGACAAATTTTGTCCCAAAATTTTACAAATTTCATAAAGCCCATATGTTTAGTCATTACATCTATAGACTTGTGTCATGAGTTGTACTTTAAAATCATATGTCCATGATTGTGTTGTGGTTGTCGAATGAAGAAGAACCGCAAAACAAAAATCTGGTCCCATGAACAAAGGATATGGCAAGTGGTCCACTGGTTCTCTGTTACTTGATTTATTGACCAGTGATGAATCACCAATGGCTGAGAGTGTCAGCCCCATCTCTAAAATACTGAAATCAGAACCTTGAAGATGTGGATCAAAAAATCTATTCCAGGCTTGTATAGCCTGCTAGAGTCTGTACAAAGACTCAATTATCCTACAATCGAAGTCACCTCAATCACATCCTTGCACCACCATGTAGTGCTCATCTAACTTTTTCAAGAAGAGAAATGTGACCATTTGTGCAGTAGGAGTTAGAACCAACTCCGCAATTGTAGGAGAAATAACCATCTCCGCCTCAGCAGTGGTCTCCGTCTCAACAAGAGAAATAACCATCTCCATCACAACAGCGGTAGGAGTGAGAACCAACTCCTCTGTCTTATCTATTTGCTCATCTATCCCCCTCTATTGGGAAAGATCATTCACAACACTATGAGAAAATTGGTCAAAACTCTACCATCCTTCAAGCAAGGACCTTTGAGTGAGTGATTGGGCATGCCATCTCACCATGCATTATTAGTGCATTTGGAATAGTGGAGTCTCCGTCCACAACAAATGTTTCTTCAGAATGAGGAATTCCATCTTCCCAAGGCATGTCCACCTCCCGTACACCTGGTTTAGTGGATACTCCCTCCATAATAGGTGCATGTAGGTTGACTGTATCCAAGTCAACAAATTTGTTAGGAATGCCTTCCTCACAAGGCATTGCAACCTCCTGCACATCCTGAATGATGGAGCTATCCTCCACACATGCATTCATGTTGATTGCAGCTGGATCAACAAGCCGATACTGACCACCTTCCCCAATACCAAGGGAAATTATCTATCTATGTTTCACATCAGAGACAACACACTTATTTCCACAGAAATCCACAAAAATATTGGGATTTTCAATCAATTGAAAAACAGATAGAAGATTCTTTTGTAAAGAAGGTACATATCTAACATTCCGTACCAATAATCTATGAGCGTTATTCAATACAATGCATATATCTCCTATCCCTTCTACTGCAAGTGATTCTCCATCAGCTAGTACTACTGATTCAAAACAGATATTTGAAGTAAATGAAATAAGTATACCAGTCCTTACGACATGAAAAATGTGTAGATGCACCGAAGTCAATGATCCAACAACTGGTACCACTGTCATTTGAGCATGGTGTCGTAAGACGATAAAGAGCATGCCTATCATCTGAATCCCATTCCTCTATAACTGCTACCACATGTCTCTCATCACATGGCTTTTTGTTCTGCTACGAAAGATCATACTTCTGCTTCCGACAATCCTTCTTTAGGTGTCCAACCTTGTGACAGTAATAGCATGTGACCTGATACCAAGTGGAAGACTCACCAGACTGATATTTCCACTTTCCCTTTGACTGAGTGACAAGAGCACTCTCTGAATGGTCACAATTAGATTATGCCTGAAGTTGTCTCCGCTCCTTTTGCAACAGGTAGGAACTCACCTTATCAAACGTGAGTGTTTGACTTTCAACCATTAAATGGAGTGCCTCCACAAATGACTCATACGAAGAAGGTAAGTTTTCCAAAACCAGAGCCACTATATCATCGTCGTCCACCTTTTTGTTGATGGAAGATAACTGGTCTCGGAGATATTTCATCCGAAGTAGGTGCTCAGACAGCGATCCACCTTCTTGTAACTTTATAGAAAAGAGCATATTTTTTAGGTATAAAACCCGACTCTTTTCTGACATCTGATATTTATCCCTCACACTGGCCCACAGCATGATTTCCGCAGTGGCATTCCACAGTTCCGGTATCAAATCATCCGACACCGATAACTTGAGAAGCAATAATGTTTCCTTGATTGAATCTTGTTTGGTACCATACAGAGAAGAGTGACGTTTTGTAAAATTTGAAGAAGGATACATAATCCTCAAAATTAGTCGTTGGTCGACTTTCATCACCCTTGATTATTTCCAAAAGTCCGCAACCGTTAAAATCTTATGAATCCATAACCTGTTAGCTTATGGATTTGGTTACTGAATGTGCATAATGGTATTTTCTAGTATTTATACCCCCTTTACATTGTAAAATATATTCAATACTTATGCATTTTGTATTTTTTTCATATATAGCCTAAGTAGGAAGAAAATAAATAGAAGATAAAAACCATACACCTTTCTTAAGTGTATGTCATGTATAATAATAAATAGATAAATAAATACATCTATTTATCCTATTCTATATATCTCTTAATTTTTTCACTTGATACCAAAGCTTCTACATACACATTTAAAACATCTAGATCCTCAAAGTTAAGTGTGATATATTTGCCATTTTATTATTCCGAAACAACGAAAATAATAAAATAATATTTTTTCCCACACTCAATAAAATAATACTTATTCTTGTATTTTCCACATCATTAGGTGAGTCATCTCACTTAGGTGAGATCGTAGGTCCATGTGTCATTTAGGGGTCATTATGAGATTCCCTTACGCGTCAGTGCATCAGCGCGTCAGCACATCAGTGCGTCATATGTGTCATTGGGAGTTACACTTCTATTCTGGGAATGTAACTCCCCCTCTCTACTCGAGTTGTCATGATTGCAGCACTGGGGGTTACTCAGCACCTCCTATATGTACACCCCTTTTGATCTATGAGATAGAGGAGAGTTTTATGGCTTAACCAGGTTCTGCCCATTTTTCGAATCTTTGCATGCACATTCGGTTGATGCTCGCTCCTCCCGAGATCTCTTCACGCTGTCATTCGCACGTCCGTTGATGTGCACGTCATCCCTCGTGATCCTCACTTGTGGGTTTTCAAACCCTCTTTCATGGTATCAGAGCAGATCTTGTGGATCCATGCACTCATCAGCATTGCTATGCATGTTTTCTGGCTTCCGCATGATATACAGATCTCTTTCAGCATGTGTCGTAATGGATATTCCGTTATGCTTTCATTGCATTGATTTTGGGCATTTATACCTCTCTTGATGTTATGTGGGTTCTTGGTTTCATGCATTGGGTTTCGAGGTTGTTGTTCAAAGTTTTTAGTGTTTTTTGGTTTAGTGTCTTTGACCGATCAATTCTCTGGGGTTTACCATGTTTTTTGGACTTCGCATTTCCACCTTCAGCATACAGTTTTGTGCTTGTTGGTCCATACTTGCAATTTTGTGCTTATTTTACATGCATCCTCCTGTTGATTGGGTGCATAGCCTTGTGACATTGGCATTTGCTTCAACTCTTGCTTATGTGGTTGCTTAACTCGATTATTGGTTCTGACACTATGTCATTGCTCATTTTTGGAATCATCTGGTTCAGCCTTTTCTCTATTTGCGTGTTGTTTAATGCTCATTGACATTATTTGGGAAAATATGACTTAGTGCTTGACTCTATCAATGGTGCTTTCACCTTCAACCCACATTTCTCCTTGCGTTGGAAAATGTTCTTTGATCATGGCATCGGAAAACCTATTTGGTCCACCTTGCCATGATTTTCAATTTGTTCGCTATTGTGTTGCATACTTCACACCCACTCAAAGCTTTTTGAATCATTGTGGTTGGGTTCATCCCTCCTTTGTTTTCCTAGTTCAGACTTTCCAGCACTTCAACACCTCCAGTATCCTCTCTGGAACAACAGGCTTATTTGGCAACTGAGATCATAAAACTTTTCCTTTCTAACTCGTTTCATGGTCTTGGACTTCCGGAACACAATCTTGGTTCCGGACTTTTTTATCATGGTTTGATGGACTCCGAAACTAAGTTTTGACTTCCTGAGGAATCTGGTGCACATGAGAATCCACCTTTCAGACTTGCACTTTTGTCTGCTCCTTCCAACGAAAAATGTTTTTTGGCTGAATTTCTTCCATTGGACATGATGTTGCATTGGCTCACTTTTCAGCAATGTTTTTTAACATTTTTCCAATTTGCTACAGCTGTTACCAAAAAACGTTTTTCTAACTTTTGTGCATTGTAATCCAAAGACAGTCTCACATGTTTTCCATGGCAGAAATTAAAAAATTCAAATGGGAAAGGTACTTGGGAGAGGCATTTTTGTTCTAATTAGCCCCCTCACAAGCACTGTTAACAAACACCTCATTCATATTTTCAACAGATTTTACCATGACAGCTTAGCCTTTTTCGTGCTCAGTTTGAGGAAAAATGTTCAGAAAAATGCTAGTTCCATTTTTCCAATAGGGAATCATAGAACAGTGGGGACTTTTGACTCCTGCTTGTTGTCATAGACATTTTGACCAGGTTCAAACAATCCCCCTCTTCATCACACTTTTTTTTAATGTTTTAAGGTGATTAATTAATAAAAAACTTTTTTATGGCATTGTAATAATTTTTTGGGTTGTATTTTGGCTTATTTAATACACCCTCCTATGCATTCCATCGAAGACGGAGGGCAAGGTCCAGGGTTGGCAGGAGGCTAATCCCCCCTAGACAGTCAAAACAAACCTTTTAAAATTTAGCGTGCAACTTCCAACGAGTACCCACACGATACCCTTTGCACCCGTTTTGAGCACTTTTTTAATGTGTTTGCAGCATGTGATAGTGACTTTTTCCATCAGTTGACGGGAATCCATATTTAATGCCATAACTTTTGACTCGCTGCTCATTTTTTAGTGCTTCCTTAGTCAAATCTGCATGATTTTTCACACTTTACGTGATGGTTGGATTGCCAATTTTGTAAATGCACTACTTTTATAAAGTGCCGCATTCTAGGGGGGTTGCTTGTATTCTTAGGCCTTACACACGCAGACGCATTATCGGCCGAGTCCGACGTCTTGCTTTTGTGCATCTTGCATTTTTTTGCATCATGGAGAGTTAATCTTTCCAGATGTGAGTGTCGTAGGATTCACCTTACAACCTCCGCCACTTCTCACCGGGAGAGAGACCTATTCAGCTTGGCGTGCTTCCATGGAACGTTACTTCGCCCACGAGGGTCTTTTACCCTTCTTGCTTGGGCCAGTTCTGCACCCACTGATCATTGTCATCTAGAGGACTTCCTCGACACTTGCAACCATGTCTTTGGTCACATGATGATGCATGTCTCTCGTTCTCTCTGGTTTCACGTGGCAGACTCAAATCCACCTCACCGTGTCTGGAGCATTCTTCAGTCCTCTATGGAGACCCTTCACATACTAGCCGCCATCTTGTTGCTACTTTTGATTCAGTTGTCTCCTCCATTTCTTCATGTGATGACAGTTCCTGACACAGGCTCACTTGGTTCTACTTCTGATGATGAGGATTGTGCATCCAGTTCTGATGTCAAGAGTACTACAGAGGACTCTTCTCCTCTTTCTCTCACTATTCCAGAACAGTGTTGATCACTTCCCACATCTCATCAGATATCGAGCAGTATCTCTATATCAGTCTCACACATCATTACACCAGCCTCCTTTCCACTTCCAATGTGCGAGGCCCCTTTCACTCCTCTACCTTCATTGGATGACTCATACCTATCTGACATCGCTCTTCTGTTTGTTGAGCCCCCTCATTGGGACGAGTATCTACCTGACCTTAGTCATCTTTTTCGTAGAGTCTACTTGTGATGCACTACAGGTCCCTCATCCATCTACAGGTGTTTCAGAGGAGTTCATCATCTCTGTTGTTGGGAGTGCCCCTTCCAGGAATCATGTCACTTCCACATTTCTAGAGACCTTCATTGATCCACCCTCACTGTGGATCCCTTTTCTGTTGTGGAGGATGTTTTGTTCCCTTCACATCACTTGGACATCCTTTCTATGTGGTGTTCCTCTTCACTCTGATAGTTCTACACATGTGGCATTACCTTTGGTTCCTTGGCACTCACTCGCTAGACCTATGTCACACTTCATATGCACCAGACTCAGAGTTCTTCATGTTGCTGCCTTCAGTTTCCTTTGTGGAGTGGGTGGACTTCCAGCACAGTCATTTATGTCCTTCCTAAGGGCAGGCACACAGTTTGTTGTGGGTGGCTCTTCTTCAGTCTAGAGGCAGAGGATCTCGTCATCGACATTCTTCTAGGAGACTCCTAGAGCTGCAGAGTTCAGATCCGTCCATGGCATCTTCTGCATTCCTCTCATCTCCCTTTCTTCTCTCTTCTTCTTCTTTCCGAGAGATTGCCTCTTTGTACATGGGTACCTTTTCAGGCTCATCTAGAGCTGGGACCCATATTTGGCATCTTTCTTAGATTAGAGAGTGTTTTTTCTCTTGTGGTGGATGTTTTTCCCACTGGGTTTTCCTTCACTACTTGGGACTTCTTCTTGTACATGGGTACCTCATCAGGCTTTGTGCCAGGACCCATTTCTCATTTCTGACTTGCCACCTCATCCTAAGTTACAATGAAGGGGGGGTGTTGGTGTGTGTATTTTCCACATCATTAGGTGAGTCATCTCACTTAGGTGAGATCGTAGGTCCATGTGTCATTTAGGGGTCATTATGAGATTCCCTTACGCATCAGTGTGTCAAGCTTCCTCAGTGCACGTCAGTGTGTCAGTGCGTCATATGCATCATTAGGAGTTACACTTCTATTCTGGGAATGTAACTCCCCCTCTCTACTCGAGTTGTCATGATTGCAGCACTGGGGGTTACTCAGCACCTCCTATATGTACACGTCTTTTGATCTATGAGATAGAGGAGAGTTTTATGGCTTAACCAGGTTCTGCCCGTTTGTCAAATCTTTGCATGCACATTCGGTTGATGCTTGCTCCTTCCGAGATCTCTTCACGCTTTCGTTCACACATCTGTTGATGTGCACGTCGTCCCTCGTGATCCTCGCTTGCGGGTTTTCAAACCCTCTTTCATGAATAAAGACCTTAGACTTCTGTGACAAAACCTTTTAATCCTCTTCACCAAGCACACATATTGTTGATTTGTAGGAGACTTCATGAAATACACTTAGATTCATGAGTCATGACATATCCCATAAATTATATTCATACTGACATCATACATCCTGTTTAGACTACTGGCTATGTGACTAGAGGTGACTGGTACCTTTATAACCATTTGAAGTATAAGACACGTAACACTAGACAAGCACATATTTTGCCTTATTTTTGTTAGGATAAGGCAAGATTATAAATACTCTAATCACCGTCTTGGAATCATTATGGAACTAATGAAAACATGATCAACTGAAGACCATATTTTTTTACATAGAAACATCAACCATAAAAGAAGACACATTTATCATGGCATTCTGGAAACTACAGATAAGATGGTTTGAATCTTCTTTCACTTATATACATGATTATGATGGATTGATGTACTAGTTAATATCCCAGACCTATGGATTTTAGGACACATCGGATGGAGTTATAGAAACTCTTTAAAATCATATTTTCTTGAATAGGAATTTATCCTTGTGATAGACTATCAATAACATGACTAAACCATGTCTTTAAAATTATTTTAATAGACCTATATTGCAAGTATTCAGAAAATCACATTCCATGGGATTGCATTCCCTTTGGAATGTTGCAAGCATAGGTTGGTAAAAAAAATCCATCCCGACCTCAATGAGAGGGAAATTTAGGTCTCACAGTGACTCTTTCAGCATACCGACAGGTGCACACGGTAGACCTTGCAACCCATGAGACCACATTCTTTAAGACATGTGTCCAATATACATGAAATAAATCACAACACTAAATTCATGCAAATACAAATGCTTGGGATTTTCAAGTCAATAAATTTCATGTAACAAGTAATGACTAACACAAGCTATGTAAAAGAACTTGAGTGTACTTCTAGATGTTTTTTTCATGTATCAATAGTTGTAGGGATTGCATCATGAGATATAATGGATTGTATTTCATATTCAAAATTTTATAAGTACTCTCATGTGTTATAGTAGCTAGAATCATTGATAGCTATGTCACTTAGTTTTGCATCGCATATATTCATGTAATAACCACAAGATTTTAGTGTAAATGAAAGGGAATTAGTGTCTTTTGAGGGTCATGTCAATAAAAATTCTATTGAATTAAATCATGAAAAACTATGTATTGTAGATTATCAACAATATTGGTAGAAGATAGAATTATATGAAAAAAAAGGTGCTAGCTAAGGCATGAGAGAAGTAAGGATACTCTGATCCACTTGGAGAGTGACCAATGCAAGTCTTTGTTCGGTATTTTTAGAGTGAATAGGATATTGATGTGCTCAAGTAGGAGCGATGGGATTAAGATGATTGTTAAAATGTTATACACCTCAGGATGAATCCATGTGCAATTTATACAACTCATGTCACTATGAATCAAACGATAAACTACACTAGAAAGAGGGTGTGTAAGGGTGATAGGAATTTAGATAGACCTAATAGGATTATTTAGCTTTGATGGTAGACATTAGATGTCATAATTGAAAAAAATATAGACTATTTACTAGATACAATATGGTTCAGAAGAAAAACAATAAGCAATTTATGAATTTATTTGAACCAACATTCATATAGTAAACACAACAAAACAAATTGTCATAAAACACATAAAACCTCATAAAACACATAAAAATCACAAAATATAGAAAAGTAATATGAAACCTCAGAAAATAAATTAGTAGGTGAAAATACACTCCCCACAAATATGCTAATGTCATTGCAACCTTCCCTTTTGTAACCTACAATTTGAAATATGTCTCAAATAGGGCTTCCATAAGTAAGACATTTGACAAATGAATATTATTTTTAATCCTTCGTTAGTGGATACATATAGATAATTGTAACAAATAAGGCATTTTTGTCACATAAATCAAGGTTTATTAACAATGCACATTTTTGATGCTCTTACACTTCATACATTTATAATGCTCTTACACTTCATACTTTATGTGATAAAAAATGATAGTGAAATTTGTTTTTTATTAAATTTGTAACCTTACAAAAAAATATTGAACTTTAGGGAAAATAATTTAAAATTACATTTGTTATTTTATGGAATGTCATAAATTTTTAATATTAAATTAATTGTTTTAAATCCTAACATTTAATTTTTGTTTTATATTATATGCAGCTATTTAAATGGTTTCTTAGCCAAATTCAGGAAAATCTTGAAATGGCTAAAAATGTTATAGTTGCAGTTGGAAATGCATGTGGCATGCCTCTTGTCTCCACTCGCCCACATTCCACTATGTTGCATCCCTCTAACCACCCTAGTATCTTTGTTATGGATCCCTCCGTCAACCCACATACCACACCTCTATCTACCCAGCGACACATACGTTTGAGTGTTATATCTCATCCTACATGTACTGGTGTAGACCCCCTATATATGTTCCACAAGATGTCAGGAATGATGGATTTCTTGACCCTTCCCCACACTTTGATGTAGGACTAGATCTTGCACCCCGATAAAAAAATAAGAACAAGACTATATTCATGGATACTTTTGGGGATATCTGCCCCGACATGAATGGAAGGTATATTAATGTGTTTTAAATGATTTTTTTAATTTGTCTTTTAATTTCAAGTTATTGATTTATCTTTTACTATGGTTTATATTTACAAGCAGTGAATGATAAAAAGAATCGTATGATGCGAACATCCAAAAAAACTATTAGCATGCTAGCCAAGAAGGTAGCTGAAGATTATTGTGATGTCTTATATGTCAATTTCTTTTAAAAATCGCAAAAGTTGTGTGTTCAAGAAAATTGAGGAAATGTATGTTCCATCGTTAGATGACGATAGTTTTATTTATTAAGTATAATTATTTTAAAATAATAATTAATTAAAATGATTTAATAACATTTTTTTTACATTGTGTTTTATTTTATAACTTATTTTTTACAATACAAACATGGTTCAAAGCTAAGTCGTTGCAAGCATGCGGAGAGAGGAATGAGAGAGAGAGAATTTGAAAAGAAATCTAAAGATGTATTATGACCAAGATGAGTGGAAAACAACTAGAAGGTAAATTTTGATGTCTAAAATAAGTCATATTTACTTTTAATTTTTTTTATAAATGTGGTTTAGTTCATAAGTAGTTTTACTTTTGTAATAGTGTTCCAACCAAGTTTGTACTTCTAAATTATTTGCAGGCCTGCAAGGTACAAACCTGATCCATGGTGTTGGTTGATTGAGTATTGGGATAGTCATGATTCATTTCAACCAAGCCAACAAGAAGCTGCAAATGCCTAATTGGAACAAGGAAAAAAAGTCACAAGCCTCACTAGTCCACTGTCCTATGGGCTTTGTTGGAGCATGGTTTCGATTTGTAAGTATCGTAGTTTAAATTAATTTCTAGTAATAAGTGTTCAAGTTTATTTTTCAATTACAATATAAATAAATATTACATTTTCATTTTCCGATGGGAGGACTATGGGAAGCCTATCAAGTCTTGGCATAAGGATCATATCCATCTACAGAAGGTAAGGGCCCCCAATGGAGTCCAACCATTTCATGTATGTTATATAAATTCATTGTAAAATAGATTTAACGAAAAAAATTATCAATATTATGAGATTAGTAATAGTGGATTATTTTACTTTGATGTGGGGGACACGCAATATCACCCATAGGAGCAAATGATAAAATATATAGCGCAATGAATGGGAGCCACATCACTATTTGGGTTATCATTCAACAGTTGTTTCAGGTAGTGGATCCAGTGGTGATTTGCACGTTGGACGGGTTTGTTGATATTTTATGATACTACTATTGAGGGTGATGTTACTTAGGAGCATTGCAAGGATGAGAGTTGGGAGGCAAATGAAGATGAGGATCCTGATGTTTGGGGTCAACATTAAATATTATGACGAGTTATATTGTGGATGTTGACCATAATATTGTATGGGGTCAATCATGACTATATAACTATTTTTATGATAATATTATTATGACTTTCAAGTAACTAACATACTCGGAGAGATGGTGCGAGCTACGAGCCGTGTAGATTTTTCGTGGGCTAGGACATCAATTGTGTTGAAAGGGATATTTGATCAGGATACGATTAAGGATTTGCCCCTAGTTCTGACGACTTTTGTTAGTGGCATCATGTTCCCTGATAAGAGTAGTCGTTATTTTACAGCTGACTACCTGAGTGTGATAGCAAATATGGTCAAGCACATCGTAGGTTTGGGTGGGGACTGCATGTCATAGCGCAACTATATAAGGACCATCACCTTGTCGTGTATAGACACAATCAGAGTAGAGGTCACACCACATTACTACATATATGGTCTTGGGAGCATATAGCAGTTCGTCACCTAGTAGGTCCCTTTAATCCCCTAAAGGATGAAAAGCCAAGAACATTTGGATGGGTCACATCAGGGCGAGGCACGCAAGGTTACAAAGAGTTGTTAGCATATAGACAGGCCTTGGATGAGCTTGTAGTTGTGAATGTCATATGGAGGTCGTGCTCGACTATGAGGACGTGGCTGGAAGCATTTGCAAAGATGGCTTACACATGCATCGAGTGTTACCTTATGGGCAGAGGAGACTTTATAATTGAGAGATACTTGCCACATAGGTTATTAAGGCAATTTGGATACAAACAAGGAGTGCTCACAATGCTGCACATATTTTCTCATGTGACGAGATATACCAATTGAGGGCCTATACATGCAGTGACAACTTCAGCAAATTGGGTGACACTGCAGTTACTATTTGGGATATATGGATGTGCATTACAAATGTGGGGACTACCAAAGAGTATTGGGGTTAGTATAGACAGTTTCGATCAGTCTGATTAACTACTCCCCTTTATAGGCTAGTTACCATTGTCGATGTGGTCATGCTAGTGCGCTAACAAGACATCCCTATATGGTACAATCAATGCCACATCAAGTTGAAATTCTACTTGTGGTTCAACAACATATAATGAAGGACACTCAAAATTTATCCAAATCATAAATTTAACTATTTATATTATTAATAAGCTATAAATATCAACCATCACTTTAGGAGGTCCAGGTCGAGAGTTCAATTCTTACAATTAACCCCCAGTTCCTATTAAGGACTTGATCCGAACTGGCCAAAGGTTATAAGGGAATTCAGCCTAAGCTAGAAGGAACACTACACCAACCTCAATTTTTCCATGTTACCAAAAAAATAATTTTTTAGTTAAAAATAGCACTAATTAATTGTTTGACTTCAAATCTAATATTTAAGAATGTGTTTTACTCAAAAATAAAAATAATGTCTACATATATAATATTTTAGAATGTGTTTTATTCTTATTTGAGAGTGTGAGTAAAAAATATTTTATAGCGATTATTTATGCCATACGACTAATAACTTATCATTCAATATTAGGAATAAAATTTAAAACCTTATGTTCTACGGAGTTTCTCCTCTCTTGAAGTGTATCATTGCATATCATTTATTTCTCAACAATCTCGATGCCAATGCCATTGGTATTTTGGGTTTTAAAGGCAATTGCATTTTTGAAGTACTTCACTTTATAAAATTCATTTTTCTTAAATGTAATTTTTTCTTTATTTTTGGCAATCTATAATATTGTTCAAAATATAAAAGTTGAAAGACACTGATCAAACCTTTATGAATTTTCCTTTTGAGAGGCATGGATGGCCTTCAAATTCCAGGGTTGCTGGCAGTGATCAATTTCAATATGTGAGCAATAAACCATCGACAGTTAAATATATATATATAACCATCCAATCTGATCTAGAAGTTCAGATTAAACAAGGTGAGCAATTTAGGCATCTAAAAACGGAGGCCTGCACTGTAAAAAAAAAATCCAGCTTTATAATCGTTCATCTAAATTTCTTCCAAATCATTGTATACTAACTATGAATGTATTTGGAAATAATTCTAAAGACAGTATGGAATGATTTCATTGAAAAATGCTTGCCCATTAAAAATAAATTAGAAATTGGAAATTTATAGCTTGGACCGCATGTTTACACCAATTAGTAAAAAGGGTGATTAAGGGTATAAAATATTATAGTGGAACGAAACTCTCAACTTATGCACGATATGTAAAGCAAATTATGACTAGAGACTTGCCTATCAAGAAATATCGTCCCCCACAATTAACTTTCTAATTTTCACTTATGGTCGTAACACCTAATTCCATGTAATGCTGATATGAAACTCGCTTAGCAATGCCCTTATGGTGTATAATTTTGAATTTGCATGCTTGTGGCCTTTGTGGTTCACAAGCTACATTTTTCATGGCTCACAAGGAAAGGCCTTGGACAGATTAGCAAGAATTAAGTGTCAAAATGCAAAGGGATACAAATTTGATCACTATGCAAAGGTAAATGGAAATCCACCGATGGGGTTCCTCGAGGAAGGTCTTCATTAGACAAATCCGCTCATGACCTTAAAACAACCTTTCATGTCAACTAGCTGTTTGTTTTAATGATATTTCTCCTCACAAGGCATGTATCCTGGATCCTTACCTGCCTACCCCTTTTATGGTGGAGGCCAATGTAAGATGTTCCATGGTGAATTCATGCATATGTTTATGAAGCAAACATTTATTTTCTGACCTTAATTAAGCTCATGAAATCAACTTGTTTTGCGTGGGAACATTATTCTTTTGCCATCAGAAAATGAAGAAAAAATATCTCCTCCCAAAACATCATTACAGACGATGTTGATAACCTGAATACTTAAAATAGCTTAGTGTAAACAGCAGTCCAATTCTCTAATAGATTAAAACTAAGATCCATCTTTCTGACAGACAAACTTCAGAATTTACAATATTCTAAACCCACAACATAAGCAACTTTGAGCCCGACTGCAGTTTGCTTACATACAGAAATCAAGACTGAACGGGCAAGTAGATATGAGCAATGAAAAATTTTGCTCAACTTGATTACTTCCACAGAGCAGTAGTACTAGTAACCACAAACAGCAGACTATTAGTCTAATAATAGGGTAGTTTTTTATATACAATATAAAGCACCAATAGATACAATCTGCTTTTGACCAACATGTTTCTATGTACAGAGGTTGCCATTGCCTTCCAATACTTCTGCATCAAGAAACACACGATGTTTTCAAAGTGAAAAATCATCAGCTACAGAAGAACACCACAACAACATCCAAATATTAGAACTGCAAACAGACACTTTAGTTCAGCTCATATTCCTCACCTGAGGAATATAATGGAAAGGGATCAAGCTTTCTTTGTTTGAACCCTTCTTTGTAAACGCAACTGATTGAGTTCATCTCTCCACTGGGCTGAAATACATGATTAAAAAAATGAAAAGAAAGATAAGGCATCATCTGCCCATCATAACCATTCTCAATCCATAACTATAAAATCTTGAAGTCAGTGCTACCTGCATCGACATATCTTTCTTCATCAGCAGCAACTACCATGTTCCGCACAAGACCAAACTCCATGGTAACAAAACAGGGATTGCCATCAGGCCTGGAAATAAGTCTCACAAGGTGTCAGACGTTTAGGCATCAGATTGTAATTTTATTTAGTAGGTTGAAGGATCATAGCATGCCTGTCTAGTTGTCCATCCGGTGCTCTAGTAGTCTGTGAAGATGATTTAGTAAGATCACTAATTTTCATTCCATCGCAGTATGCTAGATATTTGTTCACTTGTATTGGTACCTGTCAAATATTTTTCAAAACAAATTAAGAAAATGCATACACGTAGCTGGAGTCAGATATCCATCTTCAATGTATTTGTGTATCTTTCTTGGTTAAGGTCCGGTGATGAAGGCCCAAGGTTCAAGGCTTCCTGAACATGCTTTCCATATTAAAGCAAATATATAAAAGAAGAAACCAGGTGCATGTCCAAGGTGAATTTAAAAACCCCTTTGCTTCATTCAACTCCCAAGAGAGTCGAAAGACTTAAATCTAAATAAATCCACAAAGATTACACTCTTCCAACCCAAAAGGGAAAATAAACTCTAGGGTGTTGGAATGAAGAGCATTCAGAAAGGGAAAATGTTTGACAAGCATAATAAAGACAAGAAGAGATGCAGCAGTTGTCATGCCATAGGCCCAAGGTTCAAGCCCTGTTGAACATGCTTTCCATGTTAAAGTAAAGCTAAAATAAGAACAAAAGGCACAAAGAATATGAGAAAGATTTGCAATCAGCGCCTAAACTTCCCATTAACAGGTCAATAAATAAATTTGCAAATAACTTGACATTACCAATTCCCTATGCTTTCCCCTGCATAACTTTCCCAACTCTTCATCTTTCTATTTCATATATACATTTTACAATGTTCCATTAAGAAACAACCCAACCACCAACACGGATTACTAATTACCGTTAACCCAACATCTTCCCTAATTAATCACCCCAGAATTGATGTTCCCTGCACTGTTATCACCACTGCCAGCACTTAAGTTGCACTTAGTACGTACCACCACAGTTCCAATGTGTTGAAATAACAAGCATTTGTAAGGAAACAAATAAGAATGATGAGCCAATAGAGATTAAAATGAAGATTTTGCAAAAAGTGTTCAAGCTTTTACATTATGAAACCACGAATAATGCTTGACCTTTCGAATTACCAGTGTTAATACAATGTACAAACAAACAAACCATGCAGATGTTTAACTACAATTACCCGGACAAAAAGTCGTCATACAAACATGATAAGAGGTTTTCTCTAGGAAAGGTGGATTCTTCAGAATGTTGCTCCATGTTATTCTTAGCTTTCACTTCATCAATTCACAAAAGCCTTGTAGTGATGGATTTAAAAATATCCCAATCAACTAAGAATCTAATAACAGATCACAATACCAAATCTTCCTTAGATTGCACAATGTATGGTAAAGGATACTAATGAGTCTTCTTTTAATGTCAAGCATCTCTTTGGCTCCATAATCTCAACCTCGTATGCCAATATTTTGTCAAGAAGAAGTAGATAATAGAAAAAAACAATGGCCAGCAGATCACCGAGTTGACATTGGTTGCAAGGGAAGAATTTTATAAAATTATGTCACGTATTTTGTCAACAAGCTGTAGATACTTGAAAGAACAATGGCCAGTGGACCACCAAAGATGACATTGATTGCAAGGAAACAAATTTATAAAAGTATGTTTGTTACCATCCATGAATGTTGTGCTTCTAAGGTAACCTACCAAAAATATGAGACAACCTACAATACGCCTATGAAGCATCAACCAGACCAATGCTTAACCTAGATTGAACCCCAAATCAAATTTTCCACAACAATGTCAGTTGATTATGGTTTTAGATGTAAAGTGTAGCCAAAAATGTTGGGGATGGCATGAATTGGTATAATGTCTCCAAAAAAATTAAATTGGCACCTTCCTTCACTCATCTGCGTTTAGAAAAGGGAAATGAGGTAGGTATGAAGCACCACATTTGAATAGTGAAATAGAACAGAGAAACGGATGTCAATCAAACCAAGTTGTATCCTGTAATCCTAACTAAGGGTGGGATCTTAAGCTGAGATCTCCCTTGGAAATTGTACGCTCGAGTCCCAGATAGAGGAATGTAGAAAAGGATTATTAAAAATTATATTGTTTGTAATCATTATAATAAAAATGAAGACATCATTAATCTTTTCTCACAATCATTGTCTCTATGAAAAATGCACTCTAATGGCTATCCAAGGGGATAAGGCCTTAAATCCTTATAAGAGATGAGATCTTGGCAAGGTCCCACTCTGACAGAACTAAGATGATTTATCTCATGCTGTTATCATAGGTTGAGCCACCTTTATATTGCAAAGATTTGGAAAGGCTTGGGAAGTTTGCGAGTGCAAAGAAAGGTTCATTATGATCATCTATCCGTGGCCAAAATAGGGCCCCTTTTGGAAAACTTTCTTGGTCTAGTGCATCATCAAGATAGTTATATGGCTATATGATTTTTAATTTAGCCAAAAAAAAAAGTCAGATTGATTAGATCTGGAGGCTAGAGCTACCCTAGCTAATAATGATATACATTAAAAGAATTTTGACACTCATTTCGGACTCGTTGCAATTCAAGCTTAGCAATGTAGCACTCACGGCATCACGGTAATAGAGGGTCTCGGCTGAACTAATCATCTTTATGAGATTTCCTCGTTTTCAATACCCATGTTCTAAGTTCCAACTTATATTGAAAAAGAGGTATGATATTTCCATTAGCTAATAGCTCTTCTACAATAAAGAAACAAGGACCCCACATCATTTTAAAAAATGCTTTGGAGCATAATACTAGTTCTTTTCCATTGACTACTATCAAACGTGACCTTGTGAAAGCCTAAACTACCAAAAGTAACATCCCTTCTCCACAATGCTACGCATGATGCAACTATGAAAATAGTCCATTTCACTTGCCCTTAGTATCCCAAGGCAAACCCTCTATAGAAATGGGTTCTCAACTTCTCAATAACCCTGGGAACCCTGTTGAACAGATGAATTGAAGATCATCTTTGTTATAGAATTTTAAGTCCATTTTTACAATAGTATAGCAAGTTGCAACTATTGAAAGTGAAATCAATTTTCTTCAGATAAAATATAAATTGCAAAATCACATCAGATGCTTGTGTTTCTTAAATTGATTGTTGCCACAGTGTTCCAAACCAAAGGGCACCCCACAATGATCCAACTATTGCATCCCATCTTAAGAAATGAGTTTTAAAAGTAACCTATGAATCCTGCCGATGTCTCCTATAGAGTGGAGTACAGAGACAAACAACAGGACCAGATGAGGGAAATTCAGAAAAATGTTGTGAATGGAACCAACCACGAAAAAACCCAAAACCAAGCTTTGCTTTGTAAAAAATGAAAATATATTGAATCCTTTTGGCTAAATGTTTCTTTGAGAAAAATGACAATAAAGATGTTTTCATGTACCTCTTAACAGAGGTATCAATTTAAGAGTAGTGACCAGGTGCAAAACCTTCTATTTGAAAAATAAAAAGCCAAAAGCTATGTTGCCAGGAAACATCCCCCACCCCCATACCCTGCCTGAAACATTTCCGGTATGTTTCTGTCGCTTTTGCATTTTTGAAAGTCAAAAAGATTTTAAAAAAAACTAATTTTTTACATTTATTGCTTCTAAACCTAATCTACCCACCCAACCTTCTTAAAGACACTTCCTAAAAGTTATATAATGACATCTTTGGTCCATTCTAAATCACTCTTTTTTTTCTCTAGCTGAATTTAGCATTGTCAAGAGCAAAGAGACATCACGAAGCAAAGTTTGGGAGGTGTTACTAAGGGCTAAGAGCATCGAGGAGTTTAAAAGCAGATTTAGAAGGAGGGATCAACTTCAAGGAGGAAAAATCAAGATTTTTCACTTTAAAAAAATGTTGATGTGATCATTAAGCATGATATCAATATGTACTTTTAATTTAATAATTTTTAAACTCTACGTAAAGCAATGTTACACAGGGACGCGTCCCCTAGATTCTGGTGACGTCCTGGTGTCACTCAGATTTCACCCTGAAATCTGTGACTACCCTATTCGAAAAAAAAAATCGTACTTTTAAAATAATGGGTCGTTTTGTGTTTTTATTGCCTAAAAGTTCTTATATTGCGTCAAGATAATCCCAAAGAGCCATATTAGCCTTTTTCGCCAAATACCCAGATGCCCAAAATTGTTTTATTCTGTCGTCGGGATTTGTCTGCGGGAAATTTGTATTTAGTTATTTTGAGCCCCGTATGAGGCTATTTGCGCTCTGTTTTAACTCTATTATGAGCGAATATGTTATTATTCCTATGTGCCAGAAGGGTTTTAACTTGTTTTAAGTTTTGGGCTTTATTTGTAACTTTTGGCAATTTTTCGTGTTTTTGTGGTGTCCCGTTTCGTTTTTTGTGAAATTTCTCTAAAACAATTCCTTTGCCGGGTAAGCCCGATTTTAGGCCTGGAGCAGCTGGAAAACATATACGCACATTATGCCCGGAGGAAGTCGCTATCGGAGGTCTGGATCACTAGGAAAAAGCGAAGTCGTGCACAGAAAAGCCCTTGCGGAGATGGGCGCATTTTTGGAAAACAAAGGATTTAAGTTGCGATGTGAAAAATATAAGCCGCAGGCAGGGTGGGAATTTTATACCTACCTAGCAAGGTACTTTTTCCCGTGTTATAAAAGTCACTTAAACTGCAGTGGGAAAGTTAGAGGCCACAGGCAGACGAGAATTTATTACCTGCCTTGCAGGGTGAAAATTCCCATGATAAAATAAAAGGAAAGTGACTTAAGTGAAATCATGGGATTTTTGTGCCTGCCTTGCAGGATAAATAATCCCATTGTCAAAGTCAAATCACTTAAGTGGATCACGGGATTTTGGTGCCTGCCTTGCAGGGTAAAGAATCCCATTGTGGAAAAATTCTTAAAAATAGAATTACATGTGCAAAAAAGTGCGCCCCCTTTGGTAAGAGAATGGCAGCCTTAAATTGATTATTTTAATTAATCTATTCTCTCAAAAAGTGTGCCCAAGCTTGGAGGAAGTCAACAAGTCAAAGTTGAAATAAAAGAAAGGATTTAAAAACATTAAATTTAATTTATTTAATGGCTGCCCTCTTCCTCTCAAAAAGTGCGCCCCATTTGGGTATTATTTAATGTTTTTTAAGGCATTAAAACATTAAATTAATTTCTATTTTCAGTGGCTATGGTCAAAGCACACTGTGAAGCTTAAGTGAAGTGATGTGTGAAGGATTAAATTGGATTAATTTAATTTATTGGATGGTTGCCCTTAAACATGCTATTTTTAAAAGAGAAAAACATGATTTTTAATTAATTAATTGCCTTTAATTGTTAGGGCAATTATTAATTATAGAATTGTGAAGGTTATATAAACATGGGCAGACATATGGGTGAATTATTCAAATCACAGGTAAAGAATTGCAGCCAAGTGGAAAAGTGCGCCCCCATTAAAGGAAGGATTTTGCTCAGACAAGGTGACAACAAGGTTGAAAGCTTCCAGATTTGGCGCATGCTTTAGCGGAGGTTGATCTTTGTCTACATAATTGTTTCCACAGGAGCTCAGGTGTTGATTGAAATGATTCATGCTCTCTTTATGTGCAAATTAAACACCATTTTTTGGGGCAGCAAGCTTGAAAAGTGCATATTTTTACAATTTAAATTCACTATTCATGCTCCAGTGGCCATTTTTGTCTGAATAAATTGCAAGAATTCATTACAGGTGCTTTACAAAAGAAAATGAGTTTTTATCAATGTCCAACACATTGCAAATATCCTCCAAATCTGAAGAATTGTCTAGATCTGCACCAGTATTGAAGAAATCCGGCCAAGTAAAAAGAAAAAGAATTATTCAGACGAAGATAGATAAAGCTATGGCGAAAAGAGATGAAAAAGAAAGCACAATGGAGTCATGCATTGCTTCCAAACTTGCAGACATAGGAGACACAGATCTAGGCCCGGAGCCTCTTGCCGATTTGATAGATAGATCCAGAGCGGGAAAGACTTCACTCATGCGTGCGGTCAAAAGCAGTGGAATTATCCAAGCTGTAGCTTTTCCATGTACAGCCCAATTGCCAGAGTTCGTGATGGAGTGTGCTAGATCTTATCATCCTTCATCCAGGTCAGTACGTGATGCTTCGGGAAAGACAATAATTCGTTTGGACGCAGAGTTCATCAATTATTGTTTGAAGATTCCAGTGCGAAAGGATGCTGACAGTAGATGGGAGAAGCATAGAGCTGATTGCATTAGCATCATGAATAGCCGATACATGAAGAAGCCTAGATCTCCTTCAAAGTTCCCGAGAACTCTTCCACAGTCCAATTTGGTGCAGGAGGTAGATGATCCCGTAAAATTGCTATGCAGGATGAATGGCGAAGCGAATGCTTACACTTTCCGTACATGGATGTATGCTTTCATCAGGACCATTGAAATCAACAAGGTTGATTCTATAATCAATTGGTTGGAAATTATTAGCAACAACATCGGTGAGCAACTCCGGAATGTGAAGCGTACTTTCAACTTCAAGATGACTTCATACTTGGTATATGCTGCAGCTTCACAGGGTGTCTTTTCCAAGCTGGATAGATGTGGTGTTCTTTCCAAGGACCCCATTTTCGAATGCTACCCGCAGCTTACTGCACCTGCATGCGAGAAAGACTTCAAAGTGATCAACGATGACTTCTTCTACGATTTCATCTGCAGGCTAGACAAAAACTTGAAGGCCAACAGGGTAAGCAAGAAAGCGTGGGAAGCCGTGTCCAAGATTGGCAGTCTATTCATTCAATTTGCAGATTTCACATACCTCAGGGTTACGGGCTTTTCTGGAGAACCAACAAAGATGCCCAGGTATCCGAATGATAGATTGATCGCCATGGAGCTGAACAGGCAACTTGTGGAGTTACACGACCTTCAGTCAAAGAGGCACAAGTCTACGAATTCTTCCCAATCACTGTGGGATATTACAGCTACATTAGCATTCACAGAGCTCGAGGGATGGAAGCGCAAATGTTATCCGAGTATGAGCAAGAGTTCTTCCCTGCACGGCTGAACTTCGATCCATTTGGAGTAGCCAGGAAGACAATCTCCCAGCACTACGCACATGTGCCTTCATTAGAAGATTTCTGGATGAAATGCAGAAGTGAGTACAAGGTCAGAAATAGAGATTTCAGCAGGTTGTCAGCAAAGCAAGTGTTCGACTTTGGACTAGTGCGGATACCTGCGGATCTTAAAGATGATAGGAATGTGGTACTTGACAATTACCATCAATGGGAGGAGATAAAGCCATACTGTAGAATAACATAGGAGGCTGCAACACAATTGAAGAAAGGTCGAGAGCTATGTTGGTGAATACTTCAAACTGGTTGCTGACGAAGGGATATTGCCTTGATGAAGCATTGATGAATCAAGTCACGGGCAACTTCAGTGCAGGAGATTCCCTCAAGCGAAAGCATGGAGGAGAAAGCAGCAGGAAAGTCGAGAAGTTGAAAGTGCATAGAAGATCTCAATCCAAGGAGAGGATCACTTCTACAACCATGACTTTAACTCTAGTTTCTCCAGTACCCAATGCCTCACCAACTATTGCACCGCAGCAGCAGGATGCTTCCATGCCTCCACTGAATCTAGCGACATTCATCTTCTCCCCTCAGCCGCTTCGTTCAGCGCCCGTTCCAGAGGATACGTTGAAGCTGCAAATGGCGGAATTCGAAAGGGCTGTCCTTGGATGACTCAGAGGATGGCAGCGATAACACTGTGGCATTTTCTGACGGAGAGGATGCAGAGCGAGAGATGGTAGTGCACTCAGCGACTTCTCACTCTCCGAGAAGTAATTTCTCGGAATGGTTAGCTTTGCAGTCTATTCCAGAAGCGAGAAGGAAAAATAGAAGAGGAGCTCACGGCAGAAGATGTGACAGTGACCAAAGTACCACTCGATCAAGCCACCACTGAAGGATTGAAGCAGGACACGCAGACATTGATAGATGCTTTATTCCTTAAGCTTGACAGTGAGAAGGCGGAGAAAGAAGAGCTGCAGAAGCAAGTATCTCAATTATGTGAGATCATACCCAAGGTTGCTAAACCTTCCATTCAGCCCATTTCAGAGCAAGTGAGTGATCATCTTATGCAAGAAATGGAAGATGCAAGCAATCAAGTAAAGGCCATTGACGAATGGAAGGATTTGATTATTCGTCAAGCTTCTGTACAACTTGGGGAAGTGTCAGCCCGCCTAAAGGTTATGAACGATACAGCAAATCAACTAAAGCAACTGATGGCAAACATAGAAGGCATGAATACAGTTGCAGAGAGTAACCTGAGTATTTTGGCCGAGATCAACAAGCTGCCGGGAGATGTATTGATGGCGGAACAAATTGTACCGGACGGATCAGTCGAGAAGGGGAAGTAGTTAGAATTTGCAGTATCTTTCCGTTTGGAAATCTGCAGAGTTTTGCTGAAAAGGATGCAGGCACTTGAAAGTAGGACGTCATCCTTACCCGACAGTATCATTTCTTTCACGGAAGAGGATGTGGTCGGAGGCATTACTTCTTACGTGCGGATTGTTTCTAACGAGGTGCCTAATTCCCTGGAAGGTTCTCTTCTGATGGTACAAAAGAGAATTGATAAAGCTACCAAGTCTTTCACGATGAATTCTATCAGTAGACTGGTGGCGCTGCAGGCAGACATTGCAAGATTTGGGCCGAGTTTAAAAGATGTGGAAGTGTGCATCAAAGTGTTGAATGAAGGGTTGCTGCAATTCAGGACAGAGATAGAAGCAGTGGCTAAAACGGATGGAAGGATGCTGAATTATATGTTCGACAAGTATATCAGATATCAAAACAAGAAGATGTAGACATTACAGCTGACATGACTTCTTCTATTCTTTCTTCTTCTATTTTCTATGTTCCCGGATGAAATTGTAAAACTTCTAAGTTATTGGTTTTACAACCATTACTTGAAGTCATGTGGAACCATTCTATTAGTTAAGTGATACATGTGTCACTTAAGAAGAAGTTAGTTGAGGATGATTGCCAAATGTCATCTTTACTTGTTCATGCTTTAGTTCAGTTTGAGTTTTCCATTTGTACTTTCCCTCCTACATTCTATAAGTAGGAGAAGAACCTCCAGGTTAATCATCGATCAGAATTTGTAAGCAGCAATCTTGTGTTCTAGACTTTGTGCTGAACCCCTGAGAGCAACTTGGAGCAAAGGAATACAAAGGAGCAAATTTCCGGAGAACTTTGTGTCACGGTGTACTTTGTTTCTTGCTTTTAATCTTAGATCTCTTAGTAAACTTTGTGTTATTTTAAATCTGGACCTAGAGCTGCCTTTGTTTTATAATTTTGTGTGTTCATATCTATTAAGTTTCTTCTATGTGCATGCAATTAGCTCTGCTATCTACTAACTGGGATGCACATCTTTCCCATTTCTTCTCTGTATTCCTTTACTTCTTCAATAATTTTCCTTTCTTAAACAGCTGCTTACTTGCTGCAGAACTTCTTAGTTATGGTTCATGAACTAAGTGGTTAAAATAAAACCCCTGATAGGTAATAACACATTTTTTATTGACAAATCTGACACGGGAGCCTCACCGGTTAAATGAGGGAGATTTATCTCATGACTGCCTAGGTTTGATGCTATGCAGAAAATCTAGCCAACACGTCCCAAACGTTTCGGGGACTTGGAGACTTGGAGGGGACGTCCCCAATTTTTTTTAAATCTTTCAAAAGTTTTCTAATGTTTTTACTTTTAAAAAGATGTTATTTTTACCAAAAACATTAAATTATAATCTTGAAAGTACCTAAAACAGATTTAAAAAAATTTAAATCCCTAAATGTCATTGAAACTTAGATAACTATGACATAAAGTAAATAATAAATGTAACATTTCCTTAGTATTTTTTTAAATAAAAACTATATGTTGTTTTTTTAATTAAAAATATCATCTAAACTCTGTGTATGCTCTCACCTCGCGACTATATGGTGAACTTAGTGATCAAAAGTAGAATAGGATGCATAGGGTTTATTTTTTTTTGTTATTTTTAAAAGTTTTTTTTGTTTTTTTTTAATTAAAAAATCCGAACTCTTAGTATGCTCTCACCTCGTGCCTATACGGTGAACTTAGTGATCCCAAGCAGAATAGGATGCGTATGGTTTAATTTTGTTTGCTATTTAAAAAAAAAGTTGTTTATTTTAATTAAAAAATCCAAACTCCAAACTTTGTGTATGCTCTCACCTAACTCCTATACAATGAACTTGGTGATCAAAAACAGAATAGGATGCTCAGGGTTTTTTTTTTTTTGCTATTTTTTTAAAAGTTTATTTTGTTTTTTTTAATTAAAAAATCCAAACTCTGTCTATGCTCTCACCTCGTGCTTATACGATGAATTTGGTGATCAAAAGTAGAATAAGATATGTAGGGTGTAGTTTTATTTTTCGTTTTCTAAGTATTTGTTTATATTTTTCATTGTAGGTTTGAACTTTAAGATATAAAAACATAAATGGCATCCAATTCAGCTTTAGGAGGAGGGCATGAAGAAGCAAGCCTAAGTGAGGGCATAGATCCCACAAAAACAAGATCCTAAAATTCCTCTTTGGAGACATGTGCAAGTGTTGGAGTACCTTGTTGGCAGTGGTAGTCGATCTTGGCTATGCAGTCATTGCAATATGCATTTCAAGTCCTCATATACCCGACTCAAAACTCATTTAATGGGGCTAGCGGGAACAAGGACTAGAAAATGTTCGAAGGCTGAAAAGACACAAATTTTGGCATACATGAACGAGTAAAAGGAGGTTGACTTGTAAGTTGCAAGAGCTAAATCTAAAACCATTCCTTTGCAAAGGAAGGGTTCAAGAAAACCACCCACCCCATCAAACCATCCTTTCATTCAAACTCCAATCCAACCACTTGAAGTTGAAACTCTCGTAGGGGAAGAGAGCTTCTCACAAAAGAGAACAAAAGGCCCATTAGAACAAGCATTTGTAGATGAGAAAAGGGAATTGCTGAGGACTTGGTTGCTCGATGCATTTATGCATGTGGGTTGCCCTTCAATGTGTTACGATCACCATATTAGCAACAAATGGTGAGAGGTATTAATGAGGCACCACAATGGTACAAAATTTTTGGTTAAAAGAATGTTAGAACATCATTGTCGACGAAAGAAATGGACCATATACATACTTTTTTGCATCTAATTAGGGATTCATGGAAGGACTCGGGGATATCTATTATTTCAGATGGATGGAAAGATGCTCGAAATAGATCCCTAATCAACATTGTTGCAGTGTGTCCAAAAGGGGCAATGTTCTTAAAGGCCATTGATTATGAGGGCAAAGTGAAATATGTGCAATTTATTGCTAATATTTTGATTAAGGCTATTGAGTCAGTGGGCCCTCAAAACACTGTTCAAGTCATCACAGACAATGCAAAAGATTGTAGAGCAGCAGTTTGATTGTAGAAGGGAAATATGAGCACATATTTTGGACACTTTGTGCAGTACACTCCTTGAATTTGATGTTGCGGAAGATTGGCAGAATCCCCATGGATACGATAGATTTATACGGAGGCAAATGGATACGATAGATTTATACAGAGGCAAATGAAATTCAAATGTTTGTCACAAATCATCATATGTCTCAAGCTATCTTTAAGAGGTTCTCAAGGTTGGAGTTGCTCAAAGCAGAAAGCAAGGGAACAATTTACTAGTTTGTAATTTTTATTTTTTAAATTTCTATGAAATTATCAATTGAATTTCTTTTAAATTTAATTTTATACTTTATTAACTTGTTTTAATTTATTTTAATAGGTTGTTAAAACAAGATTTGCCTCTCACACACGCCTCTTGAGACGACTTGTGAAGGTAAAACAAGTCTTGAGCAATATGGCGATTGATGATGTTTGGTCTGTGTGGAGGCAAGGAAACACATATTGAGTTATCAAGATAAAATCATTGATACTTGATGATAATTGGTGGGAAAAGATTGAATATTTGCTCAGTTTTACTGAGCCTATTTTATCCATGATTAGAGATGCAAACAAATATCAAATTTGTATAGGGGAATCTATTATGGCATTGACTCTTCCATGCTTGAAAAAATTAAAGACATCATCTAAAAAAAAGAGCACAATACTGAAGAAAACTTCTACAATGAAGTTAAAAGCGTGACCATGAGAAGGTGAAATAAAATGACCACCCCATTGAATCTCCTAACCTATGCCCTAAAGCCCAAATATTATAGCAATGAAATACTCGGGCTACCTGATAAGCAACCACCATATAATGACCAAGAAGTTACAAATGGAACTAAGACAACATTTCAGAGGTTTTTTCTTGATCCAACTATAGCTAATGCGGTCTACTATGAAATGGGGATCTTTGTCTCTGCATCTAATGGGAGCATGGGTGAAATTGAGGCATTATGTGACAAGTACACCATGACCCCAGTCATGTGGTGGTATGTACATGGCCATGATGCCAAGTACCTACAACTTGTTGCCATTAAAATCCTCTCACAGGTATAAAATATTAAAAATGAAATCAAAAGTTTGTTGTTTATTAATTAAAATTTTAAGTTTTTAGTAAATTAATATTATTACTAATTGTAAATTTCTAACCACTTTTTTTTGTAACAGGTGGCAGGTAATTCTTCAGCAAAGCGGAATTGGAGTACATATACCTTCATCCACTCAACCAAACAGAACAAGTTAGCATCCAAGAACGCTGAGGAGTATGTACATTCCAATTTGCGCATCTTATCACACAAGATTGAAGGCTATATTAGAGGTCCCAACAAACTTTGGGATATTGATTCTGAGGCTAGTGACTTTGATGCTTCAATCTAATTTCATTGGCTTGTTGGATGATTTTGCTGCATTTTGTAATTTTCTCATTCTACGGTTGTGCCCAATAATTACCAATGACGATATTTTAGCACTAGCCTGTGTTCTTGACTATGTTGTTGCTATATAAGCATTGGCAATCTGTTACAATGTAGGCTATTGCATACCTTCATATAGAGATTCAGCAACAAGTAAAATAATAGATAGACTAGGAAAGCTAAAATATGTCACTTATTGCAAAAACTACTTCCAATGCACAGTGAATAATGTATCATGATATCCATGCTATATACTTGTCTTAATCACTTATAGGAACAAGCTATTTGAATTGCATTCCATGAAATACAGCAATCTTTACACGACATTATCACATATATTCATTGACAACTTCAACACAGCATAATGAATCACATGTGCTAATAGATCAATAAGGCCAACTATACCTTACAACGCACTGCAATGTTAATGGCATCTGAAGGGCGAAGGTCAAAGCTAACTACTTGTGTTTCATCTCCAATCTGTCATTTTCACAGACATCAAATCAGAAAAAGTCTAAACTTGAGTCCATGAAACGAAAAAATTAAATTTTAATAACAAATAATAGATGATTTGTCTATATACCTTGCTCAAATATAATTGTGCAAAGTAAGCCTCCTGCACTTTCCGTGTTACTCGAACAAGCTTTACCTGGCATCATGGTTGTTATGTGACATGATTCAGAAGTCAAAAGTAAGCCTAAATATGAAAAATGTGAAACATAGCCCTCATAGTCAGACATGCTTCCTGCAACCTACTTTGTATCCCATCTTATCAACCATGTCGTTCAGAATGTGATAGACTGTTGGTCTAGCCTGCGGCAAATTTTAAATCATTTCTAATAAGTCAAACAGATATTTTTAAAGATGTAGTCATAAGATCAGCCAACATAGTCAAGAAAGGTCCATCGTCTATAGAACTCACAACTTGGATATTGTGGACTGCTTCCATCAACATCACACTGGATGACTCAACTGCAAAACAAAATGCAAAAAAAAATCATTAGTTCCCTTTAATAAAAGAATGAAAATTGGTCATATTTTAGGTCATTCATTTCCCAGGATCAAGCAGTATAATATTTTGGCAAGCTCTTAAACAAAATGCAATTTTCAAGCCCTTGCAGTTCCTAACAAATAAAATAAAAAGTTATACATAATACGAGTCAGACAATCTTCTATGCATTGAAAACAAAAATGGCACTGGTGACTCTTCCATACCAAGTGACAAGACTGATGTGTATGTTCCTTATAAAAGATTGCTCTTGAGGTTTACCAAATTTGGTTTCAATTTACAAGGATGGACGAATTGAATTATTGAACATTAAGTGGGCTTTGAATTCAAAGTTCTTATTCTCTTTTTCCCGTTTCTGTTTACTTTTGTCTTTATACAGAACTATAGCCTGGCCCACTCAACTCACTGATTAGGAAGCAGGAGCCAATCAAAGAAAACAGGTAGTTTTCATAAAGAATTTTAAGCACATTTCTGAAGACGAATGAATAAAACTTTTGGAATAAAAGAATTCCAAGATATAACACAGGAAAATCTACTCCAAATATTTGAAGAGAGAAATCAAGATGAAATACACATTTCAAGCTATAACTTCAATATGTATGGCATTAACATGTTGGGCAAGTAAAACTCAAACTCAAAAAAAATCAAGAGCTGTCTTTAGTAAAATATTGGAAGCAAATTGTGTTTTTTGATTTCCTAGGATCAAACAAAATAAATTTTTATCAAGCCCTTGAATGAAAAGAAATGTTAAAGCTCCTTCAATAGCTGGATAAAGCAGTATGATAATCATCATCCATTGACAAACTCCTTCACATTTAAGTGATGTGGCTGTTAGGTCAATATCACCTATTAATTTTGTGCTCTTACAAAGTTGGGTTAAGATTTTCTAGCACAGATGAATCGTATGTGCATAAGGATGTAAATTTATAAATCCTTTTTTATGATTTTTAGGTTAGCTTTGCCTTTACACAAAACTATAGCCAGGCCTACTCAATTCATAGCATCCATCACAACCTATCACCAACCCACAAAATTTAAGTCCATACTTAAGTCGTGATTCGTGACAGGAGGCAGATGCAGGAGCAGATACAGATGCCAGATCCAAGGACTCAACTAGTTCATTCAATGAAATTTCCTAAAGACAGCATATCTAATACAAATCAGCCATCCTCATGGTAAAGCTTCCAGATATTGCAGACAACAAAATTGAACATACTCACATTTTTAAGTTAGTTTTGCCTTTACCCAGAATTATAGCCAGGCCTGCTTAACTCATAGTATCCATCTTAACCTATCACCAACCCACATGATTTAAATCCATACTTTAAGTCGTGAACAGGAGGCAGATGCAGGCACCAGATCCAAGGAATCAAGTAGCCCATTAAATGAAATTGCCTACAGATGGCATATCTAATACAATTTACAAATCAGCTAATCTCATGGTAAGGCTTCCAGATGTTGGACAGTTAGAGAAGACAAAATTGAACACTCACGAGGATATAAAAAATAAAATTTCAAAAATCATTTCAAGAAAAATTGGAGATGCATGGATAAGCATTCTCAAAAATCCAAAACCCAAGATGTACTACAGGAGAAACCAACCTAAAGGAATTTCAAAGAGAGCTTAACAAGGTCACTACATATCTTGGGCTATCACAGGTCAATATTTAAAAATTTCTTCTACTAAATTTCAGAAAAATATCATGCAAATCAATGCCTGCTAAGCTTCTTTAGCAGAATTCAGGGCATATTATTTCCATGGAATTCCAAAAAGAGAACATATTAAATCTAATCTGTTATGTCCATATATTAAGCTATCCATGTATTAAACATTATATATCAGCAGAACTAACACTGAAAAAACAAAAAGTCCACCCAACATAACATATTACTTAATTCTCCTCAATGGAAATTGCACTCAAAACTAGGTAGCCGGTACGGCCCCTAAGGGCTGCAGGTTCGGGTACGGGGTCCGGTACGGCGCGGGTACAGGCAGGGTTCTCCCTGCAGGCCCCGGGTACGGCCGGATACCTGCGGATTTTTGACGCGTTTTTTTTTTTTTTTTAAAATTCAAAAAAAGATCAAACCGACTTTATAAACATTAAAATATTCTTTTAAGCCCTAATTTGTGCGCCCAAACTCTATAACAACAACAACAACAAATCATTTACCTCACATTTGCATTCTTGCCTCTTATTTGCATATTTGACTCTCACCTTCAATTTTTCCACTATTTTCAATTGTTTAGGGTTGATTTCAAGTGCCATATAGTTGAAGGAGCTTGCAACAAGTGACAAGGAGTTCAAGGAGCTTGCATTATTGGTGTTGGGTGTATTGAGATAAGTATTTTGTGATTTTTTTAGAGTGTTTTAGTTTGTTAATTGTATTTAATATTTTATTATTTTTTAGTTGTTTTTTTTGTTTGTTTTTTGTTATTGTTTTAACTTTTAAGCTTCATTTTTCTACATTTGATTTCATTTAAATTTAAATTTTGAACTTCCAACATTTTCTCAAGACTAAATTTGTTTTCATTTTTTTAAATGCATTGTGCAGTTAAAAACTTAAAATGGCTGCGAGTTCTAGTTCTGTGGGTCAAAGTAGTAAAGGTCTCCTTAACAAAAGTGATCCATCCTCCCCCCTTTGGAGCTATGTCAAACAACTAGAACAATTACCAGGTGGAGGGGGTTTTGTTTGGGTTTGCTCACAATGTAATATGCAATTTAAGAGCTCCTATAGTCGGGTGAAAGCCCATTCGTGTGGGGCTATTGGCCACGGAATCAGAACATATGGAGGGTTGGATGGAAAGGGGTTGCCACGTGCAAAGACCCTTGCATACATCAAAGAGCAAGAGAAAGCAAATGCAACAATGGCATTAAAATCCAATCATCCTATGGCAAGAAAAGGAAGATCACATACCATTAGCAAGCCACTTGTTTCTCCTTCTATTGATGTTGTAGCCCCAGATCACCCATTTTTGTCTACACCTATTGCAACTGGAGGGGAAGAGGATTCACCTCTTTCTCGCAAAAGAACAAAAGATGTAGACCCATTGGAAAGGGCATTCCAGAATGAAAGTAGGGACATAGCTAACCAAAGTGTTGGACGTTTTATTTATGCATGTGGTGTCCCATTTAATGTTGTTAGATCACCATACTGGCAAGATATGGTGAGATGTATTAATGAAGCCCCTAAAGGGTACATTAGCCCAAGGTATGAAAAAGTGCGCACCGCCTTATTGTCAAAAAAAAGAAAAAAAGTTGAAGACTCATTGTTACCCATCAAGAATCAATGGCTCGAAACAGGAGTGTCCATCGTTTCTGACGGATGGAAAGATACAGCAAATAGGCCATTGATCAACGTGGTTGCCGTGTGTCCTAAAGGGGCAATGTTTCTCAGGGCTATTGATTGTGAGGGGCAAGTGAAGGATGCCCAATTCATTGCCAACATTCTCATAGAATCTATTGAGGCAGTGGGGCCTCAAAATGTTGTCCAAGTTGTAACGGACAATGCAAAAAATTGTAGAGCTGCAGGGTTGTTGGTTGAGGCACGGTATGGACACATATTCTGGACACCTTGTGAGGTTCATTCCCTCAACGTAATGTTACAAAAATTGGGCACAAAAATTGCTTGGATCAAACAAGTATATGAGGAGGCAAGTGAGATTCAAATGTTTGTTAGCAACCACCACATGTACCAAGCCATCTTTCGTAAATTCTCAACATTGCAGCTATTGAAGGTAGCCCGTAACATTCTTTTATATTTTTAAAAATAATTATTAGTTTTTAAAATTCATTAAATTAATTTTATAAGTTTGTAATTTGTAGAATTTTGAATGTTTTAAATTTACTTGTCTTAATTTTATTTCTTTTGATTTCTTATTAGGTTGCTGAGACTCGATTTGCCTCGCACACGCTCGTCTTGAGACAGCTTGTGAAGGTGCGAGAGGCATTGAGTGGCATGGTTATCAGTGACCTTTGGAGTATATGGAGGCAAGCAAACAGTGAGAGGGCTAGAAATGTGAAATTGTTGATCCTAGATGAAACATGGTGGGATCGTGTGGATTACTTGCTTAGTTTTACTGGAATTAGGGTACATATTCATTTATCCACTCAATTAAGCGCAACAAGTTGGGAGCAAAAAAGGCGGAGGATTTGGTCTTTGTGCATTCTAACCTGCGTCTTCTATCACATAAGAAGGATGAGTACAGGAAAGGGCCAACAAAGTGTTGGGATATAGACCCAGAGACTCCAAACTTGGATGTTCCCATTGCCCAACTTTCATTGCTAGACCCGGACCTAGATAGTACTTTGCGTGAGCTACAAAGTGGGGCTGGCGGGAGCGGCATTGCTGATAGTTCTGGTTGTACTCCTGGTGCTTGTGGTTCTAATAAACCACGTGATGGTAGTGATGCTCTCGTTGAAGACATTGGAGAAGATGCAGAGCCATTAGACTATTACTAATTAGAATGTTGATGTATCTTCATTTTTGTGTTTACAATGTCAGATAATGATAATACATTGTAATATTTTGATTTGAACAATGTACTGGTTATAAGTTCGAACAATGAATTATCAATATGTTTTAACTTTTGTCGCTATTTCACCTATGTATATTTCAGATTTGTTTAATCTATGCATGTGTAAGGCTGGAATTTTGCTTATCTTGTTGCTTTTCAAAATATTTTTAATATTTTATAATATTATATGTATATTGTACTACCGTACCCAAGTGCCATACCCGGGCCCCAAAAAAATTGCCGTACCGACGTACCGGATCCCCATACCCATACCCGAACAGTACCCACGTACCGGCTACCTAGACTCAAAACATTATCCAATGGAAAACATTAAAAGACAAATCATTCTTACCAGCATTGTAAAGAGGGAAAAACTGTAAATAAAATAAATTTTAAAAATGCAAATTTTGTAGACTTTACAATCTAACATTTTTAAGGATGTAAGACTATCAAAATGTAAATTCTTAAAAATGTTAAATATTGTACACAAAATATTAAAGAGACATCCAAAATATACAACTAGAAATTTTCTGTCAATAAGCAAAGTCTGGAACACATGCAAAACGTAGAGGACAATTTTTCAGAAAAAATACAAATTGGCAAATCCAGCAGATAGCATATAAATTTTTCTTTACCCCAAAACTCGGATTAATACAAAACTGAGATAAAACAAAATTAAGGATCTTCTGCCCATTCAGGTTGCTGTCCTTTAGAGAAAAGAACCCACAAATCCTGCAGCAACTAAAGTTTTGCTAAGCAAGTTTCACTCAGATAATATTTGTAAGTGAGGGGCATTCTGTATTAAAAAACGAGCTGTACAGATCTGATTCCTCAAAATTATTTGAAAACATTTGAATAACTCCCAAGGACTCTTGCATCCTCTCATTTTTGCTCCAAAAGATTCATTAAAGCTTCACTATTTGATCTCAACAACTGTTTGCAATGCTCCAGTCACGCTCAGGATCATAGAATTTTCATTAAGGTTACACATGTTGTGCAAATTATAATAAACTAACAACTAACAATGTGACAACTAACAATGTGACAACTAACAATGTGCTCCGATACCACTTTTATAAACACATACACCAATATGCTCTGATACCATTAATCTAGAAACATACATAAAATACTTATATCACCACGACCAAAAGTTTCATATACAACACTCAACACAATATCATAGATATCACTAGTCTCGTAATATTCTTCAAACTCAGAGAAGGAATTTATTATCAAAAGATAATGATCACCATTTACAAGCACAAAGACATAGACTGTATTGAACATTACACTTACAGACACTTGACTCTAAACTTCTTCTTCTTGAGACTTCCTCGATCAATCTCCAATCTTTCTTGAACTTAATCCAACTTTTATTTCCGCCTTCTAGTTCTGCCTTTGAATGAAACCAAGCATCCCAATTTATAGGATCTTTGGATAACATTTCACCGAAGACTGGATGACCGGGTAAGACGCAACCGGTGACTCCGGTAACCCAAAAGATTCCCACTAACAAAAGTGAGAATGACACGGACACGGACCATGGGTACATGCCACCCACGATAACACCTTTTTTAAAGTGGAGCGGTCCACCATGCTTCCAGATAAGACCTTAAAGGAATCTTATCTTTACTTTATTGACACAATCGGCAACAGGCCTGCCGACATAGCCGAAAGCAAACAAGATAGTGACAAGCCCACTATCATAGCTATCAAGTGCTGTCGTAAAGCACTGATGGTCCAGGAATATCATCATCTGATGAGGAAGATGTCTCATCAGTCCTTAAAGGAGCTGGCTCCAGATTTCTCGTGAGTCTTTCCATGTAGGGCCTTGAAGTTGATGCGGTGCCATCATTATCTGGTCTTAGATGTGGCCTGGTAGGATACATGTAGTGATCTGGTATCCGTAGAGCATATCCTGGTGCAGGAGGATGAATGGCCATAGTATGATGCAGATATATCTTTCTCCATATTGTTCCATTTGGATTGTTATGATGTCCCCTGAACATGTTAGGCTTGGCATAATATACAACTTTAACATACCAAGGAATTTTACATTGAATTAAAATATTTCTAGCCAAGTCAGGAGAAATATCAAGTAATGGAGAATCAGAAACTTTCGTAGGAAGATATTTAGCTAAGAAGTATTTGAAATGATTAAGAATATACTTCCTTACCCCCTGTGTGCTTGGTCTGTTCCAGAGATCAAAATGCAGAGGATGTTCCTCTGTCCATAACTTTGAAAAACTGAATTTCCATAAAGTATTTGGCCTGAGGATAAGCTGAGTCAGGCGATGTCCTTGTATTGGCAAAGGATCAGGCTGTTCCTGATATCTTGAATGACGCCATGGCCATTGCAATGTACATAATACACAAGGATCTTAAAGAGTATGAAATTCAGCATCAGGCATTTCTAGATAAACAAACCTTACAGCAACCTCTGTCATATTATAATGAGAGGTGTATATATAGTCTCTGTAAATCAGATGTCCTTCGGCTTCTCTGGACATTCTTGCATCATTCTCTCTGAGAGATAATATTTGTCCCTGGCAATTATTCACATCCCAGGTACCACAAACAGGTTCATGAATGATTTGAGTGACATTCACATTTCTTACCAGATTCAATTCTCTGCTAGCAAAGTCAGCAAGAGAATTCTTCTTTCCTTCAATATGCTCAACTTCAAAGTCGAAGTTGTCAAACCATAGACCCCATCTTTGCAATCTATTAAATGCAGTTTTATGAGCAGGGTCTCCATTGTTTAACCTGGCTTTAAAATCCTTTAAATCACTTCTGAGAATAAAGTGATCATTCTGAATGAAGAATAAAAATGCTTTTATAGCCTTCTTGGCTGCCAGGATCTCTTTATGAGAAGAATGGTATTTTAACTCTGAACCTTGAAAAGATCCAGATGCATATCTACAAATCTTTTCTTTACCATCCTTTATTTTCTCTTTTAATATGCCTCCCCAATAATTCTCAGATGCATCACATTCAATAATCTTCATACCAGTTCCAGGAAGGGACATAGGTGGAAGATTCAATACCTGTTGCTTGATGCTTTTTACTGCAAGAGTCATCTCTGGACTCCATGTGGGAACATTCTTCTTCAACCTCTTATTTAAGAGGATTCTATCTGCTGCTATGTTCTTATAAAAGCCTGCTACATAGTTCACACAGCCAAGGAACCTCTGAAGTTGTTCCTTTTCCTTGAGTTCGTCTGGGAACTCCTGTATCTTGGATACAACGTGCTTCTGCATTTCTATGGTTCCATCTTTTATCTTAATACCAAGAAAATCTATCTCATCTTTAAATACTTCAATTTTAGAAGGAGATAGACATAATCCATTAGCATAAACAATATCATAGAACTTCTGCAAATGTTCTATATGCTCTTTGGGAGATTTGCTGAATATGAGAATATCATCAATGTATACTATCAAGAAATCAGCTAAATCTTTAAAGATATTGTCCATCTTTTTCTGAAAGATAGATGGGGTTGTTTTAAGGCCAAAGAGTAATACCTTCCATTCATATTGGCCTCCTGGAACTACAAAAGCTGTCTTGTAGCAATCTTCAGGCTGTAGAAATATTTACCAAAAACCAGATTTTAGATCAAACTTTGAATAAACTTTAGAACCTTTGATTCTGGCAAGCAGATCATCTCGAGCAGGTATCGGATGTTGAACAGTAGCAATATATTTGTTTAGTGGCTTGTAATCTACCACAAGCCTCTTCTTCTATCTGAGTTGTTCACTTCTCTTGTTTACATAGAAGGCTGCACAGGACCATGGAGAATTGGATTCTTGGATAAATCCTCCTTTTAACAGCTTCTGGATTTCTTCATGGCATTCTCTTCTTTCAGAGGGAATCATTCCTCTATGGTGAGCTCTGAATTTGGGAAGGAGCTCCTTGCCTTCTTTATCTTTTAATATCTGCAATTCCAGTGAACATATATGTTTTCTTCTATCCACAAATGCATGTGGATTTTCTGCACATAAATCCTTACGGATTTTCTCAACTATATCATCAATATTGCTTTTACATGCGGCAATAGACTTATGAATCCATTCAGATTTTACTTCTTTACCAGGCTTTGGTAAAGGCACTATTTTCTGATAAGTGTATCTTCTAGGAATCTTATGCTGGGCTTTAAACAATGTAATAAAATCTTTATCTATACTGAAACTGCCACAAGCATGTAGAAAATCAACTCCTAGCAGACAATCATATGCCTCCATGTCATGCTGGTAAAATCTTATGGTCTTATATATGCCACATATGATAATACTTATTTCAGCCACGGATTTAGAGATGACTTCCTTCTTATCAAACCTGATCCTTATGTTGGTTTGTTCCCAACAATCAGGAGGAATAGCTTGGCTTCTTAGCATACTGATATCAGCACCAGTATCAATCATAGCGTCTAAGCAATACGGCTTCATATTTGGAATACAAATTGTGATTGATATGAAAGGATTCTGTGTACTAGAAACAGTACATACCTCAGCTGGTCTGGGCTGATCTGAGCTTTCTTCTTGAGCATCTTGGGCCAAGATTTCATGATATGCTCCTTCAATGTCATCTTCCTTTTCTTCATTCTTTTCTTCTTCAAGGAGCCTTGAAAACTCCTCTGTGGCTTTCTTGATAACTTTATCAAGGAACTCTATGCGGTTCCTTCTCCATTTTCTGTAGATTTCTGGATCAGGATGTTTCTGATCCATCTATTCAGCTATATTCTCTTCTGGGAAGAGAAATGGGTAACTTCTTGGAGGATTACTGAATCCTCTGCCTCTGTCTCCTCTTCCTTTCCATGGGCTACCTCTGCCTCTGACAGGGACCTGTCTTTGTCTGATATTCTGAAGGAATGGAGGTCTAATGGGAGAATATGGCTCTTCTCTGCAATAGAGGCTGGCTTCTTGTTCTGCTTCTTCTTCATGGATCTTCTGGAGTTGATTCTGCTCTATTTGGTACTGCTGATTGTATTTTTGCTGGTATTCTTGAATTCTCTTTAACAGTACTATTCTTCTAGTAGTTTCCCATGGGGGACAACTATTAAACTCACTTTGATACAGATCCAACTGTTGTTTCAGAACTTCAGCATTCGGTGGAGCAAGTGGATGCTTGAAACTAGCAAACATATTAACTCTAACCATATTTACAAATGATGGAAGACTATCATATCCACCACTATCATCAGAACTATCTGAACTACTGTTAGAAGCATTAACTATGTTACACAGAACATTATCATCAGAATTATCTGATATATCAGAAGACAGACTATCAGAATCACTTACATACATATAATCTTCTTCTGTTATTCCTCTTGCTGCAAGGGCATTCACCTTTGCTTTTCCTTTATCACTGTTTTTCTGAGGACATTTATCTGCATAGTGCGGACCTCTGCAGATGAAACATGTAGGCATCCTTTTACCTCCCACATATTTCTTTTTCCTGAAGACATATTTCTTAAAAGGTCTTCTGTTAGTATCAGAAAAATACTTTCTACTTTTATTATGATACAGCTTTCTCTTATACTTATACTTACTGTGCTTATACCTTCCCTTCCCCCTTTTTTGAGAACAACCATGGCAGGTAGGCTTGGCTGTTTGAGGACAAGGATCACACCCAAAAGGTTCAATGGCATACATAGCACAAAATTTCTTACCAAGAGATTTCTCATTCTTCAAAGCTTGTTTTCTTTCCCACTTATCTCTGCATAGCTTGATATTTGTCTGATCAATAATCTGATTGATCATTCCAAAACTGATATCTTCAGTTCTCATTCCATGCATACTCTTTTTGTATTCTATAGCAAAATATGGTGGAAAAGATTCTATATATCTCAATCTCATGGTTTCATCATTTATATTGCCAGAATTATAATATAGATTCTGCATATAACATTGATATTCCTTAACACGGGACATATCACATAATCTGGCTCTTAAAAATAAAGCTGTATTCTTCTCTTTATCATCTTCTATATTTCCTATGAATTCTTTTATAATGGCAGCAGTTAATCCCATATATCCACTCTGTTTTATTTCATCTTGATTTGGAACAGTATCCCACCATTCTTTTACTATGCCTACAAAACCATTGGCTATTGCAGATGCTATGGCATGAGGATCTTTCCTATATATTTCTGCTTGGGAATTTCCCCATCCTATCATACCATGTATCATTTCTTTTATTTCTTCTATATTTGAGCTTTTTTTATCATCAAATTTCTGTTAAAAATTCAATTGAATACCCAAAGGCATTTGTTACAAGCACCTGCCTAATTGCTCTTTGTCATCTTCATATGACCATGAGACGGCCCTTATTTCATCAGTTAATTTTATACCTGCCTTGGAGACATGTATGAGGATGTCGAGAGGCTTCATCCAACGTCTCCATACATTTCCCAAAAACGTCCATTGAAATTGAGAAACTTCTTATAGACATTTCTTAAATATGTGATAGATTATGCGGGTTTTTATCTCGTGTTCTAGTAACTGGTTAAAAGAGTTTATAAGGGCTAATAAATGGAAAAGGACTAAAGAATAATACTAATAGGAAAGTATTCCGCTGTTTTCACATAAAAACTTGCAACATGTTTTGTAACAGAAAATTTGTTTATCAAGCCTATAATGATATATTAGTAAAGAGAGAAACAATATGAAGAGTCAAGATATCAATGTGTACATAAACTTTAGCAATTGATTGGAATGGGAAAGAGGTGTATCTCATGTTAATAGCTATGTTGCCAGGATACGGATACGAGTATCGGTTTGGATACGGATACGATACGCGGATACGTCAATTTTAAAAAACCCTTGGATACGATACATCTTGGATACGTCCGTACATATATATTAAAAAATTAAAATATGTATATAATATATATATATATATACTTAATTTTTTATGTACATCTACTCATTTTACTCATTTTTTAGTCCATAAAAACTGAAATAGTAATACAAAACTTGAATCAATGTTCAAAACATTCAATATACAGTTACTTAAGACTTTGCATTTTTATTGATCATGTGGCTGCCATACATATGATATACGAATATCATGTCAACATGAGTACAAACAAAACTTGAAATTTGAAAAATATGCTAGGATCCATGTTCAAATTTTCAAAACATACAATATACTTAAGATTTTACATTTCATATTTACTAGCAAGATACGTATTTACTCAAAAATGAAATAAAACTTTAAAAAAATGAAATAAAACTTTAAAAAGACATATTTACTGCAGGATACGTGCCTGATACGTACGGGATACGTCAGGATACGTCACAGATACGTCTGTACATATCCGTGACGTATCTTGATGTATCTGGTACGTATCAGGCACGTATCCGTATCCGATATGTATCAAAGGGGATATGAGGGGGTCTTGAGGCGTATCCATGCTTATTAGGTTAATAGTTTGTGTTTACAAGCTATAGCTTGACTGAATTGCTTTGCAAATTTCTTGCGACTAAAAATTCATGAAGAAGGAATCCTCTCTAGTCATCATCTTGTGTGAAAAGGACTTCAAGGTTATTCAACCATTGCTGATGTTGGTCGCGGAAATTGCTAAGTGTCCATGGAGCATAAAGGGGTACACGCACACGAGGATTAGAGCAGCGCACACGGAGCGTCGCGCAGGTGGGAAGATAAGTCGGCACGCGGGGCTGCGCACAACGAAGGAACAAGAGCAAGGACTTAGCCAATTTTCCAGGGTCAGGGCTAAAAATAGAAAAGCAGAGTTAAAGTGTCGATCAAGCAAAGGTCCAGAAATAGAGAAAAGCAAGATGACTTGGCGGCCAAGCAAGGGCTATATTTGGAAAAAGCACATGCAAAAAAGAGATAAGGAGAGCGCATGAGGATGTCTAATAATAGGATTAAAGTATGATGTATATTTAGGATAATCTATTATTAGTTGCCTTTGTAAAAGCATGCAGGCTATTTTTAGATGCACGCCTATTATTAGGAAAGCACGTAAGCGGTGAAGGGCAAGTCCCCACCCTATAAATATTGATGATGTACCACTATTTTGAGAGTCTAATCTAATCTAGTTGAATCTAGACTTAGTGAGTATGAACTGAGTGTGTATGTATGCGTGCATGGTCCAGCGTATGGATATACTAAGTAATCCATAAGCAACTTCTATTTTATGTAATGAATGGTATTTCGCAATGGATGAGTAATTGTAGTTCGTAGACATGTATTCAAATTCCTTGATATGTATGCTTATGATGATTATCTATTGCATGAATGAATGTCTTGGTTATAAATATGATGAGCATTCCTGATAAGCAAAGCAAAGGAGGGACCTGGTGGATGTGCGCAGCTTCGGGGGAGCATCCAGATTCCTCTAGATGAGGTTCCAGTGCACATAGCTCTGGGTTGGGTAAACAAAAGACTACAACTGACAAAATAGGTAAAGTAGGACTGTCACATACATGGCAGTGTAGGAGCCATAATTATTTTAGACATTTCCAGCATAGTTACCAAGTCTGGAATTCCGAATCCGTTCAGGAGGTCTAAAAAATTTGAAAATCTGGATTTCTGTATAAAGTTTGGAAAAATCTGGTTGGAAATATATACACTATACATGAGCATAATTTTATAAAAATGCAAAATTGACAAATACAACAGAAAAAATAATAACATAATAAAAAATGTTAATATATTTAATATTAAATAATATATAAGGTTGCTAGGTGTCGATTTTTTTGCAAATAAAATTTCCATTAATAAATTAAAAATCTCAAATAAACACAACTTTTATCTCACATACCAAATCAAATCTTCAATGCAAGAGCTTGTCACATAAAAGTTACAATCTTTTTTATATCCTCGGTAGAAATTCCTTCACATTAGTGTTAGACCTTCGGAATCACAATTGTCCCAATGAAGTCCTGCTCCCTATCATATGGATTCCCTACAAAGAGTACTTTGCATCGGAAATCACTAACAAATGACTTAGGCTTCACAAATCAGCACTATAGTATCATCATAGTTTTAGGATAATGATTGTTGCTTTCCCCCCCTAAGAATCAAAATTCCTGTCATCGTTGTATAAACATCCGTCATAAGTACCAGGTAAAAACAAAACAAATCAAAACAACAATCATCATACAACAGAATAGCACCTAGCATTGCTTGTGTAATAATAAAAAATATTTATGCACATAGTTTGCATTCTCAACAAGCATCAAAGTTACACGCATATGACATCCATGACAACCAATAAAGTAGCATCAACCACCAACATGAATTAATGCATCCTCCTAGAAAAAGAGGAATGATACAAGCAAATCTGAAATTGGACAGTTCAGATTTTTGCATTAGATGGGCACTGATAAGTACCAAAATTTCCAAAAACCACCCAGAGCGATAACTTGATAAAAATCGAGAAGCATTCAAACAATGCATACAATGCTTTAAAAACCAAAGAAAATAAACAGAAAAAATGTTATAGGAATGACAAATTTAGTCCACTAAATGTCTTTCAATTACATCAAAGCCATTGCATCCCTTTTGAGGTTCTGTGGACTTCATATTTTTCATGCAAACAGATTCTAATATTAATTACTTGCCAGTTGGCTATTGAAATCTTAGCAAATATATGATAAACCTTTCATAAAATCTGGATTTGTGTCTGTATATACCAATCCATTCTAGGGAAATCCAAATTTATAAGTTCTCTATCTGTTTTGGTTACTTATATATACTAATGGCCCCCACAAATGGGAATATAGCTTGCATAAGTTTGGGGCAACGGTATGAAGTCATCGTTCAGTTAAATGAGAAGGAATCAATTGACATATAGATGAGACAATTATGAATTAATACTTACAAACAATTATGGGAAGAAGAAGATCACTTCCATCCTCCATCTGGAGTACAATTGCAGACTTTGGACCATGCTCTAAGGAAAAAATGTTATCAGGATTGTTGAATATGCACTTTAAATGCCTGCCATCATTCATAATTACTGAGAAGCCCTCTGCTCCATTTTTTACCTCAGCTGCAGAAGCAAATTTAAAAATACTAGCATCAAGCTTCAGAAAGAATAAATAACACGGTTAAAATAGATAATTATCAAAGCCCTAACTTATTCAGTCAATATTTTACTTCTTAATACTTCAAGGACATGCAAAACTATATTGTCTCATCTAAATGGTGTGAGTGTTAAAGTACACTTCACGGGTGGGAAATGCACTTGAAGTTCGGGGCGTGTCCCAAATGCATCTGATGCATGGTTAGATGCCTGGAGACAGTGTGAGTGTCAGGTAACTCTGCAAATAGCAGCAATGTTAAACAAATCCTATTTCATATCCAAATTTGATTCAGTAATCAAACACAGGATCGTCCGGTTAGTGTAGTTTGAACCCTTTAAATATGTTCAGTGTTGCCAAATCGAGTTGACTAATATATATTGGTATCATAGTATACTCTAGCAGTTTGAGCATCTTTGGTGTTACAGTATACTAGATTTGTAAAAAACATTTATTATTTAGTACTGGTGAATCTGACTTTTATTGGGATCAGCTACAAGAAGCTTAAAATAAATTGTTAAAGGTAAGCAAATATTATAGAGAAAATCTGGAAATTCATCATTTGCAGATTTTGTGTGTCAGAAAATAGAACTCATTGACACCAAATTGAGCAAATATTTTAAATACTTACATTGTTACCAAAAATGTAGATACTGAATTTTCCACCCAACAGTAAAGGGACCATAGCAACATTTTCTCAGCAGCAAATTCAAAATGAAAATCCGATGGTGAACATGGCTTCGAGATCTCCTGGGGAGTAATGCATTAGAAAATGACTCAACAGTCCTTACAAATTGCCAGGGTAACCCTATCTAGTGAGAGTTAAGGCAAAGAATTTAGATCGTTCGCAAGAATCTCTTATCTTTTTTTTCATTAGTGAATAAATGCCGCTAGTTTTCAATAATCAGCGAAAGAAAGGTAAAAATCTTTTGTAGAATTAATTTAAAATTCAGTTGAAGGCACAAAATAAAGGGTTGTCACTCCAAATTTCATGTCAAAATATCCCCCTCATTTTTTCAATTGATTGTCCTAGAAAACACTTTAGCATTTCAAGAATAAATATGAAAAACTATATAACACCAAATAATATTTGTTTGTTGTAAATATAATCAGACCTCAAATTTTCACTGATACAGCGAACATTTTTCCAAAAAAAACAATTAGATGCACAGGCTACAGTTTTATTGGCCTCAAATCGTGTGGAATGTTATCCACTCAATTTTCAAAAACATTAAAGATGATATCATTTGCATTAAGACGAAACAGCTGATCCAAGAGGTCACTAATCTGTAGAAGATCATCCAAGCTGCTTGTCATTATATTCTAAAGAAATTGAATGATAGGTTGGCAAACCCAGACAAGATGCTTGATGATGCAGGAGCATCCGGATTCATGCACAATCTTGCAGCAACCAAAAATATGTTAAGTTACAAAAAGCACATCTGTATGCAGCCCTGAGTGGTTGTTTGGATGTGGTTTTGCAGCTCCGCGCACTTGCGTGGTTGTGTGCATCGACTCCACAAGGGGGATTTGGAATTTTGGAGAATTACGCGAGGAGGTTAGAAGGCCCTGCATAGTTAGGAATAGGATAATTGTTTGGGATAAATAAATAGTTCATCCTAATGAATAGATGTAAGTGAGGCTGTTAATATAAACAACTCACATAGAATCATGTTGATTAAGGCTATTTTGGGGTGGCTATAATCCCATAGGATTTTGTTGTAGTGAGTTTGTTGCAATAAAGCAAATCACATAGCATCGAATAGAAAGTAGCAGTTGGGTAGAGGATTTGATAAGATAGCTATCCTACTTTATAGGGCCAATCATTTCTATAAATAATTCTATTGGTGTATTGTTTTTTTATCAATGGAATAAACTTGTTGGCTTCATTATTATTTTATTGCTCTTATATTTGGTATCGGAGCAGGAGATTCTGAGAGAGCAAGTGGATCGAGAGAGAGAGAGAGAGAGAGAGAGAGAAGAGTAGAGCCAAGGAGAAGCCTCTGGCACTCAGAGCCATGCAAGCTTCGAGCAACACGTAAATTTTTCCATTCTCATTTAATCTACTTTCAAGTTTCCTTGTGAAGTTTTTGCACAAAAAGCATTATTCTTTGTGTTTTTTTTGCATTTGCAAAATAAAGCGCAACTATTGTGAAAGGCAAAGAAATCAGATCAGATTTCAGCACCACGGCTGCAAATCAAAATAACAATTAATAAAAATAAAATAAAAAGAGAAGCATTGCACATAACCAGCCTGGAATAACAAGTGCAGCCCACAAGGGGGCTACACAAGCTCACAGCGCCATTCTAAGACAAAAGAAAGATCTGTTCTGGAAAGGAAAACATCTTCTGAGTTTTTAAAAGGCCAAAAGATCAGCCTGGAAGCAAGAAAAACCAATAAAACTAGCCTGAGAGGAATGCCCAATTTGCCTGTGGAACGCCTTGCAAAGCTTCAAATAATTGCACGTATAGGTGCATTCTAATTGGTTTATTTGTTTATCCAAAATTTTAACCAGAGGTTTTAATTCCTTGTACAAATTTAGGGTATAAGCAGTTTTTAATAAGATTTAGAAATTTTAATAGTTTCTTAATTTAAACTTTAGAAATATTTAAAAAATTGCCCCAACGCAAGCCTAGACACAATAAAGTTAGTTTCTTGCAAACCAGGAGGGCATAAGAACATAAAATTTTGCATGAATACCAGCTATAGCATTATAAACCATCCCTAAAAGGCACTTTGCTACAGCCATCACCATCAGTTTTAACTATTTTCCCAACTCTATGCCTAGAAACGTAAAAATTCCAAATCTAAAGCTCTGGGTCGAATTGTTCGTTGAAAATTTGTGAGCATGCCTAAAAAGCCAGCATAAAAAATTCTTAGAAGGATGTTTGTACAGCTCCTACAGTTTTCAAAATAAACAACTTCAGAAAAAAAAAATTCACTATTAGAAGGCCCCGAAAATTAAATTAATTCAATATTTCAAAAACGGAGCTTACCCAGAAGCTGAAAATTGGCCACATCCTTCAATTAATAGTACTAAACCGCATGAAAAAAAAAAATTGCTTGAACATTGTAAAACTTCAAATTTAATTGTTCCTATGATTTTTAGGCATAAAACAAGCCCTACAGAATCAGGAAATTTTACTTTCCATATTTTGCTCTTGCACAACAAATCATAGCATTCAGTATATGCAATGCCCCAAGTTCATATTTATGGGTAAAATCATTGTATTGAAATATTTATCATATGCCTAGTATAGCTGCAACAACGGTGTCTATGACAATGCCCCTCTAAATTGCGGGGAGAAATAAGGATCAAGACTTTCATTTACCATTTCCCTCTATTACCCATTCACCACTATCATTCAATGTAAATCCTAAGAAATTTTGAGTATATAGGGAAGTTATGCCCACATACACAGATTTCTCTCTATGCAGGTGTCTTTGATAGGACGAATCATTTTCATGTACCATCTAGGTACCACGTACCACTCTGCTTTCACGTGCTTTAACATCTCTTTCACATAATGTTGGGTATATAGAAAGGATGAGACTCTTCCATGTACTAACGGGTATATAAAACGGTTGAGCATATCAAGAGGTTTGGTATAAAGGGGAACCTATTGGAGTGATAAGGAACCAATCCATATCCCACACAGTTTTTGTGCAAATGGTTGCCATGGCCCCATGGAAGACAGGTGAATACTCACCTAGAATTTGAAAATATTTGGCTAGTTGTTGAGAGCATATACACCTGACATGCTACTAACGTTAACCAGCAGCACAAGTTTAACGAAGCAAACCAGAAGGCAAAACTGATAATCATGTTCGGGGTATCAGATGAGGATCAAACTCATATCAAAGATGCCACTTCAGCAAAAGACGCCTGGGACAAACTCAAACCATCTACGAGGCCAAGAACTAGAATACCATCCTTCATGTACAGACCTAGCTTCATTGTCTGAAGCTGAAAATAGGTGGAAAGGTTGAAGATTTTCTTCATCGTGTTGCAGCACTGCAGACCTCACTCCAAGTATTGGGCAAGAGAGTGACAAATGACTCCCTTGTACCAATTGTCCTGAGAGCACTACACCCTGCCTACAAGATCTTTGTGACCTCTTTAAATGTCACAAAGAAACCAACATTTGAAATGTTGGTTAATATGTTGCAGCAGGAAGAATCCATGCACGCAGAAAACAAAGTTGAAGAAGAACATGCACTTGCGTCACATAAGAAGGGGAGGAGGCCCATGAAGCCTTCAACACAATCTCTGAAATAGAAGGGAACAAACCGCGTTCTCAGAAGGCTTGTCTAATTTGTGGCAAGAAAAACCATGAACTCAAGGATTGTTGGTAATAATGCAATCACACAAGGGTCATCCAGCAGCCATAATCCAACCCACAGTAATCTCCACAAGGACAAGAGAACAAACCATAACGCAACGGGAAAAATAGGCCTTCCCCACCACAACAGTATGGGAATATTGCTGAAACCAATCCTCCGAATGAAGATTATGTCTTTTCTACTCAGACAAATGAGATTACTCCTCCAAAATAAGTTTGGTATGTGGATCTCAATGCCACAATGCACATGGCTGGGAAGGATTAGTTCACCACTTTGAACCATTCAGAGTATCATGGTAATGTATCCCTTGGCGATGATTTGTTGTACAATGTCCAAGGTTGTGGTGACATCTCTTTATCCTTTGAAATCATATGTTCACATAGGTCTAACTAAAAGTTTGTAAGTCAATTACTTAATCACAATCTCAAGGTTGAATTTGATCGGCAAGGTGGCAAAAAGTTGTCTCATTTGAAACATGTCTAGAAGCTCAATAATTGTTGCAAAAGCTTCTGGTGTAGACAAAATGTTACAGCTTGATGTTTTCCACAAAGACAATCAAGCTCTAGTTGTCAAAGATACAGACTCAACTAATGTGGTGCAGGAGATATGGACACTTGAGTTTTGGGTCCCTAATTGCACTAAGCAAGCACGACATGGTGAGAGACCTTCCCTCACTAAGAAGAATACTAATGTGTATTCCAGTAGTCTAGCTAGAAAACAACATAGAGCTCCATTTCGCACAAGTTCATTTCCAAAGTTTGGTCCACTGGATCTGATGCACACCGATCTATGCAAAGCCAGAAGAACTAGTGTTAGTGGTTTTCAGTATTTTCAACTCTTTGTTAATGATTTCTCATGAAAAGTGTGGGTATACTGCTTGAAGCCAAAGGATCAAGCCTTTAAAGTATTCAAAGAATTCAAAGTCGCTGAACAAGAAATTGGTCGCAGCATTCATGTCCTCCCCTCAAATCGGGGGGAATACACTAGCAAAAAGTTCTCCGAATTTCTAAAAGCACGTGGCATTCGTCAGCATCTGATTGCACCTTATTCTCCACAACAGAATGGTGTTGTCAAGTGGCATACTCGCACTAAATGGAGATGGTTCACAACATGATCGAGGATTCGCGCTTTCCTCATAATATTGGGAAGCAGCAATTTGTACAGTGGTACCTACTGAATTGAGTAACCACCAAAGCTTTTGATGGTAAGACTCCACAAGAAGCATGGGACTAGGCATAAGCCTTCTATTGCTCATCTTCTTGTTTTTGGATGTAAAGCATGTATGCATGTCCCTAAAAAGAATGACCTTAAAAAGAATGTCCCTAAAAAGAAGACAAAAAACTATATAAGGAGTCCTTGGCATGCGTTTTTCTTGGCTACAGTGAAGAGTCGAAATCTTACTGAATTCATGGATCCAAAAACCAGGAAGATTTACATCAACACGAATGTTGTATTTGATGAGAAGGGTGAGTCCAATCCACCCTCCCACATAGACAGTCTTGTAAACATCTATAAGGTTGATAGTGGTAGTAGATGACGAGGATAATGATGATGGTCAAACAGATCCTCCAACTCCACCAGTCTAATAGAATTCAACGTATGACCAAGTGGTATACCAGTACTATTCGAGATGCAAAATTGGATGGAGTCCCAGACACTTCCACTACAGGACCAAGGGCTCGTGAGGAGGTCAGTTTGGCTTTGATGATTGCAGTTGAAGAATCTTTTGAGCCTTCAACGGTTCATGAAGCCCAAGAGTCAAAGGCCTGAAAAGAGGCCATGGATGCAAAATATCAATCACTGATGAAGAACAATACATGGCAACTTGTCAAATCTTCCACCAAGGAAGAAGCCTATCGGTTGCAAATGGGTCTTTAAGACCAGGTACAAAGTGAATGGCAGCATTAATAAGTATAAGGCAAGACTTGTAGCAATGGACTACAGAAAAGAGAAGGCATTGACCATGAGAAGACTTTTGCACCCATAGCCAAGATTAAAACAATCATAATGATATTTACTATCGCTGCATAGTTTGGATGGAAAGTCCATCAAATGGACATGATAAGTTTCTCCTTAAATGGAAATCTGCAAGAGAAAGTGTACAGGACCCAACTAGAGAGTTTTGTCACACAAAGTCGAGAACAAAATGTGTGTAGACTTATCAAGTCGTGGTATGGTCTCAAACAGGCTTCAAGCCTAAAACATCAAAATTGATGGGCATCTCTTGCAACATGGATTTCTAGAAGTCCATATGATCCGAACCTCTACCTTAATGAGCAAGGGGAGAGGTTGTGATTGTCATTGTATATGTTGACAATCTAGTCATCATATATGTTGACAATCTAGTCATCAGTAGCAACTCGGTGAAGATGATTGATGCAACAAAAACAGATCTCAAGCAATCATTCGATGTGACAGATCTCAGGCTTCTACATTACCATCTTGGTTTAGAAGTATGGCAAAAGGGACATCACATCTTTCTATCTCAAATGAAGTATGCCGAGACTATACTCGAAAAATTTCAGATGATGGATTGTAAACCTATTGCAACACTCGTGGAAACAAGACTTTAGTTGTCTTGTTTTGATCCATCACCACCAATAAATGCAACTCTTTATCGACAATTGATTGGGAGTCCCATTTACTTGACCTACACTAGGCCAGATATTAACTATGTTGTCAACAATCTTTCTCAGTTCATGCAAAGAACCAAAGGTGTGTCAATAGAAAGCAGCAAAGCGGATATTTAGATACATTCTAGGTAAAATTGAATATGGCCAACAATACAAGAAGAATGATCAATTCTCCTTGACAAGTTACTTGAACACAGATCATACAAATTCCATTGGTCACAGGAAGTCCACATCTGGATTTGTTTTCTTTTTGGGATCTAGTCCTATATCATGGAGGGACAAGAAGCAAAAAATTGTTTCTCGATCTTCCACTAAGGCAGAATATCGTCTAGCAAGAGTTGTTTGTGAAGCAATATGGCTATGTCACATACTTGCAGGACTAAGAGTACCTCATACACAACCAACGATCTTATCCTAACAATGAAGGTGTTCTAAAACTTGTTCGCAATCCATTGTTTCATGAGCGCACGAAACACATCGAGGTTCAGGTTCATTTCATGCACGTTCAACAACACAACATCCAACTCCAATTTTATCCAATTAAAGATCAATGTGCATATGTCTTCACGAAGTCACTTTTACGTAATAAGTTTGAGGCATTATGAGATCCCTTCTCATGTTCTCTTTAGACTATGATTAACTAGGGGGGGATGTTAGGATAATTACGATAAATAAATAATTCATCCTAGTAATGGAGAAATGTAAGTGAGTTTTTTTTTATTATTGGTAAATAGTTTTTTGAAAGGGACTATACCCTTGTACAACATGGCTCAAAAGCCAGATATAGCCAGAATAACATAACCAAAGAGGATCAAAATCCAGATATGAACAATAAGCCCAACGGCAGAAAACAGTTTGCCAAGAGAAGCCTGCAACCAGCAATCCAACAGCTGAAAAACAGCTAAAAAACAACTAAACAACACCTAAACCACAGAACAGCTGCCCAGCAGCTACATAATAGACCAACAACCTGGATAAAACGATAAGAGCTAGCAAAATCTTCGTTCAGCTACAAAGTAGCATCTTAATTACTACTATTTTCAATTCGAACACTTTTCTTCTTGTTACGAACCGTAATCCATTCATCCACAGATTTGTGTAAAGGAATGAGAACTTCAGCATCCTTAATTGGCTGAAAAGTATTGTATGAGCAAGGAGATCGAGGAATATTCTCCTTATCCGCTGTGAACTTTCTTGTTTCAATGATTCCGATACTCTGTGTCTCCTTCCCAGATGACTCTTTATTTGCATGGTTTTTAAGCTCGTTCAAAGGAGTTTCAGGGACCGACTCCAGCATGTCTTCCTTTTCAGCAACAGGGATATTCAGAGGATTGAATCTCAAATGTTCCGAGGAGGGCATTTTTCCACCAGTTAGCGTTCACCTTTTTGTGTTTTATCATTTCACAATTAACAGCAGAATGTCCCAGAGAGAAACAATTCCTACATCTAAAAGGTAGGCCCTCGAAGTCTAGAGGTTGAGTCCAAGTTCGATTTTGCACCTTTAGCTCAATATGAGCTGGAAGATCCTTAGAGGTATCAACCTCAACAAGAATTCTTGCATAGGTTGTATGCGTGAATTCAGAGGTTTGGGAGTCTATGTTAATGATGTTGCCCAATGTATTGCCTATGGCTATCAGACATTTTTGATCCCAAAATTGCAGGGGAAGGTGGGGTAATCTGATCCAAATCGAGTTTGCGTGAGAAAGATTCAGTGAGAGGGTTGAAGGATGAGAACCAGGGTTTTAATATAAGGTATTTTTTCTGGCAGAGCCAAAGCTGATTAGAAATGATAACCTTATCATCTATGGATTCAAAAGCAACAATGAAGATACCTTTAGCACATGGGTAGAGATCTATCCTTCCTCCTAGAAGCGGGATCCAGTGCTTGGAGATCCATTCATGTAGGACTGGTAAACTAGGCCAAAGTCCAGCGAATCTGCAAATTAAGGCATGTTCTTGATAGAAAGACTCTGTTTCAAGGACTTCCTCTCCAAAGGTAATGCATGGATTTTTCTCAGCAGGCTTCATGCAGTAGTCTTTGCAGTAGTCTTTGACTGTTTAGATAGTATATCGGCGAAGGAGGGACCACTGGATCTTCCGTTATCTGTATCCCTTCCACCTCCCTGGTTCAGCACTTCACGAAAGAGTGCAGGTATCGAATCAGATCCGCCACTCTGCCAAACCACATTTTCTCCGTTGAGGGGAGCAATAGGGACCCCATGTCGCAAGCTTGATCCAAAGTCGGTTTTGCCAAACCCTCGGGCCTGTGACTTTGTGGAAGAAGGACCCCTAAATTCCTTGTTTCCATTCAGATTTTTACCAGTAGCCACGGAATCTATCAGTGGAGACTGCGCCACCGCCTTCCAATGATATTTCATTGACTCTTCCAGGAACGGGAGTGTCTTTACCAAATGCTAGGTTGATCCATGAGAGGTCACGACTGTCTGCAGAGCGTATTTTTTCCCCAATGCTGCTACCCGTGTTAGGGTTTTCATCAAACACGCGGCCAGGGTTGCGATTTAGGGTTTTCTTAACCATGTTACAGCGGCAGAGCAGCAGCAGAGCAGTTCTTAACTCTTGTCAGAACTATATAAATGTAAGTGAGGTTGCTAATATTAACAACTCGGCATAAAATCATGTTGATATTTTGGGGGTTATTATATATCCTCGAATAACCTCATAGGATTTTGTTGTTGTTTGTTATAACAGAGCGACTTGCGTAACATAGAACAGAATGTGAGAGTTGGGTAGAAGATTTGATAAGATAGCTGTCCTATTTTATAAGGGCTAATCATTTGTATAAATAAGACTATCTATGAATTGTTTTTTCATCAATGGAATAAAGTTGTTGGCTCTGTTATTATTTTATTGCTCTTATATGCAGTAATGTGTATCTGTGCAACCATACACAAACTTTCAAGATCCCACAAGTGGAGTCTTGCAAGGTGTGCCTACCATCCTGGATATGCAGTGGTTCTAAGGGACGACACAACTGGCGATTCCTTTGTGGAGAAGTTTCCTGATTACTCAAGTCTTGGAAATTGGTAGCTTAACTAAGAGATATAAAGGTGGCAGTGATCTAATGGTGGAGTAACTAACTTGTTTCATATGCACATATAATTGATCCAAACCACAGAGCCCTGGACCATGTGCGAGAAACAATCCCATGCTAGAGGTAGCTGCAAGGATTATAAAGAGTGTGCAGGTTAGTAATGCAATGAACCAAACACACAATTATGCGGAAGTCGGTTTTACGGGAAATGCAACTTCTATTCATTAATGGAGAATAGGGAAGAAGTACTGAGGTGTACAATGTCACAGTAAGGTAAAGAGGGCAAGCTCTTGTGATCAACAGGGGAATGCTTCATGACTGATTTTCCTAGACTCGAATGAAATGTAATGTAGTGTGTGAATTACAATAGATGCAAAGCATGCCAGTATTCCTACTATCTAGTTTAGCACTCAAGAGTATCGACCCTTGGGTTGTATGTTACATATTGATACAACAATGTCAAAAGGCAATTACAACTGAACAAAACTACAAAGGAATAAGTTACACATCATCCCATCTTCCCATGCAATTCATTCACACTCAGTCATTTAATTAAATTACTTTTGTTCTTTTGACACTTCTTGATAGATTGTCAATCTCCTTGTATTGAGCTATCATGGTGCATTTACAGTGTTCGTCTGTCTTCTAGTATGTTCAAGCGGTGGATTCATTCCACTCGTACAGTTCTTCATTAATCCATTCACATTTATGACACTCAATTGATAAACTCTTCTTATTCTTTCAACACTTCTTGACAAAATGACAATCTCATTGTAAGAAGCTATCCAAGTGCATTTATGGTGTCGGTCTATCTTCTAATACATTTGGACAGTGAATTCATTCCACAGGTGTGATTTTAGCTCTTCTTCAACCTTTAATGATGGATTTGTCATCTACTAGAACAACAATATTCTTTTGCTCTTTCTTTGTAAATGGGAACCTTGTCGGTATTTATTTTCAGGACCCATTTTTATGAGCTTAAGACTCTATTCTCTTTTAACACATTGCCTAAGCTAATCTTCAAGGAAGGTGTTGGTGTGTGTCATGTTCACACTTGATGCGAAGTCCATCTTAGGTATTTGTGTTATCTAATTGAGACATATTTGTGCGAACTATATTTATTGTTAATATGCACTAATTAATGTGGCAATTATCCTCTCACATGTGTGAGAAGGATTAGGTGAAGTTAGGTGTCCTTAATTACTGCTTCCACCAATAATCATCGCCTACCAACCTTTTAGTTTTCCTATATAAGAAACTATTGGGTCCTTTCTGAGGATACTTAAAAAAGCTTAGAGATAGTATCCTGAGTTCAACGAGATGTACCCTCTAAGGAGACCTTATTTTAGTGCAACCTCCATTTGTTGGTTACACACTCTACATTGTATATTGCATTGTTAGATTAATACAGTGTATTTATTGGTGCTAGGTCTTGTTCTAAATCATATGTTGTATTTCCATTGTGGGGTTTCCTTGGGCCTTCCTCATTTTTGACATTGTCTAGAAATTGTTCCTGGCATGTTGTTAGAAAGAATGAATTCGCACAGCCTTGAGTCATTGTGTATGCTTCCTAATTGATCCGTTTCTTTGAATTTGTGGGGCTTTCCACTCCTTTTTTGTTGATAAAATTTGCTCTTAATAAAAAAATAAAAAATCAGAATATCTTAAGAAAAGACCATTGCTTTAACAAAACAATGAAACAATATCTGTAAGGCAAAATAATTTTACTTTCCTATAAAAATAATCAGCCCTGCAATTTCACCAATACATTCAAAAAATAAAAATAAACATTTAAAGGTACAAAATACAGTTTTATTGCTCCAAATTTTTTTCAGCAAATTTATTCCCTCAATTTTTCAGAAAAATTATCTCGTAAAAACCCAATAGCTGTTTCAAAACAAAATCAACCAAAAATCTATAACGTCAATAGTTTTCATTAAAGTAACCAGACATAATTTTCACCACAAATCCAAAATTTTAAACAAAAATTGGTTTAAGTGAGAAAATACAGCTTGATTAAAGCTTGTGTTAAATTTTTTCCCTCATATTTTTCGAATAATTATTCCCTAGATAATTTATTAAAATTCAGCACGCTATGATATCAAAATGCTATCCTATAAAAGCTCAGAACTTTGATCGATCCAGCAAACATTTTTGTGAAAATACACTTGAAGGCACGAAAGACAGCATTACTACTACAAATCTTTTACCAAAATGTATTGCCTCATCTACTGGAAAAAACCTCGAATTCCTGTAAATCCAACACCACTAAAAAAATCTAGATTTTAAACCACAAAAATCAGTTAAAAGATAATAGATAGTGGTCCATTGACGGGGCAACCCACAAATTTCTGGGCTTTCGAGATGCTTTTTTTTTTAAAAGGAAAGTGGTTCCATGATTTGTAGCAATTTCTCGATCGATTCTAAATTTTAGGAATTGCAACAAAATTGCTATTAGATTTTTCCAAAATAACAATTTTTGGGCTGAAAAAAATATAAACCCTTCCTACTGCGGGCTAGCTCTGCTTCTACTCTAAATTCTAAGGCTGGCTGGGGCTCATATTACTCTTCCTAAACTAACTAATTTTATAGTAGAAAAATAACATCCTCTGCAACATAAAAATAGAAAACTAAACCTGCTTCAAAGACGCTAGAATTGATATAATCTTCATCATTTTCGCTGAAATTCTCCGCCGTGCTTCCGCTTCCGTTATTAGACGACATGCTGGAGCTGCACTGAACTTGCAGAAATCCGCTACGAGGCGTAGATTTCACGAAATTCCCCCTAAAAACCCTAGCCGTGCAGGTATGCTGTTTACCGATCCCGCGAAACATGCCCTTCAATGAATTCATTTTCGAGGGAATCGCCGAAACACTCATCTCCTGCTTTAGACACACAGAAGGACATATCACAGGTCCCTGCAAAGCAGCCATATTGAAAACAAAAATCGGTTTTTCAAACCAGATTCGAACCCGCGACCTTTGGAAAATTTAAAAAACTCAGATCTTTTTTCGACGATGGCAAAATTCTTTGAGAATTATTCACATCGGCAGAATTAAAGACAGTAATAGACAAGTTTGAACAATTTTGGACAATTCATTATACAACTTGAACAAGCCCTCTGGTATTAAGGTACAAATGGACAATTCAGGGACTTTCTAGGATAATTGTAAGAGAAAAAAATATGTATGTGCACAGAAATTGACAGAAAGCTCCGATAGTCTAATTTTACAGAAACAACAAAAACTGCGTCAAATTTCACGAAAACTGGTTGGTTTTGAAGGTTTTTTGTGGGGAAATTTTCAGCGAGGACGATCGGAATAATACGGGCATGAATCGAACTGAATTTACAATATTTTTGCACGACAATAACGAAATCTGCGACAAATTTCACGAAAGCGGTGGGAAAATTTTGCAGGTAGATGTGCTCGAGAAATACTAAATTTACAAATTTATTTTAGAGGTGGTCAATAGGGAGGACTTTCGGCTGGAAATTTTTCTGTTTAGACGAAGGGAATGATAATGCAAGCACGGGTAGACTGGATTTACAGGTGTTTGTACGGGAAAAAAACGCAATCCTGGTCAAATTTCCTAATAGGACAATTTAAGCTCGAATTTTTTTTACAGGAAAAAGATGGAAACGATTTATGCTCGATAATTTTTGTACAGGAAAACAGATGGAAACGATTTATGCTCGATAATTTTTGTACAGGAAAATGGATGGAAGTGATGGGGGAATGAATTTTCGGCCTGAGAGATACGAGTTTGTTACCATAATTGAGACCATACACCTACTTAGGTAGGTATATTTATGTAAGGTTTCATTTTACCATTTTACTTTCGGGGAAGAAACCGTATTGTTACCTAAACCTGTGTGAAATAGGGGCAAAACATTAGTCCAAGCAAGGGAAACTTTTTAATATATTTTAATGGGCATTGAAAGCGACGGCAGCGGTGTTATGAATGAGTAGGACCCACCGAAAGGATATTGTTCTTTGGGTCGTTGAGCAATACCTATATAAATTTATTTTATTTTATTTTATCTGTTTGATTCTTGGCTGGCAAGCTTATCCATTTCACAGCACTTTGTGTACCACAGGCGGGGAGCACAATTAAATAACCGACTTTTCTTTTTTTCCCTAGTTTTAGCTCCTCCTTTACAATCTCAAAACAACATAGAAAACTAGCAATCGCACTTGAGGTGTGCGCCGAAAGGGAACTAGGGGAATGGACCCCATAACCGTGCAAGGGTCCAATAATTGAGAGTATTTTACCAGAGTTTTAAACTATTGGTAGAAACTTATTTCCTCGAAGATTAAATGAAAAATGACATAAATATGTCCATATTTTCTTTAGTTATTGTGAACTTTGTTAGTTATTATTATTTCAATATTTAAGTGTAAATACATGTCATTCTCACTGAAGAAAGTGCACATCTGTAAGTTAATACACTACATGTTAATATAAAGAGGTTATTTCAACATCAACTATTGGTGTCATTTAAGTTTTTTAAGGCTCCAACATATACAATGTTAAAAAATTATTTGTGCAATAATAAATATATTTTCTTTCAATCTTAAATCCACTTGCTTACATCATATTAAATTTTTATGTACATACATTTGCCCTATCTAAATTCTATTCATCCAAAATCTCTCAACCTCCAATGTCATCCTCTACATTAAATTCAAGCACTTGCAAACAAGAAAAGTGTTGTAAGACTCATTAATTATAAGAAAAAATCACAATTAATGAAGGATTGAACAAGATTTCAAAAATATAATTAAAAATTGTACAATCAAAGTGATTTATTTCCCACTCCATCTCCACCTAACTCTCTCCCCCCAATAGAATTTGAGTACACGGATCAACCAAAGTTTCAAATATAACAAAGAAATTGATTCATTTAAATTACCAATCCATATCAAACTCTCTCAACCAATAGAAATCAAGCACACAGATCAAACATGGATCCAACTTTTTAAGTAAAATCTATAAATAGTAGAGCTGGGTCATATACTTCTTTCCTATTCAAAAAAAGTTTGAATATAGCTATTGATTCACATCTTGTTGTGCAAACACTAACTTGTTGTTGCTGGATATTTACATTTTCTTGTTGTGCAAAGGCTGTTGACTAGCCAAGTGAAATCTCTTTCATGTTGTTTCAATGTTATAGAAAAGTTTATTTCATATATTTTTTGGTAAAAGAAATTGCATCTCAAAATAGAAAGTTTACCATTAAAATTGGTATGAACAATAATGGCTTATTTAGATAGTTTATAAGCAACACTGGATTTGATTTATGATCAACAATAAATTGTTTTATTGCTAGAAATCCACGGTGTTTATATTCTATCTCCAAATGAGCAATTCATCATTATTCATAACTATTTTAATGATAAACTTAGTAAATTTACAACAAATCCTATGTTTTTTCAATTAATCATCTGTCATCATTATTCATAACTGCAGTTTTAATGATAACCTGTAGATTCCTAGAAACAAAAAAATTACAGCAGTTTTATTAAAAGATTATTGTAAGTTTTGTTAAAAATATACATGTATTTAAATAGTGTAACCAAATATGTTGACAGAGGTTTAATTGAAAAAATAGAGTTTCTTGCATTTCATAATGGCACGTGCAAAACAGCCTGCCAAAAGACCAGTTAGAAAGAAAGAAGCAACTTGCAGAGGGGAGTGCAGTTTACAAATATTTCGTCTGATGAGGATAACATTGCTGAGAAACAACCTCAAAAATCCACCACAACCAATCAAAGGAAGAATCAGTCAAGAGCCAAAGCACAAAATTTTGCCTTCATTAATGTAGCTAAGATACGTAAGAAAAGAACATCTTCTAATAAAATGAGGCATCCATCGAGAGGTAAGGAATTTTATTTTGATGAGAAAATCACAGCTGCCCAAGATCCTGAATTCAACATTACTAATCAAACTGTGGAAGTAATTGAAAGTACTGCTACAACAAAAAAAGTATACATAAGAGGGCAATGGATAGAAGCTGACATGTAAAATGCCTTAAGGGATGTAGAGGAAAATGGAATGTCCACGTAAAAAGTAGCAACTAAGTGGGGAATCCCTTGTACAAATGTGACTGATTGGTTGTATGGAAAAAGAACCACTAAGAAGAAGGGACCTCCAACTGTTTTGACAGATGAGGAAGAGAAAGAAATTGTTACCTGGTGCAAAGATATGGTAGAACTTGGCCACAGTCTTGAAGTCATTCACCTAAAGGCCTATGTAGCGCACATGTGCCAATGCAAACCAAATCCATTCAAAGATGGCCTGCCAGGAAATTCATTGTGGTATGGATTCCGAAAACGTCATCCTGACTTGACAATAAGAACTGCAGAAGGCCTTGACCGAGATAGAGTAGTCATGTTAAGGCCAGGAATTGTTGCTGTTTTTTTATGATAACTTACAAAAAATGTATGCTGCAAATCAATATGGGCCAAACAAAATTTGGAACTGTGATGAAACTGGTGTTCAAGCAGGCAGAAATTGTGGCATGCGTGTCATTGTTAAGTTGGGATGCAGAAGTGTTCCACACATTATGTCAAAAAGTAGGGAATACCATCTTATGTTGTATTAATGCAACAGGACAAAGCATTCCTAGATTTTATCTTTTCAAAGCAAAGAGACAACTAAAGAACTACATAGCTGGATGTGAACCTAGAGCATGCATGGCAGCCCAACCATATGCATGGATGACAAAAGAGTTGTTTATGAATTGGTTACATCATTTTGCAAGATCAGTTCCAGGTGGAGTTTCACCAAAAAATAGGCATCTTCTCATATTTGATGGTCATGGAAGCCATGTAGCTTTAGGCACAATCCAAGAGGCTAGAAATTTAGGCATTGACCTTGTGACCCTACCAGCTCATACCAGCCATAAGCTTCAGCCATTAGATGTTAGTGTGTTCTCTCCATTCAAGAACTACTTTAAAACAGTGAGGTCTAAATGGATGGCAAGGAACCCAGGTCTTGAAATAAGGAGGACAGAATTGGAAAAACTTGGTAGTCAAGCTTTCCAACTTGCACTTACACCTGAAAATATCAAGGCAAGTTTTCAGAGGACAGGTATATGGCCACTTGATGAGAATGCCCTTTCCAATGATATGAGGCCAAGTGAGGCTTTTGATGTTGAAGAAGATGAGGTGGCAGTTGTTGAAAACATATTAAGGATGGCGGGAGTGGAAGAAGCAGATGTGCAATGTTGTTTAGAAGAACTTGCAAAAAATGTGGTAGGTAATGAGGAATACCAAAAAATAAGGGAAGAACATGTTGAGTCTACGTGTTTTGGCATGCCTACAGATTTTCATCAGTCCCAAACACTTAATGAAGAAGATGGTCACCTTAGTTCAACAACTCATGTGAGCCAAACACAGGAAACTATAGATATTGATGATAGTTTGAGTTTACCAACACAATCCAGTGCACCTCAATGGATTAAAGAAGGGGCTGCTAACGTGGGCAATCAAATTGATTTCAACAATGAGGAAGTTTCAACTTCGATGCCATCTCCTCCCTCATCTCTTCCAAGTGAGGTGGTGCACTATTATGCTGACACATTGGCGTGGGAAGATCATGATGCAAACCAAATAGATGCCACGAATTCAGATACACATGGTTTAGATAAAGAAAATTTTGAAGATGATGACTTTTTAGCCACATAAGAGAACCAAGAGGTGAACTGCACCCAAGGTGAGAACAACCAAGCATATAAACCATTAAGCAGATTCTTAAAACTGCCAATTGAGAAGGTTCACACCCGCGTACGGATAAATGATGATGCAATCAAAATTGGAAGGCAATCTCAAATACTTACCTCTGATGACTACTTGCATTTACTTCAAGAACAAGAGACAAGAAAAAGAGAAATTGAAGATTTGAAGGCAAAGAAAAGGGAACGGGCAGATGAAAGGAAAGTGCAAAGGTTAATAGAAAAAGAAAAGAAGGGGCAACTTAAAATTGAAAGAGAATTGAAAAGGCAGAAAAAGGAAGAGGCCCAGTTACAGCGAAAAAAGGAGAATGAGTTGAAAAAGGAGTAGGCCAAACTCTCCAAAGAACATGATAAAAGGATGAAGGAATGGCAACAACGACAAAAGGAGTCTAACAGAAAAAACAGGCGATTGAGTAGTCCTTCAAATCCCCTACCTGATCAACATAAAATTTTGTTAAGCATGTATAACACATTCATGCCTACTTTTTCTTCCATTTTTAATAACCAATCTAGCTACCCATCTTCTCCTACAAGCAATGTTACAAATTCTGGAATTTTAGATCAAGCGTTGCTTGATCAGATTGGCCAACTTTCAGAAGCTAATGCAAATGTTCAAGGTACACCTCCTACCATGCTACCTACTGCAGTTCAATCTATGAATGCTACCACATAAAAGAGTCAAGAGGAAGTGCAACCTCCACCATTCCCAGGATTTTGGCCAAACTATTAAGTGAAAAGTTGTACAAATTTTGTTTTACATTGCCTTTTTAGTAAGCATTAGCAAATTTTGTCGAACTTGTAACAAAATTCCCCAATGGTAGTTGGAATATGTAAAATTCATAATATACCCAAGTCCTCAGGCCTGAAGCAATTTTTTTTGTAAAAAATATGATCGAATGCCTTAGCAGCAGGCTTTACTCAGTATCTATAAATGTTATATATGTAAAACTTCAGGAAGTTTTCTTTGCTATAATTTTTTTGGAAGAATATATCGAAAATTTTGAAATGGAAAACAATATACTGTAATGGTATGTCAAGGGACTCAAATTTATTCCATTCACTCTAACAATTGTAGAGAATATCAACATGTCATTTAATCTAAATTCTTTTAAATAGATCATTGCCTTTGTAAGGTCACACTCAACCTTACCTGCATATGTTTGAATCTAGCAACTCACAAAATTCCTGCAAACAAATTAATGTCAAGAGATTAAAATTTTTTGTTAGAAATGAAGTTTAAAGAAGAAGTATTGAATTTCCCAAAATATAAATGTGTTGAAAAACACAATTTTGCATATTGCGTTTTCTTCAAAGAATTTGCACAACTCTTGCTTTTGAGCTGGTCGCTGTCATTGCTATATTTTTCCTCATTAAAAGTAGTCACCTAGACAAATAGCGGATCCTCGTGAGACTCGAACCTGTGATCAAACATCATCCGGTACATAATATAGATTCTAAGTTTGTGACAGTAAAGGATTAATCTCAGCTTTGATGAAAGTAAATCAGAAATTTTAATGAACAACAAAATGAATGTCCTAATACATGTGCATATAAAAAAGGAACACAGATCTAAGACTGTGAAAGAAAAAACAGACTATTCTTAGCTTTGAAGGCATGCTTATTGCTTAGAAAATCCTTGACCACAGATCGAGACTTTCAAAAGCAAAATTATGGCACCCATTTTTTTAAAACCAATGAACTGGAGTATGGAAAAGAATCTAAACAAGCTTACCAGATATCAGGGTAGGAGTGAACTGTTTGGCACTTCACCGTCTAAAAATTCCAACTGCTGAAGGTCGTTGATTTGATTATTGGTGATGAAATCTGTGCAGCCATCTCCACATACATACTCGTCCAGCTCTTGTTTGCCAAGATTTGGAACAACCAACTCCTTCCATGTGTTTGCAAACCACTTCACTGATAGCATTTACACCCTGTTCTAAGCTCCCATTTGAAACATCTAAGAAGATTTTGAGAATGGACAACAGAGTTTCACGTAGAGGAAGAGTGAAAGAGACAAATTCAGGCAGAGGCATAAGTGGGATAACATGAATCAAACTTTCAATATCTCAAATAAATCAATATCTACTCAAAATCAAAGATAAAGAACATGAAAAGAAAGAATCGTGTTACACAGTTGCTGCACGTAGAAGGGGTTTCTCAGAAGTATAAAAACAAAATCAATTCAGCTAGATGTCATGCCTGAATGAAGCACCCCAAAATCTCTATCCCCTTTTCTTTTCTCTTGCACACAACAAACTACACAGGGGCATGCCATATTTTCCTTTCCAAGACAACTGAAACCTCTTGAAAAGCAGATACAGATCTAAATCAATCAATTTATGAGTAGAAACGTGAGTTATTTTGCGTAAAGGTTTATCTCTGATCAGAGGATTGATTTTGAATGGTTGAGGGCGCGCACCAGGCTGCGGTGAAAGAGTAATATCTGCAACCATTAAAGCCCATTAGAAAAACTATAAATATAAATGAGGCTTCTAAACCTTCCAAGAATTCTGTCTATCAATCGCTGGCTAAAGTAGCCGTTTTGGAGCCAAATTTAGAAAATGCAAAGATATAAGGATAAACTCTGAGGCTGTAGTATCACTGGCTAAACTTTCTAAGGCCATAATATCACTCTGACAACAGATAAGCGTAGATACAAGGATAAACTCTGAGCATGAAGACGTCTCACAGGGAGGAACATGGATAAAATATGTCATCGTGAGTGCGCGGGAGGGAAAACCAAAGTTGGTACTGCTAATATTAATGCAATTCTCATCTATATCAACTACCACTGGCAATATTAATGAAATAGTTGTTGGCGTATTAACTTGCCAAGTGATCGGTAATAGATCCCATTAATAACAAGTGGCAAAACATAATGTGCACAATTTACAAACCAAATAAACATTTAATAAGTATAAAATTAATAATAAGTGAGTATAAAAATTAACAATAATAGGTCAGTAGTTAAAAATGTCACATTTTTTACATTTTGTAAATTTCATTTTCCACATATTATATTAGATGTGAATAAGTTATAAAATGCACATATTTATGTTTAGAAATTCGATATCTATCCGTTGATAGTATTTTAGAGGTTAAATCAAGCTCCTACATGACTATAGACACCCTCAAAGTTACAGTGCGCGGTTATGGGGTCCCTTCCCGTATTGGGTGAGCGGAAAAGAAAATTGAAACACACAACAAAATATTATTATATTTCTAGTTTGAAAATGATAAAATTACAAAGTAGTGGAAACTAAAGTAACATAAAAGATCTAAATTGCAGAAAAAGTGGAGTAACTTGAAAGGGAAGGGCGGATGGGGATTAAGAGGGGAGGTTAAGGATAGGAAATGAAGAGGGGATTTCTCTTGTATGTGTCACTGCATAAGTGGTGTTGATTCAAACATAAAGAATAATAAAATATCTACAATTTTATTTGGTTTTGTAAAAAAAATTGATTATATTTTGATTATATAATAATTATTTTTAAAACATGTATTTAAATTAAATTTTGAATCATAAAAAATGATTATACATTAATTTTTCTTGGAACATATAATCATGGGTTAAATTGTGATACATTTTTAAAGTGAGAGTATGTTAATTTTAACATTGCTAATAATTTATAAATATATATTTTATATTTTTTTAATTATTTTTCAAAACTATTAAATTTAACTCCAACATGTGATGTTGAACCTCCAACCCTTCATATGTAAAGAAATTTATAATAGAAATTAATTAGTATACAAACCAACAGACAATAAACATGAAAAATATTAAAGAACAACTCAAAAAAACTCAAGGGTTTCAAAATAGAGTTAGAAGACCCACTCAAAAAAATTAAAATAAAAATACCTCACACCTCAAGTTTCAGGGAACCCAAAACCTTGATTGTATGGTTTTGGAGAAAACATAACAATACAAAAAAGGTGAAAGGGAGAAGAAAACAAAGAAAAATCTTGTTGGGAACATTTAAAAAATGAAGAAACATATAAATAAAAACTTATTCTTAACCATCAAATATATAATTTTTTTGCCATCTAAAAGAATTAATGAATAACCATTGACCTAAAATTACAAACTTTTAATACAAAATGAACACCACCACTTCTAAAATGACATACAAATACTTTATTTTGTATGGCATGAGTAAACTAAGAATCAAATACACAATTACCTTAAAATTAAGACTAATAAATACTCCCATATCCAAATCAGGGATAAGAACACTCATTTTGGATCCTTTGTCATTATTTTGTTAAATGGTAAATTTCCATACATGGGGGCACAATCCTTTGTTGGACATTGAGTATCCAAACCATGACATGAACCACTAATTTTCTATATAACACCCTCCCTTGGAATGGTCACTTGATGTTGAAGTCTTTGTTTACTTGCTTAAACTCGTCCTCTCATTCATATTCTTTGAATAAGTTTATTCTTAAATTATTAATAAGTTAGAATAAACAAAATAACACAAGCTGGTTTAAATTAAACAAATCTCCACAAACCATGGACTATTTCATATAAGGCTTGAAATCACATCAAGTAATAGTAATAAAATATTTTTTTGAAAACAAATTATTTTATTGACTTTGAATTGTGTTGCATTAAATAGAATTTTGCAAGATAAGTAAATTCTCTTTGAAATAAATTTATAAATAAAAACGCCAAAGGGGATGGTGCCCATCCAAGAAAAAGGTGTGATGCACAGAGGAATCTCAAATCTTTGCATTTATCTCTCTACTCAATTGTTGCAGAGCTCTTTGATTTTATATTAGAGCTCCAAAATTTGAAATATTTTGACCTCTTTTCTAAATACTTCTCTGACACAATTCCCCCCACATTTGATGAGTTTCATAGGCTCGAGAGTCAAAACCCTGAATTTTTATGAAAATTGTTTGAATGGAAGTTTTCCATCCTTTCTCACAAATTTGAGCTACCTGCTTGTGTTGAAGTTGGCAGTCAATCCCTTCATTGTTGTCAGCCTGCCAAGTTTGATAAACCTAGACCTGCCACAAAATCAACTAAAGGACATGAAAAATGTTCACAAGAAAACAGGGGTGGGATAGTACAACAAGCAAAGCCTAATACTTACTCAAAATTAAAAATTAATATGTCATTGATACAGATGTTTTGTCCAGTGTCAGAACCCCCCGAGTTGAAGTTATACAACACCTTCAACATAATGAATACAACCTAAAAGTGACAAATGAACCATCATTTTCATGCCTAATAAATAGTTATGAACTACTATTTATGAGATATTGTAAACAAAGTTTATCAAACTCTAACTAAGTGCAAAAAATCATGTCAAATAATGTGGAGGATTTAATAGATAAGTTGGCCCATAATAGTCGACCTTTGCTATGAAGTATTGTGGAGGGAAATGAGATCTTATGAGTCCAATTAATATCAAATTTTCCAAAAAAATTGAGGTTTAGTGGATGGCAAAATTTTAGAATATTAGTTGAGAGTTTAGAAGTGGGCAATTTCTTCCTCTGAATGATGGTAGCCTTCATCTTCTAACAGAGGTTGTTTAGTTTCAAATGGGCAAACATCAATAGTGTTGTTTGATCCACAAGTGATCCCATCATTTCCTTTGTTTCTTTGTTATCATTTCTTTTGCTTCAGAGTACAATGTAAAGCCTTGCAATTATCAGAACTCCTCCTACCAAGCTGTACACACATCACACACAGTTATATAAGTATTTGTCAAATGTCAGTAGACCATTATCTAGACAAGTCAATTCATTTGAAGTTTTGAGATAAAAAAATATTGATTAGGTTGAGATATCTCTCTTTTATTTATTTTTTGGTTCAAGGAAAAATCCAACCTTCCCATGTGGAGCTTGACATGAAGGATGAACCGGTCCATGACTGCAACCAAAATTGTTGATAATGGATTGAAGAATACTGCAAAGACAGGCCACTTTTCATTGATACAATAGACAAGTACAAAGAAGGAAAATGATGAAGACAGTACTCCTTTCATCAATACCAATATCAGTATCAGTGTAGTGTAAGGAAGAAATATTATTTTTCTGGAAATGAGTAAATATCATGCCATTCCTGGGTTACTTGTTCAATTGTATCAATTTGTGTTTCATGGTGAAGGCTCAGTACTATTCGTAGACCAATCAATGGAGGGAAGATCCTAAACATCAACTATATGAACACAAATTAAAACCAAAGTCTCACTAAAACTTGACTTTATAGTAGACTGTTTTGGCACAACATCAATGAAAGACGTTGTCATCCATGGATCACATGTTTTATTGGGTCTCAATCGTGTCTTTTGATAAGGGCTCAACATTCCTCATTTAATCAGCCATAAAATTGGGCCCATGTGTGTCCCAGGGTGACGGTCCACCATTCCCAGTTTAATCAACAAATAACAATTATACCTAACTACTGTTCAAAGCTACCAAATGGAAATATATTTCAATGTTTGACATGTCTAACTCTATGCAAAATGAATACAAAATTTGAGTTTCTTATAGAATATACAATGCTGAGAAGTACAATATCCTATATTAGGTTCCAGGTAGAGAGCTTCGGCTCAAAAATTAAGGCCATTGCAGTGCTCTAAACTGTCCTTGTGAGCAGCATCACTGTTAATGATTTTTGAGCTAGATACTTGTTCAGAACTGGGGTTGTTTAAGGAACATTGTACATAAGTAAATTTGTATATTAGAGGGTATTTTATGTTTATACGCATGTGTTTGGGTTGAAGAAGATAATGGGTACTTGAAAAGTAAGCCATGCATACCATAAAAATCAGCTCCCAAACAACATGAGTGCACTAAGCATCCATTTATTAAGTTTTAGCAGATGTTGTGTCCCTGCAAGTGAGGGGCCTTTCTATAAAGTCATTATCATTTCACCTCACACACATATAATGGTACCTATAACTTTTGCTTGCCCACGCTTGCTTCTGATATCAAATTTCTCCAATCTGGATGAAAACACAATCCAATTTTAGTTGCACTCATAACAAATCCAACTTGAAGCCCCTATTTTCTGGTTCAATTTACTATGTTACATAAAAATGAAAAGTGATGTCAGTTGAATTGTCTGTGATCAAGGTCTTGAAAATTATAGGTTTGTATCTAATATCACCAGATTTATTAATGAGCTCCATCAAAATTGAATTTCTTACCCATAATTCATCGCTAAACAGCTTTGGAGCAGTACATAAAAGTTGTGGCCATTATAAATGTGACAACAGGAATGAGGTTTGTAGTTGCAGAAGCAAATGTGGAGGAAGTCTTTGCGAAGCCTACAGAGTAAATATTCCGGTTGAAAGCAATCCTGCAAATTTTAAATCATTCTAACTCTGTTATTTTCAATGACAAGTAATCTAATTGCAGTCCCATATGTCAAATAAATTACTAATCAAATAGCAGAGTGGAAAGATCTGCCAGAAAATGGGACAAGTCATTGCAGGGTGTTCTTTTTTGCACCAACACGCTCTTTTCCTTAGATTTTTCTGAAGAAGAGGCTTCCTTTTTGGAGGAGGATAAGTGATGCTTTGCAGGGATGCTAGAGGAGGAAAGTGGCATGCAATCCTTCTGTACAGAAAATTGTTGAGGCTTATCCACCTCTTAGATTCGGACTTCCCTTTTAGCATTCTCCGCATAAGCCTGAAGATGACGTTGTTTTTGTTTGGTACTGGATTTTCTATTTTGGAACGAATAGGAGACATTGGCTTCTCCCACCTGTCTATATTCTTGAAGTTGCATCCCGATATTCTGTATTTCCTCTCTCTATGGATTCACTATTCTAGAATTGAATATGCCCTCCAAAATTTGAATATACTCGGCCTTCGGATTCCATCTACGTTTTGGGTCTGGGTTCCTCCTGCGATCGTGATCTTGTTTCAAATAATAAAAAACATATTAATTGCCTATAATATCAAATTTCATATAAAATGGCTCCACGTATGAACTGACATGATTGAAATCGCATTTGTTTCACATGTGGATTGACTTCAGCTATGCATGTAAATAGTAATAATAACAGTTGAAGAATGTAGAATTAAAGGCACACATTTAGGAAAACCCTAAATCATTAGTGTAAAAATGAAAACATTAGTGTAAAAATGAAAACATTAGTGTAGAATTTAAGAACGAATTAAGGAGTTTTGGGTGGAGATATTTGTAGAGGTGGTGATTTGGTGCCATTGATGTTGCGCGGCTGAGGGCTTCACTTTGATCTGATTTGGCCAATACTTGTTGGAATTCATACTGACTAATCTGCAGAAACTCCCTGCCTCTGCTGAGACTTGTCCCTCAACAACCCCCTCTCTCTCCCTTTGCTTGCTTCTTCATTCCTGTAACCCTCGCTCTGGGGCGTAGAAAATGGCCTCGTTTTCTTGCAAGTCGATAGGCCAAGGCAGAACCTGCAGCTTATCTAGTAGCATCATGGGCCGAATCTAACCATTAAAGAACAACTCATCATCCCAAACCGCGTGGCAGTCAGACACAGAGAAGCACGCACTGAACACTCATCGATGTTTGACACTTACACATTAAGAACTCAACCAAACCCTGGTAAAACATACATGGTGAGGTAATTTTACAGGTCTAGCACAACAGAAGAAGACAAAAATATCTACGACTCAAATTCATAGAAGACAGCAAAACGGTCACAGAATCGACGTTCCACATTTTTGCGTCAGAGGAGGGGCAAGTTTCTACCAGAGAACACACCTCCCAACTATTTGACACCACGTGAACGAAAGATATAAGTCCATATTTTGTCAACCAAAAATTTTCACGCGTTGATGCCTCTGTCACTTGTCAGAAAGGGCCGGGCTTTCTAACATAGAACACGCCTTTCGGCGTAACAAGGGGTGCATTATTGAAAAAAACTATAAGGGAAATTAGGGTGTTTTTTTTTTAAAGGGGATGAAAAGAGATATTATATTATATTAATTCAATAAGATACAAGATAGCCTTCAACAAAAATGTCCAGAGAACGAGAGACAAACTAGGCTAAACTTAGGAGAAAACAAAAACTAGGCAGTGCCTAGAAAATTACAAAAAACCAGATCAAGCAGCAGCTGCAAACATGTCTGAAGTAGGTGGATCATGATCATCTAGCCAACCCGAGCCAGGAAAGTCTTTGCCAGCATCCAAGATATCCTAGCCAGTGGAATTTTCTTCTTCTTGATCCACCTCTCCTCAGGTGGGGATGGCGAGGTTGTGGCGATGGAATTTGTCAGAAGATGGTGGCAGCGGGGGTGGATTCTACCCATCAACAGTGTGTTGTGTGGAGGTTGCAGGAGAGCCCCACCTGTGTTGGCAAGCCAGTGACCCCAAGCCCTATTGACGAGTTGGCGAAGGACTCCTTTGTTGGTGAGGATGCGGTGGCCCCTGATCACGTCAGCGAACTGGTGAATAACTTCTTTGGTGTAAAGGGCTCGGGGAGTGCTAAAAGCACATTGTTGCAAACGGTTACGATGACCACCACAGTCAGGTGGCGAGGAGCGATGAGTTGGAGAAGGTGGCACACGGGCAACATTACATGGGGCTTCCCCCCAATGTCGCAGCAGGGTTTGAAGGTGCTCCACCTCCAGCGCAACTTTTTTCACATGGACTTGTATTTGCAACAACACATTCAAGATCACCATAGATTTGTTATAAACAGAAAAATGTTGATCAACTACAGAATTAGCAAAGAAAAAAGCATTTCTTTCTTTCCATATCCAAAATCTAGGAGAACATAGGAAGAAGCTTAGGATTATCCCCCAAAAGGATATGTTTCCAAGTAAAGCAATACGGTCTAAGAGGAAATAAAAATGAATGAATCCAGTTCCAGGCAAGCTGAGCTTTTGGAAAAAACTAGAAAAGATGCACAATAGTTTCCAAATGGCCACAAAATGGGCATTTGGGCGTCAGGACCCCAATGTGAACAAGGCGAGCCCAGATAAGGAGACCTTGGTGCAAAATACACTAGAGAAAATGGGCAATCTTGGGCTCCACACAAATAGGCCAAACAGTGTCAAATCATCTTCTCCCTGAGGATGGGGTGGACTGAATTCCCCATCGCATGTTGAGTTTATCCACCATGGGTAGATGAGGCGAGAGCCAATGGTAGCCTTTGCTGGCTGAGCAGTTGTGAAATGGAGTATCCACATACCATTTCCAGTTTACCCACCAAGGGCAAGAAAAATGCACAACAATTTTACGCAACATGTGGTCAGGGACTGAGTTGATCACTTCATTATAACTAGCCTGGTTCTGGTTGGAAAGCTGAAAACAAGTTTTAATTTCTGGCCAAAATAACTAGGACTGCGAGTGCCTATAGAATAAATCTTAAATGGTGCGAATTCCATGTTTGAAAAATTTAAGCGTGGAGATTCCTAGAACTTTTGCAAGACACTTATCATGTGCCTAGAATATCGATGACCACTATAGAGATTAATGGTTAACGTGAAGCCCATTATGAAAATCGTCACCTTTCCATTGAGGAAATCAGGGTTTTGACTTACAAAGAATCTCAAAAAAATATAAAGATGGGATTTTACTAGTTTTAGGTTTATTTTAGTATTAGACTGCCCATTTATTAATAAAAATATATGAGAGTTACAAAAGTAGGGGTGACTGGACAACTCACAGTCCCACAGAAAAGTCATGAAGGCACCACAAACACAAAAAACACTCTAAAGGGTAGACAGAGAACGCCATGAAGGCAAATAAGAGAGTTCCATAAAACCAAAGATTAATAAGCACATGTCACTGCTCTGGGAGGAGGAGGATCATCCCGAGGAGGGACAAAAGCTCCACTCGATGGCTCAGCCAAAGGGGGATCAATCTGTCAACCCTGTGATCCGGCATTTACATTTGCAAAGGTGTCATAATTCCCCCATCTAAGGGGTGGAGAGCCAACAAACGTTTGAACTCCAGGATGAGGAGAGGCCCAATGCGGAGATCTTGACATGGCCTTCCCACGCAAAGGAGGAATCCAGCCCGACCCAGAGGAGGATGGAGCTGAAGGGTAACCCCGAGGAGAGGTGAAGCAGTGGCTACAAGAGTGGCTTCTGCAACGTAGATCTTGCGGAGGTGGACGATGAGGCAAGAGATGGCCAAGGTGGTGGTAGTAAGGGGACTCGACTCATCGTGTAAGGAGCATTCCCCCCAATGTGTGAACAATTCCTACAAATGAGCAAATTCCAGGGCAACCTTTTTGGCTTGAGCTTGAATCTATATGTTAACATTATACAAAATTGCCACTTTATCAATAGTGGAGAATAAAGCAACATATTAATCATTTTGGAATATCATATTATTACGCACTTTCTAAATATGAAAGAGAATGCACACTCTAAAAAAATGCCACATAGTCTTAATATAATTATGCCAAGGACTGAAATCTCCCAAACACCAATGAAAGAGTTCAGGGTGGTAGGGTTGAAATAACGTATGAATCCAAGACCAAACAACTTACGCGTGGGAACAAGACCAAAATAAATGCTTAAAAGACTCAAGTTGAGAGTAGAAAGGGCATTTTAGATTGGGAATGCCGATGTGACTAAGACACCTCGTCAACAAGAAGGCCTTGATAGATAAGGCACCAAAGAAAATGGTTAACTTTAGGCTCAAGCAAGGGGTTTTAAACACAGGAAAGTCAACGAAGCCAAGTAGAATGGGAAAATTACGTTAAGCTTGGCAATGGAAGGTGAGATGGGGCTCAATAACTAGTATAAGGTGTCGACATTATAGCAAAAAAAAGGAAATATCCTGATTCCATCCACCGTCAATTGTGCCAGCATGCATCCAAAGAATTAAGCCCTAATTTATGGAGCATGACATATGGCATCAATTCTTGAATTATGCATATAGACAGGAGGTCTGAATTGGCAAGAATAAACTTAGTCTTGAGCTCGAGCCATGAAATCCAGTCTCTGCAGGAAACCAAATCCTAAATGGTGTGAATCCCTTTGCGAGATAGACTGAGAGATTTGATGCCTAGAGTTTCCACAAGTGAAATACTATCTTCTGTGATAATGGGAGACCACTAGATATTATGGGAATTGAAAGAGAGCCCAATATGAAAGCCATCACCAATCCAGCATAGCAGAGGTTTCACAGTTTCAAAGGCCTTCCATATGCTTTTGGCGAAAAACGTGTCAGTAATCTTGATTAGAGCTTTGGTGATCAGTAAAGTATGTAACCCTATATTATTTAAACAGTTTTTACCATAGGGTGCACCCAAAGCAATGCAATGCCGAAGCAGAATTTTCTAGGCTTAACCACCCAAAAGGACATCTCACCACCCATTTAGAACATAAAGTCACACTTTGTCTATAAACATCAATTATACCCATGTCACTATGATCACAGGTATACAACAAACTTCCTAGGCCACTGATGAAATCTAGCTGAACCAGAACTTTTTACACCAAAGGTAAGCCCGGAGCAGCTTTACAAGTTTGGCAAAGGAAGCCTAGGATGGGCACTGACAAGCAGAATAGTAGAAACGAGTGGCCACAAGAATCTTAGTACACACCTGGAATTTACTATCCAAAGAAAGGGGTTTGGAAAACCACCGAGAGATTATACCGTTCAACTATATCAATCACCACATTTCCATAAAGTGGCAGAATCACTATTAAAGGTGAAAGGTATGCCTAATAATTTGAATTATTCTCCATGCTCAATCCACTTCCAGGGGTAAGCTTTCAACTAGTTAGGCATAAGCCAACGACATTACCAATAGCCCAACATTTTAGCCATTTGAATGTTGGAACCTGAAGCAAGACAAAAGATGTCAAGGCATTCAAACACAATAACTAAATTCTATTCAAATTTAGCAAGGGTAAGAAAGGAATCATCAACAAAGTTCCCATTAATGAGCTGAGTTGAGCGATCCGGCAAAAAAAATCCCTGAATGTGGCCCTGATAAGCACTTTGAGCAATAAGATATCTACGTGCATCAGTGGTTGAGACAAAAAGAGCAAGCACAAGAGGGCATCCTTGTCTGATAGAATGAAAAGGGCCAATTGAGGAGGATTGTTGCCCATTGATAGTGAGACAAGTAGAAGCATTAGAAAATAGAGTTCAGACAACTGAGGGTAAAAAAAATCTCCAAATCCTAAGGCTATGAGCATCGCCAAAATAAAAGTCCTTTCAATGCGATCATAAGCCTTTTCAAAGTCAATTTTGATAAATAAGGGTCATTGTAGAGATAATCGATCCCATTCCATTCCTTCTCAAATCACGATAATATTATCCAGAATGTATCGACCTTTGACAAATCCCATCTTCTCGAATCCAACAATCTTGGGTAAGAAGTCGGCAAGTCAAAGAGCCATGGCCTTTGCTAGAATTTTGTAAGAAACATTCAACAATGTGATAGGTCTCTAACTAGAAATCAACTCCAGATTGCCAGCTTTAGGAATGAAACTTAATGTTTCCCTTATTGATGAAAATCCCTAAAGAATTGGATTGGAGAGCTTCATTATAAACACAAAGCAAGTATGGACCAACAAAAGACCAAGTGGCTTTGTAGAATTCGCTAGGAAATCCATCCACTCCTAGAGATTTAATCCTCAGCAAGGCATAATAGAGCAGCATAAAGCGTCCTCTAATGAAAAAGAAGCATTGCAACGAGCCTGATCTTTAGGATAAAGCTTGACCGAAACCACCTCAATACATTGTTACAAAGTAGAAGCTCGCTCAATAGTAGCCTCTTGAGCTTGGAAGACTAACTGATAGTGCTCCACAAAGGCATTAGATATCTTAGGAAAATCCATGAGTTGTTGCTGAGCAACTTGAATGGCTTTGATATGTTGACGAGCATGCTTGGCCTGGAGGGATTTGGGAAAAGTGTTTAGATGCCTTATCTCCCACCTTGAACCAGTGCAACCTCGATCAAATATGTTTGTCATGGGCCGAATGAGATTCCATGAGCTCAATCTTGTGCTTAATACCAGTAGCTTGTAACTGAAGAGGGGTGTCGAAGAGATTGGATTCTAGGAGAATGAAGATCCTTCTGAACTCTTTGTGCAGAGACGAGTTCCCCAGTTTACGCACTCGAGAAACCTATTTTCTAAATTGGCAAAGGAATCAGGTGGTGCATTGAATCTCCACTTCCCCCCCACTCATGCCAGTTGGTGAAAAAAGGCAGACATGGCACTCATGTTCCAAACTTTAGCAATAAGCAAGACCAACCTCGGGTGACTCAACAAGGAGACATTAAGAAGGAATTGTTTAGATGGGACATTGAACTAGGCCCTACTCCCAAATAATCTTAAAAGAGATCGGGACGATGATCTAACAAAAGTACATATGACCACACCATGACAAGGGAGAGACCTTGCATGTCAAAATCAAAAATAGGCTGCTAAGAGAGAAGTACATGATCAAATCTTTTAAAAACCTGATCACATCCCTTATCAAAGATTGATCCAATTATACCAAGCTTGAGACTTAAATTCATGTTGTTATTCTGAGAAAAGGATTGGAAATCCCCCAACGACTTTTAAAGAAATATCACGCTGCAAACTCACCGACACCACCAATGCATTGGAAGGGTGTTGAGTTTGTTGACAGGATGTTATATCATATTAAAGTCCACCGTAAACAAGCTAGTAAGCTAAAGGTAATTTATTACCTAACCATGTCCATAATGTCATTCTTTTAGAGCCATCATTATGAGCATAAGCATTTAATAGACCAAAAGAAAGATCATTAATCACCATAATCACACATAACACCACCTTTTTCATCAATGTGTTGAGTATGAAAATGTGAAAAATAAGGAGAAATACATGTTAGAGTATTTTGAAGCAAAAAACCAAAAAATTTAATTTCCTATAAATAAATAATATTAAGGCAACTAATCTACTGGTAGGCTAATCAAACTGAATATTTACGAGAGGGTTTTGTAAGACCACTGACATTTTGAGAGATTAAATTCATGAAAAATCAAACATATTGAACTCCCCTTGCCCATCTGGCATGTCATCCTCTGAGCCAAGAATTACAAAACTATTAGCAAGTGGGATCTTGCATGAATTAGAAATCTCAACATGGATGAAGTAGTGTTTGACCGCATTATCTCCTCATGAATCGTGGGACACCTCCCAAGGTGGACTGCGAGAGCAACGCCGAGGGAGAGAGTGTTGAAGCTAAGTTCCCAGAGTTATCCGATGGACAAGGTATAGTCTGGATCTGCGAGGGCTTGGAAGGAATGGAAACTGATAAAGGGGTGGAATTGATCCCCGACTTATACATGGATGGAAGAGGAGAAGGAGAAAGATCAAGAGGCTCCACAAGAGTGGCCTTCACACCTACACCCTTCTTATTCCCAACTGCAGTCCAACCATCAATCGGTTTATCACTTTTAGGCTTATGACACCACTGGCTTGGAACAAGCTAAAAGAGGTCATTTGTGTATGCGATGGTCGAGGGATTGACAACGAAAACATTTGTTGGCGAGGTTGAAATAAACCACCTTTTGAGAGATACCCCAGGGAGCCAACTTGAATATCTAAGTGGTCCCCACAAATCTTTCGAAAGGTCAACTTCAACACAAACCCATTTGTTGGGGTGGGCATAAAAAATGCTCTTTCCTCATGGCATATCACTATGCCAATAGGTTTAACTATCTCTAGTAGAAAAGAACAGTTATGAATGGGGAGTCCATGAAGCTCAATCAAAACTAGGATTTTCAACAAAACCTAGCTAGTGGGGCTAAAGTCGGGGCTCCGATGAGAAAGAACTAAAAGGGTATTACCTAAATACCAACAAGCCACCTTAAGAAGGAGGGCTGAGACCTGCAAAGGCTCACAAAATGAAAAGAGATAAAAAAACCTTTGATAAGGTTACCATTTGACCACATGGTCTAAAAAATCATCAGAAATAACAACATCCAGGGATGATTCAGAATCCATACATTTTTGTATACCTTCAGGAAAATCTTTCGAGCATTTTAGGTTTCTTTTGAGTTCAAAGTATTTTTGGTTTTGATACCTATCTTTTGGTTTTAATATCTCTTTGGTTTTGGATTTTTACTTCTAAGTTGCTTATGAGAGTATTTTTATGATTGTTAAATCGAGGTAAACTTTGTTTTGTTCAAGCCCATATCTCAAGTATGACTATCTTATTTGATTATATCATTTATGGAAAAGGTTTAGAAGAGCAACATGCAAAACCTAACATCTCTATTTGGAATGACATTAAAATGCAAATTTGCAAATAGAGAGGAGAATAACAATTTTGGACAAAAAATGTTTTAACAAACTTTAGAGTTCAAACTAGGGCTTTTATTTGATTAGTTTAATAGATGGCTTCTTCAACCCAAACTTATATTTTCACACACATGGCTATAATGGCTTCTAACCCTTTCTTTCTTTACGATTATGAAAGAGATGATAACTTAATTTTTAATCCAATTTAGATCTTTTTCTATATTTAGAATGCTTATGTCTTATTATGGATCCTTGGACCCTTGGTTGTGTATGCTCAAAACAAATAAAACCTTAGATGATCTTAATCATTATAAAACTAAAACGGACTTGGAGAAGAATGGTGATATTTGTATCATGAAAACAAAGCAAAAAATTTATCAAATAATAATACACAAAACTTAGCATACATTCATACGGGTTTCATTACATATTTATAAGAGTTGTGTGAGCTCCTATTTTCATGGAGTCTCAACAACTAGTCTCTCTAAAATGGTTGAGTTAGTTTGAACAACTCAACCAACACACTAATTATGTGAGTTGTATTAACTCACTATTATTTATTAAAATTGTGTTACATTATCAAATAATATATCTAAGAACATGATCGCACCAACTATTATAATGCCTAATATTCCCCCCTTAGTGTGAACATGGGGCAAAGAGCACCGAAAACAAAATTATATGCCATCGCATACTTTTAGATTTACATACTGCTATCTAAATTTCTACTACACATGATCAGCCACTTCACCACATTGAACTAATCACAGGTGGATCATACTTCTAAGAAGTCTAGAAGTCAGAGGAACTTTGTAGTCAGCTGCCCTCCTATATTATTGTTTTTACGGTTCTTTACCTTCCACACCATATCAAAACACTTTCAAGAAGAAATACTAGAATCACAAACATCATTGAACTTTTGTTATTATTCACACACACAACTGAAAATAAAAATGTGTCACCAAAGGTGTATACGGCCCCGTCGCTAGCGGCTGACGAGAGGTCATTGATTGACCTTCTTTCTCCTTTGCCTCCATCCTTTGGTTGATATGTTGTTAACTCGGCTGAATAAATCTATGAAGCTCTATGGATTCCACACTTTTTATTATATTTTCCCCTCAATGTGAAACATACATTTTATTAGAACGTTGAGTTACACTGAAAATACGGCCGTAAGGAATTTTTTTAATAATATTTTGACTATTTTACAATAACATTAAAAATGAAAACACGATTACAACACTACTGAAGTGATAGTTAACAATAGTGGTGTTAAGACACTTTTATAATAACAATAAAAATGACGATACTGACAATATGATAACTTTTACAAAAAAATGACTTAAACTTTTGACATTTTCGACATCACCAAATGACATGACTCAACTTTGAACGATGCATATTGACAACAAGACTTTATTTATAAAGACTAACAACATAAAACCTATTGACTAGTAATCTTTAATTGATTTTTGAATAAAACAAACTATAAGAACTTAACATTGTATTAATCTAAAATTGAATTAATCGACTTTTGATGCAAACATTTTTTTACTCTTAAATTTTGACACAAAGACAACAAAACACAAAACTACTCTATGTCGACCATTTGACATACTTGAGAACAATTTAAATCTATAACTAATAGTTGCACCCCTAAGCGCAATGGACACACTGATAGGGCATAAAGAAATAATTCCAAGCTATTACGTAATGAAACAATGTATAGAAGGAAAAATGAGATAAATACAGAAGGTGGAGGGAGACAAAATTAGTTTATTAAATGATTTCTTGGAAGAGCATGTACTCATCTATTGTAAAGCGTGAAATAAATGGAGACCCTTTTAAATTTGGAAGCAAACTGAAAACATCAGGGAGCAATTGCATTGCTCATGCTTAAAACATTTAGAAGGCTCTTTAACGTACTTGAAAGACAAAACTATTCCAGTTATGTATATTAAGGAGAAAGTAATGGAGAATAAAACGGTTGTGGTGTCTAGTCTGATCTCAGGAATCCAGGCATGTGGAAAGTCAAGACACTTTCAGTGAGCAAGGTATATGTTTGTAGTAACAAATGAGGAAAATAATTTGTATGCACGAATGCTAGTTGCCTACATATAGAATGAAAAATCAAGTCAAACCATAATGCACCTTAGTTAGAACAAAAACAAATGGCTCATTCCATTCTAAATGAAGAAGGCAAAGGAAATTTATTTTACTAATTTTTTATTCAAACCATATGTTGTCTTTGGTCAAGTCTTCATAAAAAAAACATACATGTAAAGCAAGAGGAGTTGATACAATCGAGGCCTTTTTTTACATTTCTACTTTTGTAAAAGCAACAAAATAAATAGACTATTATCTAGATAATTGCAGGTTAGTGTTTGTTAAATTAAACATATTAAAACCAAAAGAATTTTCCTTAACAACAATGACCATGTCGATCTGGGTTTGAAACGAAGCAAATTAAACTCGGAAGCAATCACCTCAACAACAACACCCATGTTGATTTGACCGTAAAACAAGCAATGTTTGCATTGGAAAAAAATTGCAGCACTCTGAACACATAAATGAAAAGCAACAAATACTCAATTTATTGGAATGAGAGGCCCTAAATGACATCTTCGAGATTTGATCTTCTCTTGTGTTTATTACGAAAAAAAATCAAAAAGAATTTTTAGAATTGAAACCTTCAAAAATTGAAATATTAAAGTAGAAGCACTGAAAGTACTAACACGCTTCTTCTCACCATATGTCTGCTTTACATAGTAGCATGTGATTTATTATTAACGTAAGCAACATCTTATGTTAAGAAGTAACCTTGGAGATGATTACCCTGAGTGTTGCCATGAACATTTTTTATTGATTTTTATGTAAAGCTTGAAACAAAAAGAAACCTTTTAGTTAATCCATATGAACTCGAGAAGAAGTTAAATTCGTAAATATGTAATAGTTGATTAAGACCAAGAATTCTTATAAGATTGCCATTGTAGTTTACATATTTTGTACTAAAGTGTTACGGTGCAAGTTGTATTTGTTACATAGAATACAAGACCTAGAAAGAAGATGTAAACACTCATTTATCCAAATGAAATATGTCAGGAAAAAATATTGTCATCTCAACTGTAATGATCATATTCTTTGTTTTACTTAAACATATAATAGAAAGCAGCAAGATGAAGGTAAGTGGTAGCTACCAACCATTGGGAGGATGTATCAAACAACTTTGTCCAACCAACATGTCATGAGGGCGGCTATGAGGACCTGCATACTAAGGAGAGCAAGGTTTCAACAACTTAAGGCTTGATGATCATATAAAGTAGAATTGAAAAACTTGTCAAATATCACACAACTAAAAACTTGGCAATTTTTTCCATTTCAACGAGCAATTCATTTACCAAGCATGGCTTCAACTATCCCAACAAAATTAGATAACAACCCAAATAACGAGTAGCGACATTTATTCAAGTATAAAGGCAAGTCATGAGAATCAACAAAAGGATCATGTATATATATATATATATATATATATATATATATATATATATATATATATATATGTTGACTAAATCTAAGGACAAATATGTGAATTAAGAAACAATTGTCCATGTATAAAGGAAAATTAGTTAATCCTCAACAATGATTATAGAGGGAAACAATTGGCAACTTATGTAACGATGTAATTGGTTAACAAAAAATAAAGAAATAAACCCAATGAATGCATCCCTCTGAAAATTTTCCAATGTGAGAGGGAGAAGAATACTAAATAGAGAGTGAACTACTAAACTAAGATTACAGTCTATAGGAACAACAATTTGAAGATGACAACAAACTATAATTTCTAAAGGATTCATGCTTGCTCAGTATTGTATGGAGAATAAGAGCAACAATTCACTTGATCATATTAAATAAATCCATCTAATTAGTTTCCAACATAATGGAAGGTGAAATAGTCTTCCATCTCCATATGAAGAAGAAGTGTCTAAATTTTCCTGTGAAGATTCTTGAACAACACGGGCTAGAAGAGTTTGGTTCTTTTCTAACCAACAACTTGGGTCAGATTTTTGATGTATACATCACATTTTAGGACTCTAAAATGCAAAGAGGAATAAAATGAAATTTGGTATGGGTTTTAAGAATCGCCTTTAAGAAAGTCCAAAGTTTTTTCTAGAATTTGTTGGGAGGCAATCCAAAGATAAAAAATTATTGCCCTATCCTTCAAAGTAGCCATTTCAAAGTTAAATGCAAACAACTACATAGTGTCACATCACTTAAAATATAGTAATGGACATCAAAATCAATTGGCATTACAAAATTTACCATACTCACCACGCTAGAGGGATTTGTTGTACATTGGAATTGTTGTCAACCCACACCCCAAAAAATGTGTTTTTTTTTTTTTGAAATTTTGGTTAAGTGACCCCTTTGTCCTAATTTGTTTGCCTTTGTGGAGTCTAAAGGATTGAAAAAATTCTAACAGTTAATCTTTTTGAGTTGATTTGGGTCATTTTGAGTGCATTATAGTAAATATGGGTTCTGGAGGAACAAGTTCCTCCAGGCCTCCCGTTCCCCGCATCTGTACTTTCCTCCACATTGCTTTTGGTTCGAGTGTTATGTGGAATTTTTTTTCCCCGTGGAATTATCATCAAGATCGTGTTCCCCACACCTTGTTACTCACAACACATTTAAACCCACAAATCTTTGTTTTATAGTTATGCGGAAATTCTTTGATCAGTCAGGAACTATGTTCCCCATGTTGCCCATTCTTCCGCTGCAGACCCTCATGACTTCCACATTCCACTAAACTCCTTTACATTTTGGGTGTTGTAGACGTTTTGGGAACTCGCGACCCTTGTTCCATCTGGCGTCTCAGTTCCCTACAAGATTTCTCCTTTCCATACTCTCATTAAACTTCTTTGTAATGCAAGGTTTTTTCAGAGATTTGTGGAACTATAGGGAACTTGTTCCCTAGGGCCTTCAGTTCCCTGAGAAACTTGACATATCCGCAACATGGAGAAAAGTGATTAAATGAGCACCTAAAAGCACTGCTCACCACCCGCCATTGCAATGAGTTTCAAAAATTACTCTACTATTTCGAGATGTGTTATTATAAAAGTGGGTAAACATTAAATCATGTTCCACCAGTCTAAGTTGTAAGATTTTATTGTGCACTACTGTTTTTTGCTCCCATGTGCCCTACAGAATGTTTTTTGGTCATTTAACTTGCTCATGTTTATCATCCTTTTTCAAAAAACTCAAATTGTATTAAAGATGTGGTAAAGGTGTCATTCTTTCCATAACAAAGGTGAGTCAGTTGTCATTTCCTCATCAGTTCAATTTAGTGGCAATTTGTATTTTGTATCCTCTCCCTTTGAATTTCTTCCTAAAAATCATTGTTAAAGCCTCCATATCCTCTTGAGTTTTCTTCCCCCACCTTTTCATAATGAAGTTCCAATATAAGGGGTAATGAGCACATTTCTTCCTTAGAGACCTTTGTGCCCAAATATAGGGGATAGTGACAGTTAGACACATTTGAATGTGGATGATTTATGGGCCCGAATTATCTGAGGATACTCCCACTATCATGGCCCCAATGTATCAAGAATAGTGGAATTTCCTTTTCCGTTGGCTTTCACCTTCTCTGTCTAGTGCACTGACATTGTTTTAGCTTCTGCCTCTTGTTTTGATGCCTGAAACCAAGGAAGTTAGAGATCCTCAAAGCCAGGATATTGCCAAACTTGGTGTCAGTTCTATAAATGTACATCCCTAAGAATCCCTACATTTGAAGACTCTAAATACTTTGACTAAAGCCTAGGATCATAGTATTTTTTGATGCAAGATAAAGACATATATAAGGCAATGATAGCTAAATCATGGCTTAAGGCCCAAAAGAGAGGACATTCCACGTCTACCTAAGGTTCTGTATAGGTCAGATTTTAAGGGAAGAACTATCTGATATGATCACCCTACTGGAAAAAATGATGGGCCTAACTTCTACCAATGATTTCTAATTTTGGATGTGTGTTTACATCAACATCATTTGTGAAGGAAAGCAAAAATTTTAACAGGGGAGAGATAAGTCTGTGACAACTTAAGTGAGCAATTGGTGAATTTGTAGCAGAGTAAAACCTTCCAAATGATATCCTACCTTATGTATACAATTGCAACCTATAGAGTGTGGGTAGGATTGTGTTATCAAGATGTTAAAAAGAATGCTCCTAGTTATCTGGATAACTTATATTTCACATCTCTGTATTTGAGAATAGTTTCACATTTCAAGTCACACGCAGGGTCAAGATTATTCTTTTAACAATGTTGGCAAAATTGCAGTTTCTTTGCGTGCCCTTGAAGCAAACTTCAACTAAAAGAGTTTCTGCAAAAGCTTTTATCTCCTTCCATTTTAAACCTCACGACAACCTCTCCATCTGCGTACAAAAAGCTTTCTTCCTATCTAAGATCATGGTTGTCCTTGAAAGTGCACCTCTACAGAATTACCTTGCCAATCAACTACAGTCCCTTGACATTCAAAATTGCACGCTTTACCCAGAACAACAGTTCAGGGGACAAGCAGTCCTCTTTTCTTTCTTTAATGGGATGTGCCTTCCTTTAGTCAGAATGTCTGTGTCTTGTTTTCATACTTTCCTTCTGCACAGTATGCTTTCCTGGTCGCGCATGGATCCTCTACTCCTCCCTTAAGTGTTTCCCTTTACATGCACTTATCAGTTCCTCAAGGGCTCCCCACATGCAATTAGAAGACGGGCAGAATAGCCCTTCATTCGCCTCTTATAGATCCGCACGAATAATTCTTGCGCCCACGCTCTACGCTTTCACCTTCTTTCTAGTCATCTTGGTGCATTTCCAAAGGTAAGAGTGGCCGATTGAAAATTCCAAGTACACTGTGGAAGATTCCACGTAAATCAACCTTCTTCAGACTCTCCTAATCAAAGGACACAAAGTTCCTTGAGCTTGGCTTCTACAATGAGCGCGGGGCCTCCACGCCTGAACGGTTTGCAATAAAAGAGACTAAACGAGTGGGGGGTTGAATGATCTTCAAAGCATATGTAATAGGAAAACACAGTGGAGGATGTCAAGTGTCAGCATAGACAAAGCTAATTCAAGAGCAAAATTTGGGTTGGGTTTTCTTTAAGATCAAGTGTACAGGTTCAGCCACGTGTCCAAGGTCAAACTTCCTGGCCTTCGCCTAGCAAATGAGACGTCAAAGAAAAATATAAAGATTAGCCCAAGGAGCTCATGGAAGTCGCCATGTGTCAGTCCAGTTTCATTTTCACTAAAGAGATAGGCAAGGGCCGCCAATCTCCAAGGTGCGCTTAGGATGCCACATGGACAAGGAATACGACAAACTCTTTAAAATATTGTGTGCCCGAAGATCCAAATATTCAAATGGCCATATCTTTTGATTGGAAATTCAGATTTCCAGTTCGGAAAAAACTTTTTGGACCCACTGTCTTCAGACACCCTCCATGCCGTGAGTTTTCATAAAAATATCATTCTTAATAGGCTTTGCCACGAGGTGAAAAATGGGGAAAACGTCTATCAGGCCATTAAAGCATGTCAATCAGATTTCCTTCAACCACCATGATTTTATTTGACGTCTTGATATGCTATTCTTCCTTCTTCAACTGCGTCAAGCAAACAGGGAACTTCGACATTTTGGGTAGCATTTGAGAGATGCATTGACTTAATAGTGGTTAAGCTTTTGAAAAACAGGATTCAATGCGGGGTCGAGGTGGTTGAAGCAGGATTCAAATTTGAATCCCGACTTCTCTCTTTCACTTCTTCCCTCTGAGACGCTGAATGCGCGATAACAGGCAAGGCTCGGCCGGCTCGGGTGTAAAGGGTTTGGACACTCTAGATCGCTTATGCAAATGTATTCTAAGGACTCCATATGGGACTATATTTTGCGAGTTGTAGACCTCGGATATTTGGCTCTTGCATGTGGATAGCGGCCTCCTTATCATTGTAACAGTTATGTGCCCGTTTGGATTTTGTGACTATTCTTTGTCCTAACAGTGTCTGAAGTTCGCTTCTTCTTGACCGGCTTCGGCTTGTATTAGTGTATTGTTCGTGCTATTTTAAATGGGGGCCTACAGTTCCATACTTAGTTGTGTTCCATAAGACGCGATTTGGGTGAACCGGCCGTAATCCACTGTGCTACTTGTGCCTAGCCTCCTTTTATGCATTCCCTATCATTCTCTCTCAGGACAAAGATCAGGCCGAATCACCCCTCTTTTCTGGTGCTATCACCTTTTAGTGTCCGTTTTATTCACGTTATCCTTCTTTCCCTGAGCCCCTTGGCAAGTTCTTAGCTTAGTTTCCCCTTTCAGCACTAGGAGTAGCAGTAGCAGTAGAAATAGATAGAGGAACTCAGCACTTCTTACTAGAGATCATATCGGGATAGCACGCAAGGTCCGACAGTACATGCGGGACGGTTCTATTATGGTCTCAGACACCTCGACCAGTTAAGCAGATCCGAGACTTTTGGTGTACATATGAGACAACTAACAGGTTGTCACTTCAAGATGATAAGAAAAAATGGGACCGATTTATGAGTTTTATCGGCACAACTCACTTTTTAGAATAGTAGACACTTTAACGTACATGAGATTAAATGATGTTTTCATAATGTTTCATAATCAGGCTTCTAGAAGGAAACACAACTGAAAGAGTGTCTATAGAAGAAAGATTATTTCGATTTCAACGACTTAGGCACCTCAGAGCAAAACACTTCAGACTCAAAATTTAAGAAGTGTTTACTCTATATAAGATTCGTTGGGAATTTTGAGAGTGCGCTTGAAAAATTTCCAATGTATTGTAGTGATAAGTTGGTTCTCATGGAGGTTTGTAGAAAATTAGATATATTACATAGGATTTATCGGGATAAGAAAATCACAGGCATCCAATTTCCTATCTCCTTAGGAAACTACACATGTAGATCTACCTTAGATGCACAAAATGTGGAAAGGACGGTTTTTGAGTTCAATTTCCATTATTATCAAAGAAGATCCTCATTTGACATCAAAGGATTCATTTCCAATCATCTAAGGATGTCTTACCATCATGTTCCCACTATTGAGGATTACTACTAAGATTGCACTGATGAATATGAGGTAAGGAGAAGGTAATTTGGGAGGACTTTCTTTACAACAAATCAAATATTTCAAGGTCTATTAGGTCCATGAGGACTTGGAAGATGATAATGATGATTTATATTCCATGGAATAAATCAAAACCATCCAACACACGTCTCTCCCAACCATTGAACTGGTCCCAAAAAGAGAGAGATGATCCCTATGAGAAATCACTCCAATTCTTGCAAGGACAAAACATTGGTTTGATAAAGAAAATGAGGGAATATAACTAGATTGTTACATAATCTTCCTCTTAAGAGGCTTCTTCTTCACACAAGGAAGCTTACATTCCTCCTCTATATGTTCCAATTCAATTTACTCTTTCCTCCTCACCCTTGGATTCCTTCAACCAAGGTGTATGTAAAAAAGGACCAAAGCAAAAGAGGTAGAAAAGACTGATGAAAATGCCTGAAAAGGAGGAAGAGCAAGAGAAAACTCAGGAATCAACTGAAGAAGTTACTCCTAATCTTAAAAAAAATATCACAACCTTTGGGAGAAGAAGTGAAAGCAAGTGAGGAAGGTAAATGTGAATCAAAAAAATCCATTGAAGGAAAAAAAGGGTGAATCAACACAAGGGCCTGAAAGACAAAAGAATGATCAAGAGGAAAAAGATGAAGAGGAAGTAAGTGATGAAGAAGAAGAGCTAGAAATCATTGAACCTGACACTAGAAAATCCAGTAGGCCCAAGCTTGATGTCAAGAGACTATTTTCTTCTTCTATTGAGGTATATACTCTTGAGGTGCCCACTTCTCAGCCTCTTGGTCCACCCAATGTCCTTGCATTAGCCCCATCCTCTAGCTCCACCTTCTAGTGATTCCTTCACATGGGTTCGACCCATGATTGACAATAGGAAGAGGAAGTCTTCTTCTAAAATTGTTGGTCCTAGTTTTGATGCAATAGTTGATTTGCTTGGCACAACTTGTCCTCCTCCACCAAAGAAGGACAAGACAACCTCCTGTTTGGTCTCTGATTCAAAAGAACAACAATATCTGGAAATTTCCAAACCAAAGGGAGACAAGAATGAAAAATATATCACTGTGCCAGATCTTAAATTGACAAGGATATCACTTGGTGAATCTTCTCCTAAAGGGGAAGTCCAAAATATTAAGTAAATTGTTTCTAAGGTGATTGAAAGAGTAGAGAAGGAAAAACAAACACAAGAACAATTAGAAGAATAAGTTCAAGTTCTCTCTAATTTCATAAAATATTTCCTCTCCACTGAAAAAGTCCCTTTGGATCCCACTCCTCTCTCCTCGCTGCCCTCCTGCAACTATGCTTTCTGAAGAAGACATCAAGGCTATAAAAAAAATTCATAATCATGCAACATTTGGCAGAGTTTTTGAGGCTTGGATTCAAGGAATGATAATCTCTGGGTTAATTTTTATTGATGAAGCACTCAAAGTGTATGATAATCTTCTCCTTAGCACATGATCAATTCAACCCCACAATCAGTGCCATTGATAAAGAGCTCAAAATTTGGTTGGACAATATTCAAGGTATGAGAATCATGAGAACAACTGATGAGAAAATCCTGCTCTCTCACAAAATATTTGATGATTCCAAAACAATCTATCCAGGAAGTGGGTTTACAGTATTGAGTGGAGGATCGAAGTTCTTGAAGAGGTTGTGATTGAATTAAAGAACATGGTGTAGAAGGGAGAGTCATTCAAATCAGAGATCTTTATTGAATTTTAGGCTCTATAAGGACAATTCTTCATAGAGGAATTTAGTGGATGAAATCAAGGCCAAATTCAATGCATTGATCAAAGAGGAATTGTTAAAAGTGGAATTAGTAAACAAAGAGAAGATGGAGGAGCTCTCTAAACTACAAAATGTTGTAGTGGAAGCCACCAAGGGCCTATTGCAAAATTTTGGAATTGCTAAGGAAATGGAATACTCCCTTGGCAGTTGGTTAGCTGCTATGTCAACAACAATCATTCCAAACATCATGGAAACAATCTATTGTTGTAGCCAAATTACGATTTCATGTCCTCAAGATAAATGTTGTAGTTGTGCCAATCATTAATGTTCCTTCCTCTAGTTCTTAGTCTTTTTCATATCTAATTGTTTTATTTTGAAGTTGGCTTTATTATTTTGAAAGTGAAATTGTAAAATAAAGCCAACCTATGTAATTAACTAATTAAGTGTTTAACACTTAATTAAAAGATACTTAGTTAAAAATTGGGTTACAACTACCCCTCAACTTATATAAGGCCTTAATTTTTCTTTGTAAAAGGGGTTGGATATTGGTATTCGGATGTAGATATAGAAATTTTGATCAATACATAAGAAGACATTTTCTCTCCCTTATCGGTGTTCTTTCCTTCTCCATTTCTTAAATCTTGTGAATGTGAGGATTAATATATTTGAATCTTGAAACTTTGTGTTCAATCCTTTGAATATAGTGTGAGGAAATTTATATGTATCTGCATTTATATTTCATGGAACTTCATATGTATTGACTCACATGTTCTTTAAATCTCTTACATGCATTAGTAAGATATGATTCTGCAGTCTTTATGTCTGAATGTGTTTCCTTCTTCAATTCTTGCCTTAGAGTAATCTTGTATAACCAAGGAGAATACTTGCATTCTTGACCGGTGGGTTAGATTAAACTTTGTGTCCCAGATTCATTCATCTTGCTCATATAAGTTATTGTTTCTTCCTATAAAACACTACTTTCTATTCATCTTCTGTATTGAGGATATTAAAAATTTGGAGCCATTCACCACACCAATATCCTCATTCAAGTTTGATTAGATTTGTATATTTGTATATAATTAGAGCCTCAAGTTTTTGGAAAAATAAGGGAACCTCCCCATAAAGAGGAGGGATTGTTGTCCCCTGAATTGTTGAGTGTGTCTAAAGACAAAATTTCCAGCCAATAGGAATCATAAAAACTGTAAGCCACATTTGTTGCACAAAATCTAATCTCTATAAATCCATAATATGTTTCGACTCTTCTCCTTCATGAACTTAGCATTGGAGTTATGTTTGTTTTAGAATTCAATGTTATGTCTTATTAAGAGGGGGATGTCTCAGCACACACACATTCACCTCTAATTAACCTTCTATATGTGTATGTTATATGTCATTCCACATTTTTAGAAAGAAAATTAAAGGATCGTAGTATTTTGAACTGACATCTATAATCTAAACTTGAAATTAGAGAAAATATATACAATCATGTAAAGGGATAGTCCAATAAAAAATTCTCTATTGTTATATTTTCTTACAGATAGATACATAATCAATGATAAAAATAGATATTTCTAACAATCTTCTGGTAAACATACTACTCTGAAAAGTCAGTTAAAAGTAAAAATAATAATAAAGAAAAAGTGCATCAATTATAAAAATGTATTCAATTGTCGAAAAAGGAGGAGGATTTAAATTATATTACCAATTTACAAGGAAAGAAGACATTCATCTGCATCAACATTCTGGCTCCCATTATTTCTTCATCTGCGTAATGAACAAAATATCAGCACAAATGTATAACTTTTCAGAGTGCAAGGATATATTGGATGCATCACAGTTCTAGTAGAGGATCTACCTGTCTTGTGTTGGACACATATATTTAAGATCTTAATTTTAACTGATATATGTATTTGACATCAATAATTAGGCCTCCACTAACCAACAATATGTAAGGATTTGTTTTGGATAAGGAAAACAAAACAAGATTGTTCCAATATAGTTCACACTTTGGTGGGGATCAGAAATCGATTAAAAAAGAAACCAATAGTAGTGGAAACAAAATAGGGAAGACTGTGTTTTTTGGGAGCAGTTTTTTCTTTCGGAACCCGTATTTTTGAGAACATAGTGTCATAGAAAAGTGGTCCATAAATTGACATAGGTTCATAGGTTTACATTTTAAGACGGGCAATTTTTTCTTTCGGAACCCATGTTTTTGAGAACATAGTGTCATAGAAAAGTGGTCCATAAATTGACATAGGTTCATAGGTTTACATTTTAAGACATCATTTTGATTGAAATGAACAAGCAACAAAAAATGTAAATAATGTACTAAAATGCATTAGTTGTAAAGATTCACATAAAAACAACTATAGATTATGATTTCTTCTAATCATTTGTAACGCATCATGTATAACTATTTTAAAAACACGTACAATGAAAGTTTGTAGAGTTGATATTAGTCGATGAAAGGAACCTTAACCAGATCGTACCAAGCCAAGAACACAGATGCTAATCAAACACCACGATCAATAAGATGAAAGCAATTCACCATAATAACTTTACATAAAACCTTTGCGAACAAATGAGCAAAAATATCATATATTATTATGGAACTCAATGCAATACATTGAGAATGGGCCTTGCTTAAATAGGTAAGGAATAACAATCTAAGAACCAGTCAATGTCGTAAATCAAGCCATAAAAAAGGAAATAACTAGTCATCAAAGAACTAGTCAAGACCATAGATTTAGGAGAGAACTAGACATCAAGGATCTAGTCAATACCATAGATCAAGGAAAGAACTATACCTAACAACTAGATAATATCTCCTAATATCTAAATAAGATAAAAAAAAATATCCACACACATAAGTGGGTGAGGATAAATACAATAAAGGTAAATAAAGTACCTAGGTGTACATGAGCTAAGGTAAATACCTACTCTAATAGTCGATGCAGTAGACACATCACTAAATTTCAATTGTTTAAACAACCATAAAGGAAGAGTCAATTTGGATGTTTTTTAACAAGGAAACATTGTGCCTTAAACTTTCGTGGTGTAGACATAAAATGGCACACTTTGGTACATTTCTAGGTCCTCAAAGCATGCTAGCATTTACATGATTCCTAAGCAAGAAAACTAGTGGTTGAAAACTATCTTTGGCCTCTTTCCTTTGCCTCTTTCTTTCTATTTGGTCTTACACACCCTACAACCTAGTAAGAACTTAACTTATTTATCTGTTATGGATTCAAACATCAACGCCCAGGTGATCCTATCCCTCCAGGGTGCCCTTGACCCTTTCTTACTTTACTCTCTCTTTTTGGGTCTCTTTTATCTTTTGGGCATTTTTTTCACTTATGGGGCACCTTTCATCTACGAATTACGAAATTCCAACAAGGAAATAGTATAAATACATAGTTATGTTTTCAACATGAAGGACCAAACACTAAGCACTACTATTATCACCTAAGCTTGCATTCCAAAGGCACTAAAATAGTTTAAAGGCATTCATATAACATCCATTCAAGGGACAAGGGTTGCATACTTCTGTATACACAACATAGGAAGGGCTATTTTATTCCATCCACACATATTATTACATTGTTATATTCTAGCTACAACTCACTATCATTTGTGTAACTTACACAAGGGCATCCCAAGGCACCATTTCTACACATACTCACAAGAATTGCATGGAGTTTGAGATGTAGTTCAACACTCAGTTGTAAGTTCACTCTTTGGGTGACCGTCGAGGTTAGTCTGACTCCCTATTATACATTTTCCTTTTTAGGTTTGATGTGGTTTGTGGGTATGGGCAAGTGATATTATTTCTTGCAGGTTACAGGTATCTTCGATGATTAGGGAGTAAATATAAAGTGATTAACATGAACCAAAAATGAAACACTTGTAACACAAAAGAAAGCATATCCTGAGCTTCTACATAGTCACTAGTGCCTAAGTGCCTCTACCCTACATTGGGCGCCTGTGTCCAGCTCTGTTCCTGAGTTCTAGAATTTACAGTGAGCAGTGACGACCCTATTTACAACTTGTTCAACACTTTTATCTACCCAGATCACTTCTTATCCACTTGGAAATCAGCTAAGTCTTCTTATCTCTCCTTCTTACTTAATAATTTACATTGCATATGCTTGTTTTCTTGTGTCATTACTGTATTTTAGCATTTTGCAAACACTAAATCACACACTTTGGATAATTATCTAGTCCTGATCACATACTACTATTCATATGATTCCTAAGCAAGAAAATTAATAATTAACTCATGTCTTTTGTCATCTTTTCTTGTTTTTTATTTCCTTTTTTGGTCTTACACTCCTTATTCAGTTTGTCTTTTCATACTTCGATATTTCTCACTCTGGACACCAGTATCCAGCTAAGACACCAACGTTAGGCGCACCCCATCCCCTCCGGGTGCCCCTGACCTCTTTGTACTTTTCTCACATCTTTTGGGTCCTTTCTGTAGACACAAAATCAAACAATTTTGGCATCTATCTAGTCCGAATCACATACTACTTTTCATATGATTCCTAAGTAAGAAAAGTACTAATTAACCCATGTCTTTGGCCACCTTTGCTTGCTTTCTATTTTCTCTTTTGGTTTTACACTCTTGTTTGCCTAGTCTACCTTTTTATGCTTCTGCATTCTCACCTTGGACACCAGCACTTAGCTAGGACGCTAGGGAGCACCCCTATCTCCTCTGGGCACCCCTGACCTCTTTATACCTTTTTCACATCTTTTGGGCCCTTTCTAGCCATTTGAGCATCCTATCTTTTTGGTAGTAGTCCTTTTCAGGGTTAATTACAAAATTTAAACAAGGGATTCATATAAATATAAAGTTATGTGACCAAGCATTAGCTATCACTACATAAGGTTGCATTCAAATGCTATTCTAGAACATTTAAGAATCCATTCTAGCTCCATACAAGGGACAAGGGACTACATTCTTCTACATACACTTCATAGGATGGAAGTTTCATTCTTTCATGCACACATCTATCTACATTTTCTACATCTAGCTACTTGCCCGCTATCAAGTGCGACACACATAGAGCCACCTAGGGAATGATTTCAATACACACACACACATAGAACTACATTGGGTCTGAAATATAGTGCAACACTTGGTCATAAGTTCACTTGTTTGACATCTAAGAACAATTCTGACCCCTCATTTGCATTATTTTCTGTTTTGGGATTTGATGCGCTTTTGAGGGTTTTACAGGTCATTTCTTTATTTAAGGTTATCAATGACATCGACAATCATTGTGTGACATACTGGCGATAAGAAGCAAAGGAAAATGAATATCTTGTGACCCTCCAAAGGAGGTTTTTTATGAATTTTTGAATAGACATAGGTGCCCAAATTAGGTCTGCAATGCCCAAGTACCCCTAACCCATTCCAGGAACCCCAGTCAAAGTAAATCTTGCAGTCACACATTTTTCTGGGCTTCTGTGTGACACTTCTCCCTCTCTATTCATCAGTTTCGTCACTTCAGCATAGTTCAGCATTTAATTACAAATCAACTAAGTCTTTCTATCTCCTCTTTACAACTAGGGTTTCATAATTTATAGCTTAATTTGCTTGGGTCTATTATGTACTTAATTGCATATTTAATTTACTAACTACATTGCAATTAAATTTAGGCATTTTATTTATTCAATAAAAAATTTTCTTAATCATTTTGGTGAATCCTGTCTCATTTGCATACACTTGGATCCTCATCTTTCTTCTATCATGGCTCATAAGGTCTCTCAAGTCTCCTTGCATCAATTACTTCAAAAACACCCATCTTGCAAAAATGTTCTTCTAAAATCTCTAAGCACTATATCTCTTCCTAGTGATACACCACCTGCTCAAATTAATGCTCTCTTCACTCCTCTTTCATGATGAATCTCTTGATTCTAATTTCCATCAATCTATGATGGCATCACTTCAAGTTTTGCATTCTTTATTTCAAGACCAATTTCAGGCTATGGAATCCATGATTACATCTCTTAAATCTGAAATCCAACATCTTAAGGATGTTTCTCCAGGCTCATGTTAGTTCCTCTACTACATCTCATCTGACTTATATGTCCTCTACTTGTGCTCATATTAATGAACCTAAAATATTGTCCACTCCCAACACCTTTAAAGTTTAATCTCAATACTAAGCAACAAGATATTCTTCTGCAACTCCTTACTCATCAATTGATCAGCTTGACATCTACTCAATGTTTATCCTCCTTATCGGCTTGCAAAGTATCATGGTCATCCATATTACAACTATCATCAATCAATGGACATAATGACAATGATTGCTATGATTTACAATGGAGAATCAAGACATCTTGCATGCATCAGGGGTTTATCTCATTCACTGCACAACATTTTGTTACATGGTCCTCTCCACTTGTTACATCTCAATGGGTTCCTCAATCTGATTCATCTAAGACTAATGAGCATCATGTCATCACTTCTAATGTTTCTTCTTATGTCACTCAAGCACTACTATGCAATCCACTCAAACTAAGAAATCACCTCTCAAAATTAGTCTCACTCCACCTCCTCTCAAGTTATCTATGGAACTACCAAGTCAACCTATGAAACCTCATCTAAAAATTAGTTCAACACCTCCTCCTACTGAGTCATCTGCAGCATTACCAAGTCAAACAAAGACAACCAACCATCTCCTCCTCTCAAGTCCTCTACGGATTTACCAAACAAACAACCACTCACTACATAAGACAAACAAACTCTAGTTGGCCTCTTTCAACTTCCAAAGCTTAAGGATTCTAAGCCATCACCACATAAGCTCCAACCAATCACTTTTGTCAAAGAAAATTCTCCTTCTACTAATGGTCAGGAAACAGTTCAAACTCCGCCACCATCGCATGGTCCTACCATGTTGCTTATGCCTACCATTGTGTTGGCTCTTTATCTTATCATGACATAGATAACACTCTCCCACAATGGCATGGTACCTCTCACACCCCAACATAGATCTCCATCATTAAAACACGTGGGGGGCATCATAGCTTCTTCCCCCCTTACATTTCTATCAAATGTCTCTATCATCCCATACACTTGAAACTTTGTGACTTAATGTCTAATATCTCCTAAGCATCAATACAAACCACTTGATACACTTGATATCTGTCATTACCCTATGACACACACTTGTGCTTTGGTTCACACTTGACTGTTGAGGGAATTCAATACACATGAACCTCTCACACTATGCACTACACACCACACACTTCACACATTGCACATTCATCACATCTCTTTCTCGGAAGCTTCTATTGTACATCATACACATATGTGCACTCTATACATTCATGACATACATCCTTCTTGCATATAATTCTACACGTTGCATTCATTACCCGATGAATGCACTCTAGTTCATGGTTCATACTCGAATGTTGAGGGTCACAATCTAAAATTATTCTCACCATACTCACTCACTCACTATGCGCTCTCTACGCTCTACACTTTCATGATCACATCTTTCTAGTGCACAATTCAAACCATTTCCTGATGACGCACTCTTATTCTATTTGGTTCATTCTTGATTGCTGAGGGGGCATGTATAAATGAACCTCATCTCATAAATACTCATTCACACTCACTTGGGGGGCATGCAGCTCCTATCACATTCACTTACATTCCATTCCATCTCATCCACAACATACTGCATATCTTGGTCTCATTTTACTCTTTCTTTCTTATACTTACATGTATGACTTTATTACACATGCTAGTCAGATACCTTATATATTATTATATTTCTATATACATGTACACATTCACTTGTATTCTAGTTGTGATCATAGACTCTACATAGATCGATACATGCAACACTAATGTTTGGCGTAGTACCTCTTACCAATCCCACAACTGGCTTCCTAGGGGCATATCCACTTTCGTACACTACAGGTGTTATTGTTTCATTTTTCATATCACACTACTTTATCGGATTATACATACTTTTGACATCCATTTTATCTTTCTAACATGATAATGGGTGCTTCATGTGCAACATTTTCTTTACAGGTCTATTTGCTACCATGGTTTACATTTTATTTGCTTGTTATTGTATTGTCATTTGTATGTCATGGTTTGTGGGTTATGACCTATGTCTTGATTGTTCTCTGATTGCTTATATGCTTGTGGCCATTGTGGCCTTGATTGTCTTACGACATCATGAGTGATGTCCCATGTTTGAAACCCACTTTTCACGATTTAATTTTTCTTGCAGTATTTATTTTCCTACATTGTCTTCTTGCATCTTAGCTTAGACATTGTCTTCGACATGCATCTTTATATTGATTACACTAACACTTGTTTCCTATCCATTTTGTCTTGTGTGTGCCTTGGTTCCTACCAAGCACAATCCCTCCCCCTACAGGGCATCAGTTTCACACAATGGTTGGTCCTCCTTTGGGCCACATACTCCTCAGTGACATTGCATGCACCCCAAATGAGGGGGGCATCATTTGGGTGAATCAGGTCACCCCATAAACTAGTCTACAGTCACTAGATCAACATAGTTCAGTATAAGTACAATATAGTCATCAGTCTTAGACAAGGCTTATAATCTGACTTGGGTCCATAGCACAACACAAAAACTAGCGTCCAGACTCAGACAGTAGTGCCTAAGCACCCCTAAACCTTCTTAGACATGCGTGTGACCAGGGGGAAGTTACACAACATTTTTAAGTTCAACACAACTTTCAAAATTTTCACAGTGGAATTTATAGGGTAGAAAATCCTTCAACACTCGGCATGCATGCACTACACCTTCTTTTCTACTTTTTCATTGAATTAGAATTATTCGAATCAGATTGGATTTTTACACACCATCTGTAGTCATGTTCTACACTTTGGGAAACATTTAAATGTTGGATGACGACATTGGACTTTTATCCCTACACTTCTTCTGTTTTTGGCATAAGTTCGCCCAAAAAACTCGCAGTCAGTACAACTAGCATGAGATCATCCAAAAAAATCATTCTTCTACATCATCTTTAGGATCCTTTCTATCCATTCTCTCATCATGGATTAGGTGCACATGCTCCTTTTTCACATTTTTCATATTTTACACATTTTATAAATACTTTTTCTTCATATACATGCGTATTTTACTACTTGTTCGTTCTTCTCTTTTGCAAGTTTGTCCTTATGGGAACTGGTAGTCACACCAATGAACACCATCACATCAACAACATCAATCACAATTAACACATCAACAGTAATCAACATCAAAATGTGTAGAAACACAACATCAACACATACACCCTTGCCCTAGGGTCATTATCATCACTTTTTGCACTTCTTCTTCTCTAACATCCACACTTCACACTTTTATCACTCCACACTTTTTCTTGTGTCCTCGACACGCTTTTCTCCATCGATCTACATGGTTATCAGGTATACATCTCTTATCTACTTTTTGTTATCGAGTATTCTCTAAACAACATAAAGTGGGGAAAAATTTAGACACAAAATCATGCACTTTGGGTATCTATCTAGTCCTGATCACATACTACTATTCATATGATTTCTAAGTAAGAAAAGTACTAATTAACCCATGTCTTTGACCACCTTTGCTTGTTTTCTATTTTTTCTTTTGGTCTTACACTCTTGCTTTCCCATTCTTCCTTTTTTATGCTTTGGCATTCTCACCCTAGACACTAGTGCCCATCCATGAAGCCAGCATCAAGCACCCTCGTACCCTCTGGGCGCCCTTGACCTCTTTATACTTTGTTCACATATTTTGGATCCTTTCTAGCTGTTTGGGCATCTTATCTTTTTGGTATTCAACCTTTTCGAGGTTAATTACAAAATTCAAGCAAGGGAATTATATAAATATAAAGTTATGTGACCATAATAAAGGACCAATCACTGTTGAGTTGTGGAGGTTAATCGCTTCACTGAAATGCTTTTTCAGACTTGCTAGAATACACAGTAACCAGCGTCGGATGACGAACCGTCATTGGTCACCCATGGACCAGTATCAGTCAGGCAAGGAAGTACCGACATCAGTTAGGGCTAACCGACAATGGTTTCTTGTGTGTGATTATTATAATTAAGTTGTGGGAATTAGATCTATCTTTAGTTATAAAGTGAATCTAATGGTTGTAATTGCATAGCTAAAGTGCCATAAGATTGTAGATGCATATATAAGCATAAAGCTAGGGTTTAGAAGGTAGAATTCAATTGAGAATAGAGAGAAGTTTCCTTTGAGAGAAAAAGATAAATTTGTAGAGAAGAAAGTATAGGACATCCAAGAAGGTGTGGAAGATTGAAAATATTCATTGTATTTCCTCTATGATAATAAATTGATTGTTTCTTAGTGGACATAGCCCACACTAGGTGAACCACGTTAAATATTGTGTATTGTTTCTTCTTGTTTATTTTTGTATTGATTGATTTTATGCTTAGATATGATTAATATATCTGTACAACTGGTGTGCTAACCCCAACAAGTACTAAAAATTAGCTATCACCACATAAGGTTGCATTCAAAGGCTATTCTAGAGCATTCAAACATCTATTCTATCTCCATACAAGGGACAGGGTACCACATTATTTTGCATACACTTCATAGTAGGGGAAGTTTATTCTTTCATGCACACATCTATCTATATTTTCTACATCTATATACTTGTTTGCTATCAAGTGCGACATGCACAAGAGCCACATAGGGAAAAAATTTGCACACACACATAAAACTATATTGGGTCTAAAATTTAGTGCAACAATTTGTCATTTGTTCACTTGTTTGACAGCCAAGGATAGTCTGACCCCTCATTTGCATTATTTTCTTTTTGGGATTTGATGCACTTTTGAGGGGTTTTCAGCTTATTTCTTTATTGCAAGTTATCAACAACATATGTGATCATTGCGCAATATACTAGTGACAAGAAGTGAAGGACAAATAATATATCACGACCCTACAAAAGAGGTTTTCTGAAGTTCTGAGTAGACATAGGTGCCTAGAATAGGTCTACAGCACCCGCAGGTGCCCCTGACCCATTTCGGGTGCCCCAGTCCAGGAAAATCTTGCAGTCACACATTTTTTTGAGCTTCTGTGTGACACTTCTCCCTCTCTGTTCATTAGTTCACCACTCTATCATAGTCTAGATTTAATTATGAATAAACTAAGTCTTTCTACCTTCTCTTTACAACTAGGTTTTCATACTTTCTATCTTAATTTACTTAGGTTTATTATGTACTTAATTGCTTATTCATTTACTCATACATTGCAATTAGATTCAAGCATTTTATTTATTCAATAAATTACTTAATCAATTTATAGTCATTTGGGCATCTTATCTTTTTGGTGGTCGGCCTTTTCAGGGTTAATTATGAAATTCAAGTAAGGGAATCATATAAATATAAAGTTATGTGACCATAATAAGGGACCAAACACTAAGCATTAGCTATCACCACCTAAGGTTGCATCCAAAGGCTATTCTAGAGCATTCAAGCATCCTTTCTAGCTTTACAAAAGGGACAAGGGACTGCATTCTTCTGCATACACTTCATAAGAGGGGAAGTTCATTCTTTCATACACACATCTATCTAAAATTTCTACATCTAGCTACTTGCTCGCTATCAAGTGTGACACACATAAGAGCCACCTAGGGCATGATTTTGGTACACACACATAGAACTACATTGGGTCTAAAATGTAGTGCAACACTCAGTCATAATATCACTCGTTTGATAACTAAGGATAGTCAGAACCCTCATTTGAATTATTTTCTTTTTGGGATTTGATGCGCTTTTAAGGGTTTTGCAAGTCATTTATTTATTTCAATTTATCAGTGACATCGACGATCATCATGTGACATATTAACGATAATAAGCGAAGGAAAACAAATATCTCACAACCTTTCGAAGGAGATTTTATAAGGTTTTGGGCAGACATAAGTGCCCATAATTGGTCTGCAATCCCCGCATGTGCCCCTGAACCATCCTGGGTGCCCTAGTCCAGGAAAATATTGTTGTCAAAATTTTTTGTGGGCTTCTGTACGAAAAATCCTCCTTCTCTTTTCATCAATTTGTCTCTTCGGCATAGTCCAAATTTAATTACAAATCGGCCAAGGCTTTCTATCTCCTATTTACAACTAGGGTTTCATATTTTTCTTAGCTTACTTGCTTGGATCAGATTTGTATTTGATTGCACATTTATTTACCATCGTTGTTACATATTTAGATTAGGAATTTTATTCATTTATAAATAATTTTTTCTTAATCATTTTTGTGAACCCGTCTCATTCGAATATGCTTGGATCCTTATCTTTCTTTTATAATGGCTCATAAGGTCTCTCAAGTCTCCTTGCATTCAATTGCTTCAAAAGAAACCCATCTTGCAAAATTGTTCTTCTAAAATATCTTAGCCTCTATAACTCTTCCTAGTGATACACTACCTACTCAAATTAATGCCCTCTTCACTCATCTTTTCTGATGACTCTTGAATCTCATTTCCATCAATCTATGATGGTGTCTTTGTAAGTTTTGTATTCTTTATTTCAAGACCAATTTTCAGGCTATGGAACCGATGATTACATCTCTTAAATCTTCAATCCAACATATTAAGGACGTTTCTCAAGCTCATGTTAGTTCCTCTACTACATCTCATCCCACTTCTTTGTCTTCTACTTGTGCTCATATTAGTGAACCTCATATATTTCCACTCCCTGCATCTCTCAAGTTTGCGCTCAATGTTACACAAAAATATGTTATTCCATAGCTCATAGCCCATCAATTAATCAACTTGCCATTTACTCATTAGTATCATCCTTATCAGCTTGAAAAATATCAAGGTCATCCATATTACAGTTATCATCGAATTAATGGACATAATGACAATGATTGTTATGCTTTACGACGAAGAATCAAACATCTTCAGCGTCAAGGTTTTATGTCATTCACTTCACGACATTCTATTACATGGTCCTCTCCACTTGTTACATCTCATTGGGTTCCTAGATCTGATCCATCTATGTCTAATGAGCATCATGATTCACTTTTCACGTTCCTTCTTTGATCACTAAAAGTGTTACCTGATTAACTAAAATATGGGTTTTTGTAATAATTTAAGAAAGTACAACAATGTAATAACTGAAATATACTGAAATATAAGAGCTAAATAATTTATTTGATATTTTGAATGAAATGAAATAAATGAGATAGGAGGGAAAAGGTACTAACCTGAATTAGACTTACCTCACAATAATTTGGGACTAGACAGGGTGATGTGCTGGTGGAACTGAATGTCATAACAAACCTCAAAAAATTGCAGAAGTGGAAGATCTGGCCAGATCTGGGGCACCTGGGGATGGAACAGGGTGAACTGTGGGCCCTGGTCTGAAATATGGGTTGCCCTGGTCTGCAGGAGTGACTCAAAAACTGGATCTGATATGGTCACTAAACCTTTGTAGTAATTCACCTTTGATCAAGTTGGTGTCACACTTGGTTCACTGATGGTGTCGATGTAAATCTCCAATGAATAATCTCCTACAAAACCCCACACAAAAGCATCAAACCCTAAAAAAGAAAGATGCAAATGAATGGGTCAGACTGTCCTCAGCTACCAAATGGATGGACTTATGACTGAGCATTGCACTACATCTCAGAACCTGATGTAGTTCTATGTGCTTTGTGTGTGCAATGGTGTGCCTAGGGTGCCCTAACACCAATGATGCCAAAGTAGCAGGAAATAGCTAGATAAAAATGTAGAATGGTGGATGGAATAGAATAGACTCCCCTTCCTATGTAATGTGTGATGCAAAATAGTGCCCAAATGTAGTCCCTTGCCTTATGTAGATAGCTAGCCCTTAGTAGAAATAGTCACCCATAAGGTAGTATGTATGTTGTGTTTATATAGGGATCTCTTGCTCAAATTTTGACACTAATGACCCGACATGCTGACTAGTACCTAGGGGAATGGGAGGGAAAATCATAAAGACCAACCTCAAACATCTAAATGAGAACCAAGTGTGACCAGGACCAGGGTTCCTAGAAATGAGGACTCCTAGGGTGCCCTAATCCCTTCCTAGGTGCCCCTAGTCAGAGACTAGAGATGACAACTGAGTGAATAATGATAGCTAAGACTCCCTGAGAGATGACCAGAACTGTGCAAGTAAGTGATGAATGTGCAAGACAAATAATGAAAATGACTAACTAGAACTGATGACAGGACTAGGGGATGGGTCATTAGTGAATACTTTTCTTACACAAGATCCATATATAAAACAACATACTTGGTGGTATAATTATAGTAGTAAGTGCATGATTTTGTGACTACATTTTCCCCCACTTTATGTTGGTGAGCAAAATCTCAATAACATAAAGTAGATAGAGATGCGTACCTGAGAGAAATCTAGAGAAGCCCATGTTGTAGTAGAACATGCAGATGTGGTAGAAAAGTGTGTCAATGAACCATATAGTGTGTCGAACCATGGATCAACATGTTGATCCATGCAACGTAGCGAGAACATAATGTTGTGATGAAGTGTACTAAATGAGAGAGATGATGATTGTGATATTGGATGATTGATGATTTCAAATGTTGTATGATGATGATGAGATGGGGTAGGGAGTGATCAGTTCCCAACCTGATTGCGTGTATACAAAAATCAACCAGAGGATTTGGGCATCTTCCTGCCACTAGAGGAAGAGTGTAGGGAGAAAGTGTGTTATTCTCCAACCTTTAACTACATCCTCAAGATCTAGCCACTGCAGATGGACTCAGATCAAACTTTTTGTGGTTTTTGGATCCAAATAATTTTGATCAAACAGTTGACCCATATAGGAGTGGTATAGGAAAGGCACTCTTGCCCCCACTCCATGGGTGTCGCCACAATGTGATGGCTTCCAAGTTAGGTCATCTAGAAGCAAACATGAAATGTATGATGGCTTCCAAGTTAGGTCATCTGGAAAACCAAAATAAAATAACTTCCCAAGTTAGGTCATTTGGGAAAGTAATGAATGTAACTCCCAAGTTAGGTCATCTGGGAGGAGGCCGCATGTGTTGTATTGTATTGATTGAATGGTGTGATTTCAATTGTTAGAGACTTGAATGCATTGGTGAATTGATTGATTGATTGTTTTGATTGGTTACTCATAGAGAGGTTTTACGCTTTAGTTTCCCCCAGGTTAGGTCATTAGGGGGAATGGATAGAAATTGATGAATGATTGCATGGAAATATTTTAACGCTTGTTTCCCCCATTAGGTCATTAGGGGGAGGTGATGAAGTATCACATAGAGAAATTTTACATTTTTTTCCCCTAGGTTAGGTCATTAGGGGGAAATATCACATGGTGCATTAGTAAATGTTTGAAAATGAAAAATTACATAGTATTTGATTGATCACATATGTGTAAGGGGAATTATAGGATGACCCCAATTATATGCCCCCCTTTTTGGTGAAAGGGGAAGTGATGATAAGAATGAAACACTAGCCGAAAGTAAGCACGAAATAGATAAAGTGTATGATAAATATCACCAAAATGTGTATAGATTGAGTAAAAGACAAATTTCAGGAGAGATAACATGCATGTGTCATGTGTATGATACGATGGTAGGTGGAATTCTGAAAATAATGTCACTGTAAACAAGGTGTAAATCGAGTAAAAACACTCAAGATATGATGAAAATTGTGTGGTGTGTATTAGTTGAGAAATGATCACGAAATAATAACCATAGTAAAGTGGGTAATGTAAAAGTAACTATAAATAGTAGGGTGAAAAAGTGATTAGTCACTTCATTTGTCTTTTTGCATGGGAGTGATAGTGAGCTCTGAGTAAGTAAGGATGCCACAAGTTAGAGCAACATGACCTAGCCGATTTGAGATGGTGGCGACCGGTGTAGCATCACATACGATGACAAAGTTGGTAAGTGCTATTTTTGTTTCAAAAATGAGTGTATAGTAGTCATTTTTAGTGAATTTTTGCAAAATTGTGATTTTGACTTTTCTCAGTGTTTTAGACCTGACAAGAGTGGTGAAGGCATTAGTGGCCTTCAGGACAAGAGCACCCAGACATGGGCACTGGTGTCCTACTCCTGGGCACCCCAGTCCTCCTTTGGGTGCCCCAGTCTAGAGAGTGTGTATTCAGTCCTGAGTGGTGTAAATGTGATTTTTATTGTATAGTAATGTGATAAGTGAGTGTGTATGGATTTGTATAGTGTTCTAACATTGCATTTGTTGTTTTTTTGTGTTGTGCAGAGGGATATCCACTCGAGGGAGTTTCCACAGGGGTCATCATTTGAGTACTTTGTTTGGATTGGGTTTGTCTAATGATGATTGGGAGGTTATGGACCATGTCAGTCTATGGCACATAACATGGATGGGGGATGTGCCCCATAATATGCCTATGTTGATAGCCTTATGTGAGAGGTGGTGTGTGGATACTTGTACATTTTGGTTTCCTATTGGTGAGATGACAGTCACATTGGAGGATGTGTATCACATACTGCAATTACCAGTTGTTGGGGAGAGAGTACAAGTCATGCCCTTGGAGGATATGGAGAGACAGATGTGAGCTGCTAGATGGTATTTTGTGGGGACTCGAGTACCTTGTCGAGGCCCATATTAGTTTGGATGTTATTTTGAGGTCAGGGGTTCCACACTTGTGAAGTTCATAGCCATGGTTATTGCTTCATCTATTGCAGTAGAGGGAGGAGGTGTGGGAATCTTGTATAAGATGCACGATATATTCCATGTGGATAGAGGAGGAGAGTACCAGATATGCATGGGCATGATGTGTGTTGGCCCACCTATATAGAGATCTATATAGATTTACACAGGAGGATCATGGAGGTGGGATATGAGACTACTACACTATTGCATGTATGGGCCTATGAGCATATAGCAATAGTGTTGAGGCTAGTTGGAGGTCCACGAGTAGAGTGGGCTAGGCTAGATATATATGTTAGGAGGTGGGTTGGTGTGTGTGGGTGTAAGATGGATATTGATACCTATAGGGCATTGATAGATAGGATGGGGCCTGAGGTAGTGATATGGAGGCCATACCGAGACTATGGAGGATGGCCAGAGGATGTTATAGAGCTACAATGCATACGGAGGACTATGTGGTTGGAGGATCATTTCCAGGGGTGGCAAGTTATTCCATAGGTGGAGAGGGTATCACGATAGTTTGGTATGGCTCAGGATGTGCCCCCAGAGCCATATATATGGTTGAGAGCCATTAGAGCACTAGGAGGGTCGGAGCTAGACCAGGGCCCACAGGAGAGCAGCTAGTACCTCCTAGGCCAGATGAGGAAGATGCAGTGATAGAGCTGATAGACTCAGATGATGCGGGTGTACAGAGGCCTACCATGCATGGTGGGTAGCACATCGATGGGTATTCTTATTTCCATTGTTCACAGAAGTAGTGGGGTTACCACATGGAGGAGTGGGAGAGGGGGAAGCACATGCCCCTGATAATGTAGTGGCAATTGTAGCAGAGTGTGAGTATTTATATAGTTATGTTGTGTTTTGTTTATATGATGGTTATGGTTATAAGTTAATGGGTTGTTTATGTGTTGTAGGTGATGTGTATTGGTCCTTGATAGTGGACACATCCATCCACACATTGATGTGGAATGTGCCGACTGAAGCATTGTGGGTGGAGGGATACTAGAGCATGTGGATGACATTGCGAGTGAGCATGCCCATTTGTTTGAGTTAGGTTGCCATAGCAGCAACAACATGTACTATTGTTGCTACTGAGTGAGAGGGATGAGGCACATGAGGAGACACAATGAGCGAGAGAGGTGGTGGGTGGTGGTCCATTAGCACAGGATGTGTTTGCACAATTTATGTGACAAAGTCACTTTGTTGAGTAGTCTACAAGAATACCCTATTACGTAGGTAGGTGGAGAGATATCAAGGTCACGATCAATGACACAGAGTTAGTGGTGAGGCATCAGTTCTAGAGCTCTTGTAGTACCAGAGAGTGATAGTGATGATGAGATTTGATTTGTATTAGTTGTATATTATGTAGGGGAGTTTCCCCCAGTGATGAGATGTTTTTGTAACTATGATTGTACTCGATATATATAGACTATTTATTATATATGATGATTGTATTTCAATGTGTATTGATATGTTGATGTGATTGATGATAATGAGATCATGATTTGTCAATGATTGTTGTAATTGCTATGTAATGTGTTGGATGTTGTTTGTTCATGTTTATTGATGTGTACTTGTGACTATGATGTTGATTGATAGAAAAAATTGTATGTGAATGATGATAGATAACATATGTAATGGTGATTTGATAGATATGATGCTTGATGATATGAGTGATGTATGTGCATATTTGTTTAATGGAATTTGTGATAATATTTTAGTGTAATAATGATGTGGAATGTATGTGAAAATAGATAATGATGATTGAAACTAATGTATCATGAAATGATGAACACTGTATAAGACATAATGTAACCGTACATTATGTAGTGATGAATGGGGGGGGGAGATAGTGATGCCCCCCAGCATATAGATGATGAGGTTCATTTAGTTTAAGACCCCTCAGCAGTCAATAATGAACCGTAAAGAAAGAGTGTGTCATCAGGAAATGATTGAGTGCGCTAGATGAATCAACGAAGCGCATGATGAAAGGTTCTTATAGAAAAACCCTCAACAGTCATGTAAGAACCATAAGAACACAAGTGTGTCATCAAGGGGTAAGGTGATAATAATCACCTACCAAATACCAAGGTGGCACAAAGCGGTGGAAGCATGTGGCATGAAAGTAAGGTGAGCATATGAACCAAACTAGATATCATGTGGAGCACCGGTGGGATGGGTGAATGTGGAGGGTTGTGGTAGCTGATGTGAAGCAATAACATGATGTGGTGGATGAGATGGATGAAGTGGATGTGATGGATGCAACAATGGATGGAAATATGGATGGAGAGTGTGTGGAGAGCACAGAGTGATAAACCTATGGTGGTGGACATATAATAACCTTAGCATTAGATGGAGGAGACAACTCAACCGAGTAGAAATGTGCCGATGAGGCAGAGGAGAGATGGACCACTCATGTGAGCAGAGCCAAAGGAAATGATGCCCTTATCCTCTAATTTTTGCAATCTATCGTGAAGGGAAAAAAATCATTGTCCCTATGGCCATTGATGTGATGATAATTACAATAGGGTTGATCATGCTGATGTTGTAGACGATGTTGTGGATGATGTTGATTAGAGGGAAAGTGCAATTAGATGCTCATTAAGTAAAACATGTAGCACATCATGTGGTTGAGCATGATGAGAGAAAGTGTAATGGATCACATGAAATAGATGGAGTAGATGGAGAAGTAGTCTATCACAGGAGGAGGAGGAGAAGGATGCTTTTGTGATGTAGTAGGTTGAGCCTTTCTTGCTAGGAGAGATGGAGATTATGTGGATTTATCAACTAGTGGCAATGGAGAAGAACTAGATGATATGAGTAGTAGTAGTAGAAGTGGAGGATCAATAGCATGTGTCTGAGAGAAGGTCTTGTTCTAGATCAATAAATTTATAGCACAAGAGTATGAATGACTCACATGTATCATATTGCAATCATTGCTTGAGAGTGGGAATTAAACCATGGACAAAAGATGAATTGCTTCTCAAGATCAATAGGTTGGAATACTAATTGATGCATACAAGCATTGAATCATAAGATGTAATCCTTGATAGGTTCAGATGCACCCTGATGTAAAGTAGGTATATGATCATAAGTAACTCTAGGGCCATTTTTGATGATAAAATGACAGAGGAAGGCATCCTCCATATCATAGTAAGTACTAATAGACCCAAATGGAAGATGAGTGTACCATTGTAATGCATCATCAGTAAGACTATGTCGAAAGGCCTTAAGCAATAATCTATCATTAGAATAGGAAGCCATAGCCATGCGGTAATGTTGGAGATGTAAGTGAGGGTCACCAGTACCATCAAAGCATGTGAATGTAGGCATGATAAATTCCTTAGGAAATGTAGAGTTATGAATTTTCTTAGGAATAGGGTTACCATGTAATGAATTGTTATCAATTGAAGCATAATAGGCCCTACTTTCTAAAGTGAGTGACTGAACCTGAGATTGTAATTGACCTATGACATGCATGAGAGAAAAATGTCCTGTGAAGGAATAGTAGGAGATGGAAATAATGTATTAAGTGGTTGTAACTTGCCATTGTGAGTAATCATAGGTACCTCAAGAGAAGATAAAGGAGATTCTGATGCTAAAGGCACACTAGGGGTAGGTGTCCAGAGAAGGAGATGGAACATGGAACATCCATAGTAGTGGTAGGACTAGCATTGGAAACATCCCTAGGAGGTGAAGCAACCGATGGAGATACCTCGATAGAAGAAGATGAACTAACAGATGTAGGTGAAGTGTTAGGAGGAGATGAGATGGTAGGAGAAGAAGAACTAATAGATGGAGGTGACTCATGCATGATGCTAGATATAACCTTAGGAGAAAGTGGAGTAGGAGATTCAAACTCAACAGTATGAAAAGTAGTAGAATCATGAATATCAATTGTATCATTGACATCAGATAAAGACTCAGATATGAAAATTTCATTAAGTGTACTATCATAGGATCATCAACATAATATGAGAGAGTATGTGAACTAGTATGTGATGGATTAGGAGAAGCAATATCAGAAATAGGAGAGTCATGAGATGTAGCCATAGTAGTGGTCTGATTAGGAGGAGAATCAATATGAGAGCTATTGTCAAGACCTAACATGTAATCAATAAGAGAATCATCTAGAATTTCCTTAGAAAGATCAGCAGGAGGATCACTAGTAGCCATATAACATGGTGTACAATGAGTGAAGGCTATCAGATCCAAAACATACTAATGCCAATGGGAGAATTTTCAAAACTAGTAGGTACATATTGTTGACCATCTAAGAGTTGTTGTTGAATATGATCTGGTATAGTAACATTACTATAGAGAGCCGTGAGCTCAGCGATAACAACCTCATCATAGATTGGATTGACACTAAAGTGTGACATGATGGGTCTAAGAAGGAGAAGAGTTATCCTTATCCATTAGGGTTTGAAGTGGATCCTAGGGAAAAATGTTCTAAGTATGGGTTCACCAAAATGATTATCTAAAATATGATATTTTAGTAATAATCTAAGAAAGTACAACAATGTAATAAAATATACTGAATATAAGATGCTAAATAATTTATTTGATATTTTAAATGAAATGAAATAAATGAGGGAGGGAAAATGGTACTAACCTAGAATTAGAACTTACCTCACAGTAATCTGGGACTAGACAGGGTGATGTGTTGCAGAACTGAATGTCATAACAAACCTCAGAAAATTGTAAAAGTGGTAGATCTGGCTAGACTGGGGCACCTGGGGATGAATAGGGCACCTGTGGGTGCCTTGGTCTGAAATATGGGCCCCTAGTCTGTGGAGTGACTCAGAAACTGAATCTGATATGGTCATTAAACCTTCATAATACTTCACCTTTGATCAAGTTGGTGTCACACTTGGTTCACTGATGTCATATAAATCTCCAATGAATAATCTCCTACAAAACCCCACACAAAAGCATCAAACCCTAAAAAAGAAAGATGCAAATGAATGGGTCAGACTATCCTCAACTTCCAAATGGATGGAATTATGACTGAGTGTTGCACTACATCTCAGACCCAATGTAGTTCTATGTGATTTTGTGTGTGCAATGGTGTGCCTAGGGTGCCCTAGTGCCAATGACGCCAAAGTAGTGGGAAATAGCTAGATAAAAATGTAGAATGGTGGATGGAATAGAATAGACTCCCCTTCCTATGTAGTGTGTGATGTAAAATAGTGCCCAAATGCAGTCCCTTGCCTTATGTAGATAGCTAGCCCTTAGTAGAAATAGTCCACCCATAAGATAGTATGTATGTTGTGTTTATATAGGGATCTCTTGCTCAAATTTTGACACTAATGACCCGACATGCCGACTAGTACCTAGGGGAATGGGAGGGAAAATCATAAAGACCAACCTCAAACATCAAAATGAGAACCAAGTGTGACTGGGACTAGGGTGCCAAGAAATGAGGACCAGGGTTCCCAAGGCACCCTAATCCTTCCTAGGCACCCTAGTCAAAGACTAGAGATGACAACTGAGTGAATAACGACAACTAAGACTCCATGAGAGATGACCAATTTTGTTCAAGTGACAACTTGTGAGACAAAACAATGAATTATGAACTAACATAATAGACGGGACTAGGGGATGGGTCATTAGTTTAAGATTTAGATTGAAATAGATCTAATAACAATGGCTAGTGTTAATGCACATTAAATTGGTGTCTAAGGTATTTAAACTCATAACACATTTAAGAGACATAATGTTAACCCCCCCATTTGATGTGACATGAAAAGTGTGTTCATTATATTATTAATAAATATTAGTGATGTAGATTTTTTTTTAAATTAAAAATATCTTAAAAAACTCTTATATCATCAGTACCCGATAATGCACTCTATGTGCTTTGGTTCACACTAGACGATGGTTCGTGTTTGGCATCCTATACTCACTACACACTACATTCTACATGCTACAGACTACTTACACTACCACCAGGTTAGATTTTTTACACTCAAACAGTTGCATGGGGACTGGAGTGTTAGATTTGAGAAACTCTCATTATTTACTTACATTAAGAAATTAAAAGGTTAATATTCTCATTATTCATCCTTCTACATGGTCACAATGATTTATTTGAGAGTTTTTTCTTAATTTTATTTTTTCTAAAAAATACCCTATGAAACACTCTAACTTCCATGGTCTCATATTCATCTGTTGAGGGTCACTATCTAAAATCAACCTAACCATGCTTTGACATTTACATTCTATAAAGTTTTATGATTCTAAAAAAAATAGGAGGCCCAATTAATGGAAGGTGTGTACTCTCTACCCAAATTTTCCGATGAGGCACTCTCTGATTGTATGGTACCTATATAGATTAAATTTACTAAATTTGCAATGATTTTATGATTAATTGCCTCAATTTCATGCATGACTCGTTCACACTTTATTCGATTTATTAGGTGTGTCTTTATAACAATTGACTGTACATTACATAGCATTAACACAAATGAAACTCTATCCATATCATGTTAAGGAATAATAATTGTTTACCTATTTACACATAAAAGTGAATGATTCTTACATAAATGTTCAACTAAGAAAGAGATTAGAATTATATAAATAGTATGTCAAACCAAATAAATATAGATTTCAATATATCACATTTTTTTTTATTATTGGCAAATAGTTTTTTGAAAGTAGACTATACCCTTGATCGATACACGCAAGAGGGCCTAGTTTGAGCCAGAATAGGAATGAAAACCAGAAAAAACAAGGACTCTTGGGGGCATCCAAGTGTGTACAATGAAGCCCAAAGTAGCCAGCAAATCAAGGTTCTGAATTGATGTTTTAGGCATCCAGTGTGATTGCACAACATGGAAACCTCTCTCCAAGTGTGGGACTTGTGAAAATGAGAGAGGAATCTCCAGATTAGAGGCTGGTTCCTCAAACTCCTCTGATTTAGATCTATATTTTGCACAACTACAGAGGTTCAGATCCTAATCCTACTCTAAATTGCAAGGAGACAGGGATAAAAATGCAAAAATGAAACTAAACTAAAGATGGTGATGCACCAAAAGGAGTGGTGAAACATTTTTTGCCATGTAAATAGACACAAATTCATGAAATGCAACAAGGGAAAACATACACAAGCTGATAGATGTAATTAGAGGTCTTAAAATGAAGTAAAACAATACAAACAGAGGACTGAAAGCATTCACAGAGTTTGCACTGTCAATTCCATGTAAAAATCTCTTGCATTCCACCCTCAAAGAGGTATAAACCTGCTACAATACTTGAAAAAGGTCTGATTCTTACAACTATCACTTGCTGGAGGTGAAAGAAGAAGTTTTCTATGCCAAAAAGTGTTCAACCATGAAGAAATGAGCCAAATCTGGCTTTTACAGTACATGGGTCGAGCCCAGGAGAGAGAAAATGTGAAAAACACATGGGAGCCATCCCTCATTGATGGAAAATGCATTAAAACAGCATGGAGGACCTTACAAACCCATACCCTATCATTTTTGACCATATTGGAGAAGAATGCGACCCATTCTGTATTAAATTTGGTTGTTGAAATGTCATTTCTGGCCATGGACACGTACCAGAACCGTTTTTGAATTTTCTCTCTCCAAACTGAACCAAAATTAGAAATTGACCATGGAATCATGTAGAGAATTTTAACATCTTTCCAATGATATAAAGAACATGAAAATCTGAGCTCTGGATCAAAAGATATGATCGTTTGAAGATTTAGGGCAAAAAACGGCCCAAAAACGGATCGGCGGGAAAAAATTTCAAATTTTACCTTTTTTTTGTCTTTGGAAAAAAATTTCAAAAATTCCCCATGCTCCACTGGTCGATGCCACGTGGCAAGCTCTGATTCACTCTGGAATTCTCTCTCCTTCTCTTTTCCAATTTTTCGGGTTTTCCTTTGAAAATCCACCTTTTTATACTCTTTTGGAAAAAATTTCAAATTTGCCTCCGACCCCCGAACTCCTCTGCCACGTGGCAGCTTCCTATTGGCTGCGGGCCTCAAATGGGAAAATTTTCCACAAAAACTCCGCCGAGCCATAACTTGAAAAATATAAGGAGTTAGGAGGCAAACTTTACCTTTCTGGAAAGCTGAGAGAGAGCTCTATCTGATGGTGCCATTTCTAGAAAGCCTTGAGTGCCTGAAAATCAAAAAATGTAGACTGAGGCACAAGAGAGGTAAGAACACAAGGAGTTAGCCACAAAAATGAGCTGGGGCACCATTTTGGATAACAATTTTGGTGACTCAGAGGGGTCATCTGCCTGCTAGATGAAAATACCAGTTGCCTGAAGCAGTCCATTGGGCATGGAGTCATCAAATATTCTGTTTAGAACCTCAACTGACTTAGAATGTGCAAGGAGGAAGATGGAATATCACATGATGGAAGCAAGGACTGCAAAACATCTCCAGGGACAGCAAGCTGTGCCAAAGCACTTAGGGAAAGCAAAACTAACCTACAGCAAAACAATGTGCAAAGCACTTGGAGGAATGAAAATCTAATCTAATATTTACAAGGTGGTAAATTTCCCTCTAGAAGCAACGCTTGAGATAGATTCCATTGACTGGAATCTGCAGTTCTTCACCATCCAATGAGGCCAATTGGAAAGCATTGTTGTTCTTGCACTTCGTGACCATGTATGGGCCACTCCAAATGGCATCAAATTTTGAATGCCTTCCCAGTTTTGCTCTATCCACATCCCATTTCAACACTAGATCTCCAACCTGAAAAGATCTATCCTTGGCCTTCCTATCAAAGGTCTTTTTGATCAAAGCTTGATCCTTTTCCATTGCTTGGGATGCCTGATTTCTGACCTCCTGCAGCTCCATCAACTCTGCATATCTCACCTCCATGGGCTCAAACTCTAGCAACTCTAATTGCTTCATGAGTTCCAATGTTGGCAACTCAAGTGACATGGGCAAGATTGCCTCTCTTCCATAAACAAGCTTGAATGGAGAGTTACCTGTGGATCTCTTGGGAGTTATCCTATCAGCCCATAAGGCTGATTTCAGTTTGGTATGCCAAGACCTCTGATTCTCATCAAGAGTCCTCCTAATGATCCTCAACAAGTTCTTGTTTGTAGACTCGGCCTGGCCATTACCTTGAGGGTAATAGTTTGATGAAGTGCTTAGGTAGATCCCGTTCTTGACAGCCCACTCAGTCACCTTGGATCCAATGAATGCCAATGCATTATCTGAGATTATTGTAGCAGGTATACCAAATCTGGTTGCTATCCCCTCATAAAAGTCTAAGATGCTGGACTCATTTGCTTCTTTGAGTGCTACTGCTTCAGTCCACTTGGTGAAGTAGTCCGTGGCTGTCAAAATCCATTTGTGCCCTTGACTTGAATTAGGATTAATGACTCCAATGAAGTCCAAACCCCATTGCATGAATGGCTGGTCAACTGAGATTGGATGCAATGGAAGGGCAGCAAGTCTCTCTTTTCCTGTGAAGAATGCACAATTCTTACACCTCTTGATCCATGCATAGCAATCACTGAAAATTTTAGGCCAATAATAACCAGCCTTCATGATTTTTAGAGCTGTCACTCTCGGTGCAAAATGACCACCAGCTGATCCACCATGGAACTCTTCCAACACCCTATGAATCTGATTTGTGCTAATGCATCTCAGCAGCACTCCATTCACATCTTTCTTGAACAAAACTCCATCAACAATGGCATATGGGACAGCCTGCAATCTGAAGTGTCTTCTTTGGGTCTTGTTCATCTCCAGAGGGCATAGGCCTGTGCTTAGGAAGTGTATTATACCTTGGGTCCAGCAAGGAGTGGGGGCAGCATTGTTTTCTTCTTGAGTGCCACATGGCTCATGGCTGTCTTGAACTGTCAAAACAGCCTCTCCTTCATTGCATACTTCTTTTTGCTTCCCCAAAACCAGCTGCTCACACAATCCTTTTCCTCTTACCAGCTTGGTGATTTTGATCTCAATGTCATACTCCATGACACGGGTGATCCAACCTGCCCTTTTCTCGTTCAAATCTTTGTTGAGGAGGAAGTCCTTAACCCCAGCATGTGAGACCAGCAACTGGACCTTGTTGTTTGAGACTAAATGCTTGAATTTCTTCAAGCTTCTGATTACTGCCAGCACATGCTTCTCAATAAAAGAGTACTTCACCTCATAGTCATCTAGGCTCTGGCTGAAGAAGGCAATTGGCTGCTCATCATTATCCTTGTTCTGCTGTACCAAAATGGCAGAAATAGTGTCATTACCTCCAAATGCATAGAGGATGAAATCCTTGGAGAAGTCCGGGTTGATGAGAGTTGGTGCTTGAGAAATGGCTTCTTTGATTGCTTCAAAACTCTCCTTGCCTTCTGCTGTCCACTTGAAAGCCATGCTCTTCTTTAACATTTTGGTGATGGGCTTGACAAGGGCTGCAAAATCTGGGACAAACCTCCGAACAAAGTTTATCCTCCCCAAGAAACTCTGAAGGGCTTTCTTGTGGCTTGGCAATGGTAGTGCTCTTATGGCTTCGACTCTCTCTGGATCAATTGCTAATCCTTCTTTGGAGACAATATGGCCAAGGAGCTTTCCTTCATGTGCAAGAAAGATACACTTCTTAGGATTCAAAGACACTCCAAATTTCCTACACCTCGTGAAAACTTGTCTCAAATGAGAGAGGTGGTCTGCTGCATTTTTGGAAAAAACAGTGATATCATCAAGGTAAATCAGCACCACGTTGTTAATCAAACCTTTGAACGCCATGTCCATTGCTCTTTGGAAGGTAGCACCAGCGTTGGACAGCCCAAATGGCATCTTCCTGTATGCAAAAGTCCCCCATTTGGTTGTGAAGGCTGTCTTGAACTGGTCTTCTTCCTTCACCATAATCTGATTGTAGCCGGAGTAGCCATCAAGTAGTGAAAACCTCTCGGAGCCAGCCACAACTTGCAAGATTTGCTCCATGGAAGGGAGTGGGTAATGGTCCTTGAGAGATGCTCTATTTAAGTCTCTGAAATCAACACACAATCTGATCTCTCCACTCTTCTTTCTGACTGGAACCAAGTTGGCAACCCAACTAGAATGCTTGATTGGGAATATGATTCTTGACTCAATCAGCTTGTCCAATTCTTTCCTCATGAGAGGCTCCATGTGTGGATTGACTGGTCTTTGTTTCTGCCTGACAGGCTTAGTATTTGGATCCAATTCAATGGTATGCTGAGCTAAGTTGGGATTGAAACCTTTCAAATCTTCATAGCTCCATGCAAACACATCAGGGAACTCTTGACACAGCTGTACGAACTCATACCTTTCTTGATCAGTTGTCATCTTTCCAATTTGCAATGGTTTGTTCTCTTCTACCAAGATGGATACTGAATCCTCTCTCTTGACCTGAATGTTTGCTTTCTCCTTTCTAAACTGATCATTGGGATTAAAAATGGACTCCAAAGTGATAAGTCCCTTGGGCAGCTTGTTAGTTCTCAGCTGTACCACTTGGTCACCATACTGCTGTTCCAATTTTTCTTGATTCTTAGCTGAGAACTCGGCTTCTTCTTGCAAGAAATGGATGATTTGCTGGTCATTCTCAAACACTTGCCAACTGACATTGTTATCTGGCACTGAAGGCCTCACAATCACGTGGATGTTTGGCTGTACCTTGTCTTGTTGAATGCTTTCCACAATGTCAAAGGCTGCCCCTACTGCTGCAAGCCTGTCAGCAGCTTGATTCTCTTTCCTAGGAATGGATTTGATGCCAAAACCCTCAAAATCTTCCATGAGGTCCCACACCCTGTTCTTGTAGCACCTGAGTAGATCATTCTTGGCAGCATGTTGTCCCTTGACCTGATTTACAATCAATTCACTGTCACCAAAGACTTGCAAGTTCTTTATTTTCTTCTTGATTGCCCAATGCATCCCTTGCACTAAGGCTTCATATTCAGCAGTGTTATTGGAGCATGCAAACTGAAATCTAAAAGCTGAATAGTACCTTACTCCTTGAGGTGAAACAAGCATGGCTCCACCTCCTGCACCTTGTCTACTTCTTGATCCATCAAAAAACAGCTGCCATACCTCATTGTCATCCTTGTGGTTTGGCTTGGTGATGTTAGGAATAGGCTGATTTTCTTCATGTATACAATAGACCCCTAGCTCAGATTCTTCTACTTCTTGATAAGGATCAAAAGCATGTACCTTGTTTTCCCATTCATCAAGAGTTAGATCCGGGATGCTCCCAACCTTGGTGTCAGCTTCATCGGTGCTTGGGTGGTCTTCTTGATCAAATGCTGAACAATTGGCATTGATCTGACTTGGAGTGTAAGGCTCAATGTGGAAGTTTGCAATAGGTTCAGACCTGATTGTAGCCTTAGTTCCATACCTCGTTCTGAACAGCATGTGTGACCAATCAGCAGACAAATATCCCCCAATCTTGGCTGTGAAGTCCCTTGACAAGCATAGGGCAAAGAGTGGTGGAAGGTCTATGACTGATACATCTTGTGAAACAACAACATTTGGACATGCATGCAAGGTAAGACTCAAGTTTCTAATCACCCCAACTGTTGTTACTGCTGTCCCATCCAGCTGCACTACCCCTTTGGATATGGTTTCATACTGGAGCCCTAGCTGATCAGCTATTTGTTTAGGCATCACTGAGCTACTTGCCCCGGAATCTATCATGCAATTGTGCACTAACTGATTTCCAATGATTAATGAAACATAGAAAGGAGGGGGCTTCAACATTTTACCTTGCTGTCCTCCATGATTTCCCTCAGGCTGGGCAGCATTTGTGAGCACTTTCTCTTGCATCTGAACTTGCTGATTCGAAGTTGGCCAGTCCTTCATGGCAGCTTGTAACAAGTCTCTTTGGCCTGGGATAGATAGGGATTCCCACATTGATATATTAACATTTGTCTTCTTCATCTGATCAATGATACTGAATGGTGATGAAGGATCTCTTTGCTGTCCCTTTGCTTGTACATTCACTCCTTGCACGTGGGCAGCAATAACTGGTATTTGAGTTGGTCTAGGAGCTGTTCTTGGCTGCCCTTGTGCATTTGAAATTGGATTTTGCTTGCCAACCATTTGTGGAGCCATGGAAGGTTGTGGATTGGTTGGAGCTAATGGTTGTTCTTCACCCAAATTCCTTCTTTTTGACCTTGTGTTGGCTGCAACACCTTGAGAGACCGTTTGATTCATGCCACAAAAATCCTCTGCTTGCCAATTTACCAACGTGGTGTCATTTGGAGCTGATTGTTGTTGGAATGTTTCTTGTTGTTGGTTGTTTCCTTGACTGCCCTCACCCTCCACACCAGTAGTTGTCACCATTAATGCTTGATTCAAAGCACCATTGAAGCACATGGATTGGTTATGAGGTTCATTGCATGGAAAACACCAGTCATACTCCTGAGCAATGTTGTTTTGTGTTGGCACCAATGCCTTAGAGGCAGATATGGCATTTGGATTGTAGGGCTGAAATGGTCTATTGGCAGGAGGCCTTGTTTGATTCATATTTGCAGCTGGATTAGGAGGTCTTTGTGGTTGGTATGGCTGCCTGTTGGGCTGAGCTTGGGGCTGGTAAGAAGGTCTAAAACCTTGGGCTTGCTGCCTCTTGAGAGTGACTAGCTCATTGCCTAGGTTTTGCAATTGCTTCATGACTTCTTGAAGCTCATTTGGGGCACTTGGAGATGAAGTAGAAGCTTCATTTGAACTCTGATTTCTAGGAGTGGGAGAAGGAGCCAAATTAGGTGCTTGATTGGTATTTGGACTCTCTAAACTTGGAAACAATGGCATGGGAGGTCTAGGGGCTAGTTTGCCAGCTTGGATCAAACAATTTTCAGCCCTAATGGCAATGCTATAAGCCATAGGGATAGTTATGCCTCCCATGGACTGAATCAACATAGAAATATCAGAATTTAGAGCTTTGAGATAGTAGAGAAAAGCACCTTCTGCTGTTGGTCTGACTGCCACTGGAATTCTCTCCCAAGTCTTTTGAAATCTGAAGTTGAAATCAGTCAGCTGCTCATTGGGAGCTCTCTTGATGGTTGTCAGCTGCTCCAAAAGAGACAAGTTGTCTCCCTTCTCTCCAAATTGCTCATGAAGTGCTATACATAGCTGATTCCAATTTGTGATAGAACCAGCTCCAAGGCTTCTAAACCATTGCAATGCTTTCCCCTTGAATGAAGATGCCAGCAATTTGACAGCCACTTGCATCTCATTGATTTCATGAATTGCACAAAGATTGGCAATGTCTTTAACATGATCACCTGGAGTAGTCTGATTTTCTCCAGTGAAGTAGGGAATGTTCTTCAAGGCTGCAATTGGAATTGGATGTTGTGCATTGAGGGCAAGTGGGCTGCTGCCTGTGAAGTTGACATAGGGGTTGTTTTGTGCCATTCTAATTGGTCTTAGAACCCTTGTTGATTGAATGAAAGGCCTACCAGGTGGAGGAGTTGAGAGAGTTCTGTTTGGTGGAGATGGAGACCTTTGGATTCTCCTCCCACTTTGCCTTACTCTTGGAGATAACTGCAGATATTCAAACAACACCTCTTCTTCTCCAGCTCTTGACCTTGTGGTGATTCTTCTCATGAGTTTTCAGGCCTGCACTGCTGAAACCAGTTGATTCTTCCCCTTGGAGTCGCCAGATATGCAAATTATAGCTCTTTTCAAGCAAGAAAATTGTAGCAGATGCACATCAACTTTGCTGCAATAAAAATGAGACCTCTAAGGTCCCACCGGGCATGCCAAAACTGTTGTTGCAAATCAGCAGCACCCCTGGATGCAAATCAAGGTTCTGAATTGATGTTTTAGGCATCCAGTGTGATTGCACAACATGGAAACCTCTCTCCAAGTGTGGGACTTGTGAAAATGAGAGAGGAATCTCTAGATTAGAGGCTGGTTCCTCAAACTCCTCTGATTTAGATCTATATTTTGCACAACTACAGAGGTTCAGATCCTAATCCTACTCTAAATTGCAAGGAGACAGGGATAAAAATGCAAAAATGAAACTAAACTAAAGATGGTGATGCACCAAAAGGAGTGGTGAAACATTTTTTGCCATGTAAATAGACACAAATTCATGAAATGCAACAAGGGAAAACATACACAAGCTGATAGATGTAATTAGAGGTCTTAAAATGAAGTAAAACAATACAAACAGAGGACTGAAAGCATTCACAGAGTTTGCACTGTCAATTCCATGTAAAAATCTCTTGCATTCCACCCTCAAAGAGGTATAAACCTGCTACAATACTTGAAAAAGGTCTGATTCTTACAACTATCACTTGCTGGAGGTGAAAGAAGAAGTTTTCTATGCCAAAAAGTGTTCAACCATGAAGAAATGAGCCAAATCTGGCTTTTACAGTACATGGGTCGAGCCCAGGAGAGAGAAAACATGAAAAACACATGGGAGCCATCCCTCATTGATGGAAAATGCATTAAAATAGCATGGAGGACCTTACAAACCCATACCCTATCATTTTTGACCATATTGGAGAAGAATGCGACCCATTCTGTATTAAATTTGGTTGTTGAAATGTCATTTCTGGCCATGGACACGTACCAGAACCGTTTTTGAATTTTCTCTCTCCAAACTGAACCAAAATTAGAAATTGACCATGGAATCATGTAGATAATTTTAACAGATTTCCAATGATATAAAGAACATGAAAATCTGAGCTCTGGATCAAAAGATATGATCGTTTGAAGATTTAGGGCAAAAAATGGCCCAAAAACGGATCGGCGGGAAAAAATTTCAAATTTTACCTTTTTTTTGTCTTTGGAATTTTTTTTTCAAAAATTCCCCACGCTCCGCTGGTTGGATGCCACATGGCAAGCTCTGATTCACTCTGGAATTCTCTCTCCTTCTTAGCCAATTTTTCATTGCGCCTTCCCCTTGTGACAACACTGTGATTGGTCCTTTCCATTTGAACCTTCGACTCAAAATACTTGGAAAAATTTCATATTTGCCTCCGACCCCCGAACTCCTCTGCCACGTGGCAGCTTCCTATTGGCTGCGGGCCTCAAATGGGAAAATTTTCCACAAAAACTCCGCCGAGCCATAACTTGAAAAATATAAGGAGTTAGGAGGCAAACTTTACCTTTCTGGAAAGCTGAGAGAGAGCTCTATCTGATGGTGCCATTTCCAGAAAGCCTTGAGTGCCTGAAAATAAAAAAATGTAGACTGAGGCACAAGAGAGGCAAGAACACAAGGAGTTAGCCACAAAAACGAGCTGGGGCACCATTTTGGATAACAACCAAGCACACTCCCTCCCCCTGTAGGGCACAACTTCAACACAATAGTAGTCCTCTTTTTGGCTGCATACTCCTCAGTGACATCACATGCACCCCAAACGAGGGGGTGAATCATTTGGATGAATCATTCACCCCACAAAGCAGTTCACAATCATCACATAAAACAATTTAGTACTGGTACAACACAATCATCAGTCTCAGACAAGGCTCAAAATCTAAATTGGGTCCTCAAGACATCACAGACACCAACGACTAGACCCAGATAGTAGCGCCCCTGACTCTTCCTGGATGCCTATGACCAGGGGGCAATTACACAACATTTTTTAGTTTGACAGAGTTTTCGGTAGTACATACAACGAATTTTATAGGAAAAACAATCCTTCAACACTAGACATGTATACATTACACCTTTTCTACTTTTGCATTGGATCAGAATTGTTCGGAATGGATCATATTTTTACACACCATCTACAGTGGTGTTCTATAATTCAGGAAGCAGTTAAAGGTTGGAGGATGACACCATACTTTTCTCCCTACACTTCTTGTGTTCTTGGCATGAGATCACCCAAAAAACTCGCAGTCAGCATAACTGGTGTGAAATTTCCCAAAAAACTTGTTCTACAACAACTTCAGGATCCTTTCTATCTATTTTACTCAACACATATTAGGTGCACATGTTCTTTTTTTCACATTTTCACATTTTACATACAATCTTACAAACTTTTTACTCACTTTGATCACATACACATATTTTACTACTTGCTTATTCTACTCTTTTGTAGGTCTGTCCTTATGAGAATCAGTAGTCACATCATCACTCATCAATCACACATCATCAATAATCAACATAGACAATAGTTACAAAGATGACATTAACACATGCACTATTGCCCTATGGTCATTATCATCACTTTTCAGTTCCTCTTCTTTAGCATCCGTGCTTGATATTTTTATCATTCCATTCTTTTTTTGTGTCTCAGCTTGCTTTTCATCATCAATCTACATGGTTATCAGGTACACATCTCTTATCTACCTTATGTTATCGAGCATTTTCTCAACAACATAAAGTGGGGGCAAATGTAGACACTAAATCACACACTTTGGGTATTTACCTAGTCTTGATCACATATTACTATTCATATGATTCCTAAGCAAGAAAAGTACTAATTAACCCCTATTTTTGGCCATATTTGCTTGCTTTCTATTTCCACTTTTGCTCTTACACTCCTTGCCCAGTTTTTCTTTTTATACTTTTGCATTTCTCAATCTGAACACCAGTGCCCATCCAGGATGCCAGTGCCAGTTGCCCCCATCCCCTCTGGGCACCCCCGACCTCTTTGTACTTTGCTCACATATTTTGGGTCCTTTTTCACCATTTGGCCATCTTATATTTTTGGTAGTCAGCATTTTCAGGGTTAATTACGAAATTCAAGCAAGGGAATCATATAAATATAAAGTTATGTGACCATAGAAAGGGACCAAACACTAAGCATTAGCTATCACTACCTAAGGTTGAATCCAAAGCCTATTCTAGAACATTCAAGCATCCATTATAGCTCCACACAAGGGACAAAGAAATACATTCTTCTGCATACACCTCATAGGAGGGGAAGTTCATTCTTTCATGCACACATCTATCTACATTTTCTACATCTAGTTACTTGTTTGCTATCAAGTGTGACATGCACAAGAGCCACCTAGGGCATGATTTCGGCACACACACACATATAACTACATTGGGTCTAAAATTTAGTGCAACGCTCAGTCGTAATATCACTCATTTGATAGCTGAGGGCAGTCTGACCCCTCATTTTCATTATTTGATTTTTGGGATTTGATGTAATTTTCAGGGTTTACAAGTCATTTCATTGTTGCAGGCTGTCAATGACATCGGTGATCGTCATGTGACATACTAATGAAAATAAGTGAAGGACAAAAAACATCTTGAGACCCTCAAAAGGAGGTTTTATGAGGTTTTTGGCAGAAATAAGCACCCATAACCGGTCTATAGCAATAGCAGGAGCCCCTAACCCATCATGGGTACCCCAATCCAAGAAAATCTTGTGGCCGCACATTTTTCTAGGCTTATGTGTGACACTCCTCCTTCTCTTTTCATCAGTTCATCTCTTCAGAATAGTCCAAATTTAATTGAGAATCAACTAAGTCTTTATATCTCCCATTTGCAACTAGGGTTTCATATTTTTCTTAGCTCACTTGCTTGGATCAAATTTATATTTAATTACACATTTATTTACCAGTGTTGTTACAAATTTAGATTAGGCATTTTATTCATTTATAAATATTTTTTCTTAATCACAATTATACATTATTTGTTACAATAGTTACTATACAATCAGATTTATTTAATTCAAATTAACTTAAATCATTTGGTGAACCCATTGCTCAAATCCAACCTTCCTTCCAGGGTTTTCCTTTTATGCCCATCACCCATAGTGGTCATTTTGGTTCCCTTGAGTACATGAGCTTCCTCCCTCTATCCGTAAGTTCCCTAAATCAATGGTTGAATCTTCTAATCCTTTTCTTAATTCTAATAATGTTCCTCTTGAAAACAATGAAATTCCTAATAGTGAACAATAATACGATGAGGACACTAACATTGATCAGGTGAAACTTGATAAGATTACTAATATTCACTCTGGCTTACGCAATCACCCTACACGCATCTCACATGTCCTAAATGCTTTACTTGTTAAACATGTTGGAGATGTTTCCTAAAACCCTCTTGTGGGTTCCTCCTTATCTGTCATGGCCTCCACACAGCCCCTTAACATTCCTACCACTACCCCTCCCCTCATTACTCCTAATAATTCCAACACACAACCTGGTTCCTCTTTTAGCACTCATGACCTAGCCTATTTATACCAGGATCTCCAACTTCAAATTCATCAACTAAACTAAACTACTTCACATTCTTCTCCATCTCTTGATTCCTCATTACTCCTTCACACCCCTTTTGCACCCATCATGTATGCTTATCCCCTTCCTCCCAAATTCATTACACATAAGTTACCCACCTTCAATGTCCATGGTGACCCTCAAGAGCATCTTCAATCTTTCCATGTAGCATGTCTGGATTATGTGGATGATAATACAATAATAACTGAGTTATTTCCTACAAGTTCATAGGATTACGCCATGTGTTGGTTTTATTATCTAGCTGTTCATTTGGTAACTTCCTTCACATACTTAGCCGATAATTTCCTTGCTCATTTTTCTATCAACATCGGCACCAAAATATCCTATGCACAACTTGCTCAAATCAAACAAGGATCTAATGATCATCTAGCTAACCATGTTTTACGTTATAAGAGCAACCTAGCTAAGATGACCAATGTACTTGTTGATTCCAAATTGCAAGATATTTTTATTAAAATTCTCTGACCTTCACTACAAGAGAGTGTTATTTTTGAGACCTCTCCACCCTTTGATCAATTGTTCCATACACTTACAATGTGCAAAGGCAAACTCTTATCTATGGGAAAATTGAAATATTATGACAATGCTTCATCATCATCTTTTAATCAGTTTAAAGCTAATTCTACTTTTAAGCCATCCACTAAGAAAATTCTTCTTTTAATGTCATCTCTCCACTTGAAAATCTTAAATTGAAAACTACAAAGCATACTTTTACCAAGTAACCCTATGCACCACACTTTCTATTACCGCAACTCATCAGAAGAAATCTTATAAATCTTCCATCGTGGCTCAGTCTCGACCCCTCTTGCCCTCGTGGCCGCAATTATGATAAAAATCCACAATGTGATTATCACCAATGCATTGTGCACTCTACTGATCATTGTTTCAAACTCAAGAATATTATTCAAGATTTCATTAATAGCAATACATTAGAGCTCCATGAGCCATCTACTTCTAGGTTAGTCAATAATAATTAAAAGCTAAAAATATTTAATGACCCTTTTCCCAAACATGACAAGTATGCTACTGATCCTTTTGCCAATCATACATATCATGTCGTGCCTCCTGCTTTATCAAGCCCTCTTGATTTCCTTGTTGCTTCTGATAATGTATCATTGTCGGTCATTACACTATTGGATCATGATTATCAAACTACATTCTCTTTTGATTCCTTACACATCAATTATTTTATTAGTTCCTATATGTAGACACATAATCATGCACTTTAGACATTATTTAGTGTCAGTCTCATACTACTATTTAGAAGGTTTTCAAGTGAATAAAGTAATAATTAACCCCTGTATTTTGACCATCTTGCTTTGTTTTCTTTCGTCATCCCCGACCTCTTATGCCTGCATGCCCAATCAACTTTTGTCATTTCACGTTATTTTAGCTTTGACTGGGGTGCCCAAGCTAGTTCTAGGGTGCTCCAATCCTTTTTGAAATTTTCTGCTACTTTTTGGGAACTTTTTAACCATTTCATCTTCTTGTTTCTTTGGTGGTCAGCCATCTCAAGGTTAATTACGAAATTACATGAAGAGAACCCTATAAATATAAATTTATGAGACCATAATGAGGGAACAAGCACTAGTCACTACTATCATCCACCTAGAGTTACATCCATTTAAAGATCATATACATCCATTAGCTCCATCACAAGAACAAGGCTGGTTCATCTACATCACACTTCATAGAAGAGGAGTCTATTGTTTCCATGCACACATTCTATTACATTTTCTATATTTAGTTATTTCTCACTACTTCACTAAGTTTGATTGGCACAAGAGCACCTAGGGAACATAATGCACACACACACACACACACACACACACACCAGAACTAAATTTGGGTATGAAATGTAGTGGAATGCTCAGTTAGTAATCCCACTATTGTGGTAGATGAGGTCAGTCCAACCTATTCATTTGCATTCTTATTTTTTAGGGTTTTGATACTTCTTCTGGTATTTTTCAAGTCTCCTATTCATCTTGGATTATCAGTGACACCTAGTGTAGGGAATTGAATCTGATGTGACACACAATGAAGGGTTTTAGATCATCTATCACATCTATGAAACTTAGTTCCATATCTTTTACACAGACCAGGGAACCCATTCTGCATACCAGAAAGCCCGTAAGAGCCCCAGTCCCTTTCCAGGAAGTCCAGTCTAGCTAGATAGATCGAGTCCATCCTTTTTAGGACATCTCCATAGTTGTACTTGTTTCCAGATTATTTCTTTCATTGTGTGACACAGTTCAGATATTCCTCCAAATCAACTAAGTCTTTTCCATACTTCTCTTACATATTAGGGTTTCTACTTTCATTAGATTAGATGCTTGGGTCATTTTCCATACTTGTTTATTGCATTCATTTACTGTATTTACATGTCATTATAGATTAGATAAAATACCCCCATATTCTCAATTTTAGTTAATCATTTTAGTGAACCTGAATTGATCATTCATGTTTCTAGGTTCTTCATTCATTACTTATCACCGTAGGGTGTATTTGCCTTTCGCCATGGCTCACTCTCATACTAATTTTACTGAAGAATATCTGAAGGCAATTAATGATCACATTACTAAGAATCCCCGAGATCTAGATTTAATTTTACACATTTCTCGTGAGGAATATACTAATTTGGCAGAACTCACCGCTTTCATAGCCATACCCACTTCTGTTGCTACTTAACCGCTCGCTTATACTCTTCCACCCATTTATAATTTTCCTGTTTCTATTACTACTCCTACCAATAATTTTATGCCACCCTTAGTTTCCCATATATGGAAGGTTTCATGTGTTGGAAATCAAGACTTAACTTCTCTTTATCATGACCTTCAAGTTCAAATCCATAAATCACAATAGACCACTTCGCATACATCACCTTCCTTAGATTCTACCTTATTATTACATAATCCATTCGCACTTGCCAACTCTATTTATCCACTTCCTCCTAGCCTTGTGACCCTTAAGCTTCCCATTTTTAATGGGCATAGTGACCCACATGATCATATTAGAGTCATTTCATGTCACTTTTCTTTATTTCACCATTGATCACATTCTTTTAGCTAAAATATTTCCTTGTAGTCTCTAGGGTTATGTGATGCATTGGTTTTATGACTTACCTGTTCACTCAGTAACCTCCTTCATGCATCTAGCCAAAGCCTTTCTTACTCATTTCTCCATCAATATTGGCTCTAAGATATATTACACTTAGCTAGCACAACTTAAACAAGGATCAAATTAACACCTTGTTAACTATGTTTTGAGGTATAAGACCAATCTAGCTAAGATGAAAAATGTTCTTGCAGACTCTGAGCTTCAGGATTTGTTCATTCATAATATTTTATGACCTCTCCAAGAGAGTGTTCTCTTTAAAATCTCTCCTTCATTCGATCAATTTTTTCATACTCTTAAGATTTGTGAGACCAAATTCTTATCCATAGGAAAGCTTAATTATTAGGAACAAGATTCATCCTCCACTCATTTTCCAAACAATACGCCATTCAAACCATCTACCACTAATCCAAATGATGTTAAAATCACTATCAATGCCATCACTTATACTAAAGAGGTTTAGTCACAACAACCCCGGTGCACGTTTAGTAACTTTTCAATGGCTCCACATCTCATATTGAAAAAAATTCTTGAGAGAAATCTTATTACCCTTCCCCCACCACTTCCATTAGACCCATCACGACCAAAAGGTAGGAACTAAAATGAGAAATTCCATTGTGATTATCATCAATGTAGGGGACATTCTAAAAATAGATGTTTCAAACTCTATACAATCCTTTCAAGATCTAATTGACGACAATAGACTAGAGTTTCTAGAATCTTCTAACTTTACCCCAACAAACAACAAGGGTAAACTCAAGCTCTTTAATAATGACTCTCAACAACATGATAAGAAGACATCAAAATATTCTGCCAATCATACATATCACGTAGTACCTCCTCCTAGATTAGGAGCTTTGGAATTCTTAGTTGCTAACACTGAAGCTTTGCCACCAATTATTTCTTTCTCCAAAATCAATTATCATGCAAATTTTACATCTAATCATTTGCATATCATTGCATCTATTGGCTCAAACTTGACTAAAAAAACTAAGGTTGACCCATCATGTCATGTTAGTGCATGCTCTATTTCACTTCTCAAGGCTATCAACTATCCTCAATCCCAAATTTTGTACCCCTTCCACAAACCCTTTGGCATTTTTAAGCTATATGTTATAATTGGCACTCTTACTCTGGTTGTACCCTTCCTCATTGGAAACACTGTTGACGGATGTGACATGATTCTTGGTCTTAATTGGATTCATCATTTTCAATCTATCATTTCTATGAATCATTTGTGACTTAAATTTTTTCACAAAAATCAAGTTATCTATATTGACGGTGTCCCTCCATCTACTCCGTGGTCATCATCTCCTCGCATAGTAGCTAGCATACCACCTACTTTATCTAGTGAATCACCTTCTATCTTTCTCAAAGCACAGTCGACCCTTAGTTCACCTACTAAAGAATCATCTACACAACCGCATCATTCCACTTTTTACTCCACATAGGTATAGGTCCATTCCCAGGATAGTTACTATATCTTGACATAGGTCACCACCTTGCTTTATTTCATGCTGGTCTTCATCACCTTCGCATTCATCATCATATAGATATCCATCACTGAGGCATTTTGTGATGCCACAACCTTCTTCATACATCCATCTCTCACATGCACATAGACTTAAATCACTAGCACAACATCTATCTACCATACTACCATTGTTAGAGAATAGTCATACATTTTCACCAAACCTTCATCCTTCACGGTTATCGGTTAGCTCATTCATTCATGTATACTTGGGGGCATAACATCTAACACATTTCCCCCACCTCTCACATTAGTTTCAACACATCTCTAATACTTACATCATCATATATCAATCTTCTCACATAGGAATATTCATCACATGTTTTAGCATCATCATTACCTGATGACACACTCTTGTGCTTCAGAGCACACTTGAATGTTGATGGCTTATTGCACATGAACCCCACATAATGCACATTATTTATTACAAACTACATATTTTCACACGTAATACGTCTTATGTCTTACATCTTACATCATACACCCTCCATTTAGTCTACATCATTTATGCCTATATACATCAGACATCATACTAGTATTCATCGTACTCATCTAACATTGCATCCTAATCCTTTTACATAATATAATCCCTTATACACACTACATTGCATACACTACATACACATTACATGGTAATTTATCATCTTAACTACATATACGACATCAGCTTCTACACGTTGCAATGACTACCTTATGATGCACTTTATTTCCTCGGTCCATACTCGACTGCCGAGGGTTTACAAATCAAATGGACCTTACATTCATCACATGTTTATCATCCCATATTTCATCATGTGACATTTTTGGGATAGTGACATATGTTATAGGCTAAATCGTCACTTTACTCATCTTGTAGTGGTATACGCTTTAGGATACATCACCACTCCTTACTCTATTCATCTTGTAGTGGTATACACTTTAGGCCACATCACCACTCCCTACTATTCACCTTGTAGTGGTATAGGTTTTAGGCTACATCGCCACTCCTTACTATTAATCTTGTAGTGATACATGATTTAGAGCTAAATCATCACTCATACATCCATCCTATCATGATATATGCCTCAGCTATAAGGTTCATGCACACATCATCTATAGGTCACATATCATTCCAACACATATACACATTCATCATAGTGTATTAGACACAACACATTTCAAACATTTCCTGATGATGCACTCTCATATATGATTCATGTTTGAATGCTGAGGGGTCAAACCAAATGAACCTCACTACATACATTTCAATTCACTTGGGGGCACGTGGATACTATCATCCATCTTGCATTCCATTCCATCCATCCACATCATACTTCATATTATGGTTGCTTTTATTCTTGTTTACTTTTTCTTGTTCATGGTCACTTTATTACACATGCTAGTTCAATTAGTTGTATGTAATTTATCTATATCACCCACACAGGTTCATTCACATCTTTTTATAGTTATGGTAGTCCTTAGAATTATGGGGATTAGTTACTGGTTAGAGGATATAATGGAATTCCTCTCTACACTACTTCGGCAAATGGCGTTGTATTGCCCAAAAAACTAGGATGTACAGAGATCTCTTCACACACATTCAGGGAAGAAGTTAAAGGTTAGAGGATACAACATAATTCCTCCCTATACTTCTTCGGTCTATTGCGTCAGATCACCCAAAAAAATTTGGTAGTACAAGATATCCTTTTACACTCTTTTTCTCAGCATGGATCAGGTGCACATGTTCCATTTACAGATTTTCATTTGTGTATTTTACATTCACATGTTTTTTACATACACGTGTCTCTTACACTGTGTCTTTACACATACACACATATATATTTGACTACCTGATTATTTTCTCCTTGTAGGTTTGGCCGTATGAGAAACAAGTAGTCAAATGGGGGAAAAAACAATGTCGACATCAATAATAACACATAACAACAACACACACCATACTAACCATGTAGGTATATTACACACATCAATAACTACACATGTGTTTCCGGCCTAGGTTCACTCTCATAACTTTTTACTTTTTCATCTATAGTTTACATGATCCATCATCTTATTTTCATTCCACACTTTGTCTAGTCCTTCAACATATTTTCTACTACAACATTCATGGACATCAGGTACACATCTCTATATAATTTATGTTACCAAGATTTACACTCACCAACATAAAGTGGGGGGAAAATGTAGTAAAAAAATAATGCACTCTAGACACTATTTAGTCTTAGTATCATACTACTATTTAGAAGGTTCTTGAGTGAAGAAAGATCTAATTAACCCCCATATTTTGACCATCTTCCTTTATTTTCTTGCATCGTTCCTAACCTATTGCACCCAAATTCCCATTCAAATTTCATCATTTCACATTATTTTAGCCTTGATTGGGGCACCTAGGCCAGTATTGGGGTGTTCATGGGCACTTTGGTCCCACCAGGGGCGCCCCGATCATTTTTGAAATTTCCCACCACCTTTTGGAAAATTTCTTGCCGTTTTAGGTTCTTATATTTTTGGTGGTTAGCCATTTTGGGGTTAATTATGAAATTAGATAAAAAAACCTACAAATATAAAGTTATGAGACCATAATGAAGGACCAAGCACTAGTCACTACTATCATCCACCTAGAGTTACATCCATGTGGAGATCATTTACATCAATTAGCTCTATCACAAGGACAAGGCTAGTTTGTCCACATCACACTTCATAGCAGGGGAGTCCATTGTTTCCATGCACACATTCTATTACATTTTCTTCATTTAGTTATTTCTTGCTACTTCACAAAGTGTGACTGACACAAGAGCACCTAGGGAACATAATGCACACACACACACACACACACCAGAACTACATTTGGGTCTAAAATTTAGTAAGCCCACTATTTTGGAAGTTGAGGTCAGTCCAACCTATTCATATGCATTATTTTTTTTAGGGTTTTGATACTTCTTGTGGTTTCTTGAAGGTCTTTTAATCATAGTGGATTTTCAGTGACACTTGGCGTAGAGTAGAAAATCTGATGCAACAAATAACGAGGGGTTTCAGACCACTTGTCAAACCTGTGAAACTTTATTTTGGACCTCTTGCATAGACCAAAGTTCCCATAATGTAGATCAGGGTGCCTATAGGCACCCCAGCCCTTCTCTAGGTGCCCCAGTCTAGAGAATCAGTCCAAATCAATCCTTTTTAGGACCTTTGCACAATCATTCCTACTTCTATATTATTCTATTTATTATGTGACATGGTCCAATGAGCTCCTCTAATCAACTGCATCACTTCCTCACTCTTATTGCATATTAGGCTTTCTACTTTTTTTAGATTAGTTACTTGGGTCATTTTTCCATACTTGTTTACTGCATTCATTTACTGTATTTACATGCCGTTCTAAATTATATTAACTACACTTATTCCCCATTTATAGTTAATCACTATATAGTCAATAATATTATGATCTATCCAACACATCCTACCAACAAATGCTTTGTGACACTCCTAGAAATTAATTATCCACTATCTAATGTCACGTTTCTAGTCCTCAAGTCTTTTGGCTATGTCACCATTCACCATTTCATCTTCAATCAAAGTCTGTGACATGCTCTTAGGTCTCTCTTGGCTCCATGCCACCCAAGCCATCCCTTTCATGAATCATTTATGCCTAAAGTTAATTCACAAAAAATAATTAGTCACTGTCAAAGGAGTCCCACCATGCACACCCTTTCCTCAACCAACTTTTGTAGATACACCAGTCACCATATCTAGGCCTCCCATGCCTATCAATTCTAAATCACACTCTACACCTAGTTTTACTATTAGTACATGACTTACTTCATGACCTTGTCATCCTCATCGGTCCACTAGTTCACATCATCAGCCTAATTCCCCTACTTGGGCAGCCCCTTCACATTGATGTTCATCACCTCCTTCCTCACATAGGCCTCCTTCACATGTACATTGTTACTCTCTTACACCTCTAACCTTAGAGCATCATCACATGCCTTTATCTCCTTGGATATTGGGTAGAGGGTCCTCACCCTTTACTATCTTCAGATGGTCTCCTCTCCATTACACACTTGGGGGCATCACGCTTTCTTCCCCATTCTATTCTTACTAGTTTTCTTTAGCATCTACTGCTACACTTTGTGCTCCGTGCACCATACCTAATATTCTTACGCATTTTCACACCCTTTGATACATAATGTATCATCATTACCCTATAATACACTCTAGTTCCACGGTTCATACTCGACTGCTAAGGGTCTAATTTTGAAATTAACCTCACATCCACTACACTTCACGCTACATCTTTCTAGCATCTATTCACACAACACACTTATTACCCAATGACACACCTTTGTTCTATGGTTCATTATTACTTGTTGAGGGTTCTTATAAATGAACCTCATCTCATACACATTCACTAGGGGGCAACGTTGCTCCTACCACTGCCACATTTTGCATATCATTCCATCACACTCATACATTGCATCTTCATATCTTGGTTGCATCTATTATTGATAGCTTATTCTATTGCCATGTTACACTTTGTTTTCCATGTTAGACATATTTTGTGTATGTCATCATCTTTATATATATACACACATGCACATTCATTTGGTATTTTGTGGTGAATGCAGATTTCTTATAGGTTTTTACATGCTAGAATGATGTTTGGTAATGTACCTTTTCCTAGTCCCATCAAGGCTCCTGGTGGTATCTACTTTCACTATTACTACATTCTACACACTTTATGCTATATTGCTACATTATTCACTGCCTTTCATTATACATTACTTTAATTTTTCACTAATTTATACACAATCTTGACATATTATTTATCTTTCTAACATGATAACAGGTACTTCATGTGTAACATTTTCCTTGCATGACTATTTGCAACTAGGGTTATCTGATACATTTTGCTTGATCTTGTTTGCCATTGTATGTTATTGTTTGTGGACTATGCCATATGTCTTGTATACTCATTGTATGCTTTTGGCCACTTTATCCCTAATTGTCTTGTGACATTGTGAGTGATGTCCCATGTTTGAAACTTGATTTTCATGATCTATCTTGTCTACACGCTTACTTCCTACATTATTTTCTATTACATGCTTTACTTGCACTAACACATATTTATATCCCACTTTGTTTGCATGTTCCTTTGTTTCTACCATGCACATCCCCTACCACATGCAACTATCCACTTCAATGCAACATTAGGTCCTCTCCTTTGGGTCAAATTTTTCTATAGTTGTCGCATGCACCCAAAATGGGGGGGCATACATTGGGTCAAAAAATCACCTCTACAACATTTTAGATCTATAATCCAACATGAACACAACACAAAAATATTACAATAACACAGTCACATAACGGCCCAAAATCTGACTTGGGTCTAACACACAGTACGGATAACAATGCTTAGACTCAAACACTAGCACCTAAGCACCCTTGTCCTCCCCTGGGCGTTAATTTCCTGTGGGCAGATACAAACAAATTCTCAATACAACACAATATACAATAGTTCACAGAACAAATCTAAAACTATACAACAATTTACAAAGAAATGTTAATGTTCACAGGACTGACCTCGAACAAATAAATTAAGACTACAAATTATGATGACACGGGCGCCTAAAATCACATATTGGGGCGCCCCAATGCAACCCTAGGTGCCCCCATCATAGAACTAAATATGACAACTGAGGAAATTACGCCACCTGAGACACCCTAAAATATGCCCAAAACTACAGAGACAAATGATGACTAAACTAGAAAAACAACAATGACGCATGACTAACTAACAATAAAACCTAAGGATGGGTCACTAGTGAATACTTTTATTATGCAAGATCCATATATAAAATAACATACTCGGTGATATTAATGTAATAGTAAGTGTGTGATTTTGTGACTACATTTTCCTTCACTTTATGTTGGTGAGAGGAAAGCTTAGCAACATAAAGTAGATAGATATGTGTACCTAAGAAAAAGTCAGAGAAGCCCAAGCTGTAAAAGAACACATAAATGTGTAGTAGAAGTGTGTTGATATAACTATAGAAGCGTGCCAAACCATGGATTAGTGAGTTGATCCATGCTATGTAAAAAATTAAGTGTCGTGATGAAATGTAGAAATGAAAATGATGAATAGGATTTTGAACGATTTCAAATGTTGTTCAATAATGAAGAAGTGGGTAGAGAGTGATTAGTTCCCAACCCGTATGCTTTTATATGAATAAAATAATAGGGGGATTTGAGCATCCTATCACCAGAGGAAGAGTGTAGGGATAAAAGTGTGTTATTCTCCAAATTTTAACTACATCCTCAAGATCTAGCCACTGCAGATGGACTCAGATCAAAATGTTGAGATTTTGGATCTAAATGATTTTGATTAAACAGTTGACCCCATATAGGAGTGATAAGGGGAAGGAACTCTTGCCCCCACCTCATGGGTGTCACCGCAATGTAAAGAATTCCAAGTTAGGTCATCTTGAAGTGAACACAATAGAGAATGAGATGGCTTCCAAGTTAGGTAATCAAGAAGCAAACATAGAATGAACGAGATGACTTCCAAGTTGGGTCATATGGAAGTGAATGCAGAATATAAAATAAAATCCCAAGTTAGGTCATCTAGGAACATAATGGTGAATGTAACTCCCAAGTTAGGTCATTTGGGAGACTACTTGTAGGTTTGAATTATATGATTTGATTTGAACGTGTTGATTTATTTGCTTTGATTGGTTACTCATGGAGAATTTTTTCACTAATTGCCCCCAGGTTAGGTCATTAGGGAAAATTTGCTAGAAAAGTGATGAGATGTCACGTAAAAATATTTTTATTCACTTTTTGCTCCCAAGTTAGGTCATCAAGGGGGAGTGATAGGTTATAGCATGCGATCATGTTTGAGAGGTGTTAAACGATTGTTGCCCCCATATTAGGTCATTAGGGGGGATTGACGTTGAAATGCCACGATATAAATTGCTAGGTGTTGGATTCATGATGTTTGAACATATGGTGACGTAAGGGGGATTATAGGGGGGGGGCTAATAATATGCCCCCCTTTCGGCGAAAGAGGGAATGATGAAAGGAATAAGCTCTAAGCCAAAAATAACGACAAGAGGTTAAAAACACATGTGTAGTAAATAGGATATAAAGACAAAGAGATTATAATGCATGTGAAACATGTACAATATGGTGATAGTTAGAATTCTAAAAAGAATTCTGCAAATGGGGTGCAAATCGGAGTAAAAACGCTCAAGATATTACCGAAACAGTGTAGTGTTTATTAATCGTGGTAATAAGCGCAAGATATAGCCCATAGTAAAGATGGCATTTGAAATGTGATTATAAATAGTGAAGTGAAAAGGTAACTTATCACTTCATTTTTCTTTTACATGAGTGTGAAAGTGTATATAGAGTGAGTAGAGATGCCTCAAACAAGACCACTACGTCCTAGCCAGTTTGAGAGAGTGGCGATCACTATGGCATCACACACTACGACAAAGTTGGTAAGTGTGTTATTTTCATAAAAATGTAGGGTGTACAAGGCATTTTTGTTGAATGTTTGAAAATTTAGGGTTTTTGGATTTCTCAACGTTTGGGACCCCAGATAAGAGCGGTGAAGGTGCTAGTGACCCCTAGGACTAAAGTGCCCAGAACTGGGTGCTAGTGTCCTGCTTTGGTGTGCCATAATCCTGGTCCAATATTTTTTGTTTGGATGGATAATGCTAGGGAATATGTTGTTATTATGTTGAATAGTTGTATTTTACTGTGGGAGGTGTGTTAATGTTGATTTTGTTGTTGTTTTTGGTGTTGTACCGAGGGATATTCATTGGAGGGAGTTCTGTGGCAGTCAACACTTGAGTACATTATTGGGATTGGGTTTTCATATGATGATTGGGATATGATGGACCGTGCCAACCTATGACATATAGCATAGATGGGGGATGTGCCCTATAATATTCCCATGTTGACTACATTATGTGATAGGTGGTGTGTCAATACCTACACATTTTGATTGCCCATAGGGGAGACGATGGTAACACTAGAGGATGTATATCATATATTGTGATTGCCAGTTGTTGGAGAGTGAGTACGAGTTATGGCAATAGTAGATATTGAGCACAAGATGCACTTGGCTAGATGATATTTTACGGGGGCCTAGGTGTTGGCTGAGGCCCATATTAGTTTTAGATGTGATATTACAATTTAGGGTTCCGCAGTTGCGGAAGGTTATCTCAGTGGTGATAGGGTCATGTATAGTAGTGGAGGGAGGAGATGTCAACATATTGTATAAGATACATGACATATGTTAGTGGATAGAGGAGGATGGGATGAGACACACATGGGTGAGGTGTGTGTTGGCCCATTTATACAAGGATTTGTATCGGTTTATGCAGGATGAGAATGGTGGGGGTATATGTGTCACCACACTACTACATGTATGGGCATATGAGCATATAGTCGTATTGAGATTGGTTGCAGGGCTATGAGGAAAGTGGGCTTAACTTGAGATATTTTCTTAACACCCTGGGTTGATATCCATAGTAGGAAGATGGACATAGATAGTTTCAGAGCTCTAATAGATAGGATAGGGCCGAAGTCAGTGGTATGGATGCCATATTAGGATTATGGGGGATGGCTTGAGGATGCTATAGATGTTGCAATGTATTTGGAGGACCAAGTGGGTAGAGGATCAATTTCTAGGTGTGGCGGAGTTGTTTTTAGGTGGAAAGGGTATAAAGGTAATTTGGGATGGAATGCAGAACATGCCCCCATATCCATACATATGGTCAGTGCAGTTATTAGGGCCCCTACAAGCTGAGGTACTAGGCCAAGGCCCATAGCAGAGAATTTTATGCTACCAAGGTTGGATGAGGTAGTCCTAAGCAATAGTAGTTGTAGATAGAGATGACGCAGGGTTATACGGAGGATTATCGATCATGGTGGGTAGTGCATCAGTGGCTATTTTTATATCCAGTGTTCGCATAGTGTGCTATGGAGCTACCACCAGGAGGAGAAGGTGAGGGAGATGACCCTTAACCCTGTAGGGACAGTGATTTTGAGTAGATCGTAAGTATTTGTGATATTCTTAAAGTTGTGGCTCAATGAATTGTTTATGTTGTTTTGGTACATAGTTGAACTAATATGAGGGTTTTGTGTTGTGTTATCTAGGAGACACGTATTATTGGTCATTGATAGCAAACACATCGATCCACACATTGACATGAGAATGTGTCGAGTGATGTGTTATGCAGAGGGATACCAGAGCACATTGACAATATTGCAGGAAAGCATGCCAATTTGTTTGAGCCAGTAACCATAGTAGTCGCGACATGTACAATATTTATTTGGTGAGAGGGAAGAGGAATGGGAGGAGACTTGACATGCCCAAGAGGTGGTAGGTGGTGGTCCCTTGGCCTAGGACATGTTCATGTGATATGTAGATTTGTAGCGTCAATTCTTAGAGTAGAACATGGAGATTGCTATGTTATGTAGGTGGTCCATAGGGATCCAAAATGACTCTACTTCATCAAATCAATCAACACCAAGAAGTAAAAAGTAAAGAAAATGGAGAAAAAAAGGTTTTTTCTACATTTTAACAGAACTTCCGCTCTTTGCAGAACTGCCACCCAGCCCAGGTGGCGGTCCTGTAAATGCGTCCTGGCTAGGGCAGCGGTCCTGTGATCACCGGTCTGCGCAGGGCAGCGGTCTTATCACTTTTGATGAAAAACTAAAATGGAAGCATGAATGGACATGGATTTGAAGCGTTCAACTTTTTAAATTCCCTTCCATCACCTTTCCCATTCTCCAATGCATGGGAGGACATGGGAGAGGCTATAAATACCTGGGAGGGGCAAAGGAATGGATTATCGGAAGCAAAAAACTTCATGGGAGTAAGTGCAAGAGTTTCTAGTGCTGGAATTGAGTTGTAGAAGAAATATCTTGAGAATAGAATAGTCAATTAGTTGGGAGAAGTGTGAGACATTGTCAATTTCCTTTATCAATTATTGTAAAATTTGTATCTCCATAAATATTGAATTGGCCAATAAAACAAAAGGGAAGAAATAAAGTTTTCCCTTCCCGATTGGTTTTCCCTCTCGCTAGGGGTTTCAAGGATAAAAATCCTTGGCATGTGTGTGTTTAAATTCATTTCTCTCTGTAAATTCTTGTTCTAAAGCATAATTAAATCAGTCACTACCTCATCTATCATTTTCTATTTATAAGTAGAACAACAATTTTAAATTGTGGTTTGTAGAAGTTCTAAAGTTGAAGGTTTTACGAATCATTTTAGTATCAGAGCTAACAAGTATCCATGACTATGGTATTCATTCTTGTATTTGTATGACAGTGACAAGATGTAAAGGTGAAGAGGATTTTCCTTGCAATCCAACCATTTCTATGAAGAAGTGGAAACAGAGAATTTGGGGAAAATTGGAGGAAGAGAACATGGTCTGTATAATCGTTATGTTAAAGACCATGATGGACCATGATGGATAGGATGTTTAGAATACAAGAAGAACATTCGGATTTACAGATAATGGATTTTATTAAGCAAGAATCCATGGAATCATTGGTTCAAGGCCTAGCCAAAAAAAATTGAATAGGGAGAAGCCACGATGAGGAAGAATATGGGGAAGAGTGTGAAGAAGAGACTTCAATTACAAGAGAGAAGGTAAAATCTAATCATGTTCCCTTTAAAGTTGAAACAAAAGTTGAAATTAAGAGCTTTGAAGGAAAAGTAGATGTAGAATTCCTTGATAAATGGTTACAACAATTGGAAGTCTAGTTTAGCGTCCATAATGTCACTAAGGCACAGAGGATCACCTTTGCATGTCTCAAAATTAAGGGACATGCTCTGGTTTGGTTGGGAAACCCATCTAGCCACTTGTGAAAACAAGAAACGTCCTATTGTGAAATCTTAGTAAAAATTTAAATAATTACTTAGAGCTAACTTCTATCCTATTGGCCAAAATATTGACCAAATTGTAACATCCACTTTGTAAGACTTTAGAAATAAGGGAAAACAAAAATTTAGCACAATGTCCTATGTTCTAAATTAATATAATTTAGAACACACATTCCATTTCCAATACATCTCATAATAGAAAACCATATGCAACTTTAATGACTCGGTGAGACACCGATCTCTCATTCCATGACTCGGCATTAAACAAATCCCTCGTGTTAACTTAATAATGTGCATACTATGTATAATTAGTTCCTTTACCATTTTAGGGGTACCCAAGTGTTCTATCTAAGAAGCCTATCTAAATACCTGTTAGTGATATTCATTTGAAATATTGCATCTTAGAGTAGGTGACACAGGACAACACAACCAGTAACTTGTGATACTCTGGCCAAATTTTTAAACATGTCTATCATGTTTACATTCTAATACAGCATACTCATCGAAAGGAATATATCCTTCACCACACTTGTAATTTTATCTAGAATGGTCTATCTTGACTTCATTCAACTCAATCTGAGTCAAATTTACACACTAAATAAGGGCAGTAAGATGCACTAGTGTGGAGGACCTCTCGTGGTGACTAAGGATACATAGACATACTCAATTGACTTACGTAGATTGGGTGTGTCTAGTCACCCTAAGTCAACATGAGTTGACCACAACACTATCTCGTGTTTCTATTTTTTTTAAGGTGGAACTATGATTCAAACTTCCACTTATGTCAATCGAGTTAATCAAACTAAGTGGGGTGTTGAGGCATAGCATGTTGCATCATATTATCCTCGTAATGACCCATGTCATTATGAAGGTAAAATTTTACAGTTACTATGTTTTAACATCCAACTGAGTTTCCTCAACTAGACTAACATACTTAAGAATATATTAGTTTATTAACCCAATCAATTATTATCTTATAGTTTTAACGATAACAACACTTTTAAGGGTATATTAAGAATCATATAACCATAGAAGGTTACAAGATGTATTTTGCACAAAGGAAGGTATGAAAATTAAATCTACTTTCCTCATCACTATGAATTCAATATTATGTTTAAATTAATCTTATCTGTTTATTTCCATATATCATCATGTCTAAATTCATTATTATGAAACTGAGATCATTAAGTCTTCTTACTACAATTTTAGCTTGTAACAATCTGGTTGAAACTTTTACTTTAGACTTCATAATATTGATAGTATAAATATTTTTATTATCCTTTTTAAACATTCAAGTTTCAATTATAAAAATCAGCTTAAGGAGAACACAACCAACCATCCTCGTAATTTAATCATAACATCTAACAAGAAATCATATAAAACTCTTTGTTTGATTACAAAGAAGATATCATTTTTCTTTATCACGGACTAATGTCCTAATTATGAAAAACATATTTCATTTACTTAGTATAACAAGAATTCATACACATTTGTTGAGATGTGGAACTGAATTACTTCAGTTTAGCATGTTATATCAACTTGCTGGAAAATACAGTAACCAGCATCAGTTATGAAGGGACCTACATCGGTCACCAATGACTAGCATCGGTTACCTATGTGTGAGTGTTTTATTTAACTCATGGGAATTAGATCTAATTTTAGTATTAAAGCAGATCTATTAATTGTAATTACATGGCTAAGTGCCCTAAGTTTGTATAAGGTATTTATAAGCTAGAAATCTAGGGTTAGATGAGAGAATTAATTATTATTGTGAAAATAATTGTGAGAGAGAGAATTCTTGGAGAAGAAGGAGAATCTTGAGATAAATAAATTATTGTACATCTTGAGAGGTGTGGAAGATTGTATATGTTTTGAAATATTTGGATAATAGATTGGCTTGGTTTTTGGTGGATGTAGCCCACACTGGGTGAATCAAGTTAAATATGGTGTTGATTTATATCTCTTATTTTGTATATTTTTTCTAGTAGAATATTTGTTTTTATTGCATGTATGCTTAGATATGATATATTATCTATACAACCTTGTGCTAACCCCAGCAACTGGTATCAAATATTTTTTTGAGGGTTTTATATGTTGAAATATTTATTCATAGAGGGTTTTCTGATTGAGTGGGAGCTACAACAATGGTAGAAGAAAAAAAATACAAGGTAGAGAAGTTTGACAAATGAAATTATCAATTATGGAAGATGTAGATTGAGGATTATTTGTATCAAAGAGATTTTTACTTACCGTTGGATGAAAAGTCTAGACCTATGAAGGAAAATGATGAATAATGGAAGATTCTTGATAGAAAGGCTTTGGGATCTATAATATTGAGTCTGATAGCTTCTGCGGCTTCCAATATTACAGAAGAGACATCTATAGTAGATATAATGAAATCTCTTGCTAATTTATATGAAAAACCTAGTGCTTCAAATAAATTTTATTTGATGAAGAAACTATTTAGTTATAAGATGCATGAAGGTGGATCTACATCTAGTCATTTGAATGATTTCTGATCTATTGTAAATCATTTAAAATCGGTTAGTATTCCATTGATATGAAGTGAAAGAACTCTTATTCTTATGTTTTTTGCTTGATATTTCAGATAACTTAGTAATGATTGTTAATAATACAACATCTTCTAATAAAATTTTGAAGTTTGATGATGTGGTTAGTCTAATCTTGAATGAAGAAATTTGTAAGAAAAGTACAGAGGAATCATCATCTGGGAATGCTTTGAATGTAGAAACAGAGGCAGATAGAAGGAGAGATCAAAGAGTAAGAATAATGGAAAAACAAAGTCAAGGAATAGCATATCTTAATCCAGAGGTAAGGGAATTACCTATTGGAATTGTGGAAAGAAAGGACATGCAAAGAAAGATAGTTGGTCAAAGGATAAAAAGAACCAACACCTAAACAAAGGTTAAGAGTCAAATAAAAATAAAAATATTGCAGAAAAGGTAATGCAAGATTCTCTTACTCTTTATTTGGATAATAGAATAGAATCGTGGGTTTTAGATTCAGGAGCTTCTTTCAATGCAACCCCTAATAAGGGTTATTTCAAAAATTATGTACAGGGAAATTTCGGGCATGTTTATTTGGGTGATGATGAACCTTACAGTATTACTGGTAAAGGGGAAGTTCATCTGAAATTACAGAATGGAAATAAATGGGTATTGAAAGATGTGGCATGTTTCAAGCCTCAAGAGGAATCTTATTTATGTAGTGCAACTAGGTGAAGTTGGTTGCATGGTTACATTCATAGAAAACTCTTAGAAAGTCATCAAGGGTGCCTTTTTTGTTGCAAGAGACAAGAAGGTAGGAACATTATATTTATCTACCTATGTTGCTGATTCCTTTTCTATTTTATCTACTTCATATTCAGATGCATGCATGTGGCATAATCGGTTGGGCCATATGAGTCAAAAATGAATGCAGATCTTAAAGGCTAAGGGTAATTTATCAGATTTGAAAGATTTAGATCTTGATTTCTATGACCATTGCATCTTTGGAAAGCAAAAGAGAGTGAGATTTCTTAAAGTTGGGCCAACTAAGGAGTAGAAATTGGAGCTTTTACACTCAGATGTGTGGGGACCAGCTCAGGTATTTTCTCATGGAGGATCCCAATATTATATTACTTTCATTGATGATGTTACAAGAAAGGTATGGTTTTATTGTATTAAACATAAATTTGATATTTTTGAGACTTCTAAAAGATGGAAATTCCTTGTTGAGAAAGAATCAAATTCAAATTTAAAGTGTCTTAGATCTGCTAATGGTGGTGAATATTGTAGTAAGGATTTCAATGATTACTCTTTAGTGAATGGAATACGTAGAGAAAGGATTGTTCCAAGAACACCACAAGAGAATGGTGTTGCAGAAAGAATGAACAAGACAATCATGGAACATGCTAGAAGTATGAGGATACATGTTGGATTGCCCTTGCAGTTTTGGGTAGAAGCATTTGATACATCAGTTTATTTGATTAACCATGGGCATTCAAGTTCACTAGATGGAGTAATACCAGAGGAATCTTAGACCGGAAAAGAATTAGATCTTTCTTTTCTTAATTTGTTTGGTTCAGAAGCTTTTGTGCATATTGATAAGGAAAATAGAAAAAAGTTGGATGCAAAATCCAAGATATGCACTTTCATTGGTTATGGATTTGGTGATTTTGGATTCTGATTTTGGGATTTAGAGAATTCTAAAATTATTAGGAGTTGTGACATTGAATGGAATGAAAAGATAATGTACATGGATCACATTTTTGTACCCAAGGATGAATCGATTGAGAAGTTTGTGAATGAAAATGAACTCTCATATCTAAAACTCATACCTACAGGGTTACAGAGTAACTGGTGTTGGTTGACCCGTGACTGGCATCAGTCAACTAAACCAATATCAGTTACAGAAGAGCCAAACCAGCATTAGTTAGCATAACTGGTGTTCTCTACATGTGACTAGCTTCAATCACTTTCAGAATTGGAAAGAAATGTCCAGGAGGTCCAAAATGAACCTCCGGTACCCCAAACTCCTGTGATAAGGTCTCAAAGGGTAAGTAAACCTCCAGAAAGATGTATACCTTCTCTATCTTATTTATTATTGACTGAAAGCAATGTATGATGAGACCCACGTTCAGTGGGAGCATGGCATGGATGAGGAAATAGACTCCTTGGAACAAAACTAGACTTGGGATTTGGTTAATTTCTAGCAAGTAAGAGGACATTGCAGAACAAATGGGTTTATAGGATCAAGGAAGAAGAGGGTGGATAGAAAAGGTACAAGGTAAGGATTTTAATAAAGGGATTTACACAGAAAGTAGGTATTGACTTTGATGAAATATTTTCTCTTGTTGTTAAAATGACTTCCATACTTATTGTATTGAGTATAATTGTAGTAGATGATTTTCATTTAGAGAAACTAGATGTGAAGATGAATTTCTTTCATGGTGATTTGGAAGAAGAGATTTATATGCAGTTGTCACTTGGTTATAAATTCAAGGGTAAGGAGAAATTAGTGTGCAGGTTGAAAAAGATCCTATATGGGCTCAAGCAAGCTCCAAGGAAATGGTACATGAGGTTTGATAGTTTTATGCGTGAGCATGGTTACTTGAGATGTGAATTTGACCATTTTTTTTTATTTCGAGAAAAAAAAAGAAATTGTATTTGTCTCAGGAGGATTATATCTACCGGATGTTAGAAAGGTTCAAGATGCAAAATGCAAAACCTGTTAGTACACCTATGGTTGGACACTTCAAATTGAGAAAGTATCAGTGTCCTTTATCACATGAGGAGATCAAATACATGACATGAGTGTCATATGCTTCAGCAGTTAGGAGTCTCATGTATGTTATGGTTTATACTAGACCATATGTTGCACAGGTTGTGAGAGTTTCAAGTAGATGTATGGCCAATCCAGGTAAAGAGCATTGGAAAGTAGTCAAATGAATACTCAGGTATTTGAGAGGAACATCTAGCATGCAATTATACTATGGAGGTTCAGATATTTCATTATGTGTCTATGTTGATTCAGATATTGCTGGAGATCTGGATGGTAGGAGGAGCACTACTAAATATATTTTCACAGGAGGTGGGACGTTAGTTAGCTGGATTTCAAGATTACAGAAGGTTGTGGTTTTGTCTACTACAGAGGTAGAGTATGTTGTAACTAAAAAGGATACCAAGGAGATGATATGGATGAGTAGGTTCATGAAAGAGTTGGGAAATGAGAAAGATGATTGCAAATTGTTTAGTGACAGTTAGAGTGCAATTCATTTGGCAAAGAGCTCAGTGTTTCATTCAAGAATGAAACAAATTCAGTTGAGGTATCACTTCATATGACAATATTGGAGGATGGACAATTGAATTTGGAAAATATTCATACAAGTGAGAACCCTACGGATATGATAAAAAAGTTGTTAGCAAAGGAGAAGTTGAAGCTACACTTCACTTCTGTTAGTCTTCAAGTTTGAGACTTGAAGAGGAAGAAACAAAGCTAAGGAAGGATCCAAGAATGACGTTGTACAGGTATGGTGCAGTAATTAATCTCCAAGTGGGAGATTGTTGAGTTATGGAGCTCAATTACTTCAGATTAGCATGTAGTATGAAACTTGATGGGAAACACAGTAACCAACATCGGTCAGGCAAGGAGGAAATGACATTGGCTAGGGTAACCAGCGTTAATTACCTATGTGTGGATGTTTTAATTAACTCTCAGAAATTAGATCTATTTTTAGTGTTAAAGTAGATCTATTTATTGTAATTGCATGGCTAAGTTCCCTAAGTTTGTATATGCCTATATAAACATGAAATTTAGGGTTTAGAAGTAAGAATTAAGAAGAACTTATAAAAGTTGATTATTATTGTGAGAATACTTGTGAGAGAGAATTCCTGGAGAAGAATAAAAAACATGAGAGAAAGAAATTATTGTACATCTGAGAGGTGTGGAAGATTGTAAATCTTCATTGTATATCTTGTGAAAGCTTTGGATAATATATTGGTTTATTTCTTGGTTGACGTAGCCCACACTGGGAGAACCACATTAAATCTAGTGTTGATTTATATCTCTTGTTTTTTATATTTCTTCTGATAGAATATCCACTTTTATTTGCATGTGTGCTTGTTGGCTAGATTTTCTGCATAGCGGAAAACCTAGGCAGTCATGAGATAAATCTCCTTCATTTACTGGTGAGGCTCCCGTGTAAGATTTTGTCAGTTATATATCCTAATATCTATTTGTGTGTATTACTTTAACCATGTAAATCATGAACCATAGCTATACGGTTTTGCAGCAAGTAAGTAGCTATAAAAGAAAGGAAAAATATCCATAAGAGGAAAATAATAGGAAATAGGGAAAGGAGAGAGGATGTGCAACCCAAGCAATAGTTTACAGAGTTGATTGCATACACATAGATTAAAACAAATACATCATTAAGCACATAATTCAAAGCAAAGAAAACTTTTAAATCTAGATCTAAAATAATGCAAAGTTTATGAACAGGTATAAAAAGAAAGTAAGAAGTAAAATACACGGTTGACAAAAAATTCTCCAGAAATCCTTCTATATTCCTCTGCTGGCAAAAATTAGGGGATTCAATACAAATTCTGGAACACAAGAATGTTGATTATAAATTCGGATCCCTTAACCCATAGGTTCTTCCTCTACTTATAGCACATAGAGGGGAAATTACAAATGGGAGACTATAACTGAACTAGATCATAAACAAGAAGTAAAGAGAACATCTGGTAATCATCTTCCTTTAATTCCTCTCTTAGTGACATGCATCAAGAGTTCAAGTCAAAATTATGCACATCTGTCACTTAACTCAAAGAGTCATTCCAAATAACTTAAAATAATGGTTTTCTAACCAATAACTTTTAAGTTTACAATTACATTCGGGAACATAAGAAATAAGAGAAGAAAGAAAAGAAGGAAGATCTACTAGCTATAACTTCTACACTTTCTTTTTGTTTTGATACTGAATATACTTTTCGAACATATAGTTCAGCAATTTCCCATCTGTGTTAGCCACAACTTCTTTCTCTATCTTGAATTATAGCAATCCTTCGCTCAAAATTTTGATGTTTGCTTCCACCTCCTTCAAACTAGGTCCGAACTTCTTAATTTCTAATTACAACGTTACCATCTTACTGATTAAATTCATCATGACAGGCCTAACAGCCTCATCAATCCTCTCTTGAATCATCATAAGAGAGCCTTCCCGGGAATCAAGAACTTTTTTGGGAATGGCCCTTTTGTATGAAGAAATGTTCCCAGCCACTTCCTCATTGGTGAAAGCACTTACATTGCTTGACAGTGATGATACCATATCTTAAAGCACCTGCATTCGTTTCAACATAATTATTAATATCTCCAAGTGGAAAGAGACTGTGAATTCAAGTTGCTTCCCCTTTTAAACCGATCCATCAGGCACAATTTGTTCTACAATCAAAACCTCCTTCGGCAACTTATTTATCTCAACCAAAGTGCCTAGGTTACTTTTAGCCACTATATTCATATCTACCATGCTTGTCACCATTTTCTTCATCTAAACTAATGCATCCTTCATAACCTTTAGACAAGCTGACACCTCCCTGAGTTGTACAAAAGCTTGGCGAATGATTAGGCTCTTCCATTCATCGATGGCTCTAACTTGGTTACCTGCATTTTCCACTTCCTGCATCAGATGATCACTCACCTGCTCATGTGCTGAAATTGGCTGAGAGAAAGGTTTGGAAACCTTAGCAATGATCTCATACAACTGGGAAACCTAATTTTGAAGTTTATATTTTTCTACCTTCTCTTTATCAAGCTTAACGAATAAAGCATTTATCAATGTTTGCATGTATTGCTTTAATCCTTCAGTAGTGGTTTGACCTATCGACACTTTGATCACTATTATATATGTTGTCATAATCTCACTCTTCTACTTTCCCTCTGTTGGAACTGATACCTCAACAAAAAATTTCCCCGATTCTTCAATAATCAACCTAGAATTCACCTTAGAAACTTTAGTTTTTCTATCTTTTCCACCCAAACTCAGGAGCAGTTGAAAGTCATGTTCCTCCAGATTGATCTCCTCTCTAGCTTCTGGGATTGACTACGAAGCAAACCACTTTGAGAAATTTCTTCTTAGAGAATGAGAATTCTTTGAATGCACCACCATCTCATGCTCTAGTTCCTCTCTATCCAAATTTTCTATAGTGTCATGACTGCCATCTTCTGAATTGTCCAAAGACAATTCCCTTTGAAACTATGCCATTTGCAACTTTAACTTTTCTTCAGAAAGAGGTGAAGATCGGAGTGGGTGAGGATAGCACACAAGGAATGGTAATATCTTGTTAAGATTCATAGGCTAGTGAAGTGTGGTAAGTTGACGTTGGAGAAGTCAGAACTAGCACCATAGCCGTAGAAGTGACCTTTTCCTGCGTATGAGCCTTTTTGTGCACTTTAAGCTTTTTAGGACTTCTACTACTTTCCCCATCGTGCTTCCTTTTGATAGAGTCTCTTGCACTAATTTTTCCTGTGATCTGATTATCAAAACTCCATCAAGGAAATATCCCTTTGTTAACAACTAGTTCGAGGTGTTGACCAGAACCGCAACAGATCTTTCCTTGATCATGTGGAAGCCACCAATTTCTCCTGAAGATCAGCTCTATCCCCTCCCATCTGGTGGTATGAGTCAAGTAACATAGGCCCATAGTCTATGAGATCCGAAGGTATCCATGCTAATCCATAATCAAACACTTGTCATGTCGATAACCTACTAAAGTCTTTCTTTTTGACTTAGTACTCGCTTCTGCACTTCATCCAGAAGTCTTCTAATGAAGGCACATGTGAGTATTCCTGGGATATTTTCTTCCTTGCTACCCCATATGGATCAAAGTTTAGCCGTGCTGGGAAGAACTCCTGCTCACACTCAGAGAACATCTCAACTTCAATTCCTTTGGCTTTGTGAATGCTCTGACAGTTATAATAGCCCACTGTGATCGGAAAGAATCCTGTAGACTTGTGCCGCTTTGATTGTAGGTCATGTATCTCTACGAGCTTTCTGCACAACTCCATGATGACCAATTTGTTTCCTGGATATCTGGGCAACTTGACTGGTTCTCCTGAAAATCCAGCTCCCCTGAGGTATGTGAAGTCTACAAACTGGATGAAGATACAACCATGCTGGGATACAACTTCCCAAGCTTCCTTGCTCACCCTATTGGTCTTTAGATCACTGTTCATCTTACAAATGAATTTGTAGAAGAATCCATCGTTGAACACCTTGTAATCTTTATTGCATTCAAGAAATGTTAGTTGCGGATAACACTCAAAAATAAGATCCTTGGAGAGTATGCCCTATCTATCCAGCTTAGAAAAGATACCCTGTGAGGCAGCTGCATATACCAAGTAGGAAGTCATCTTGAAGATGTATGTCCACCTCACACTTCAGAGCTGCTCACCAATGTTGTCACTGATGATCTCCACCCAATTGATTATGTAATCTTATTTGTTGATCTCAATGGTCCCGATGAAGGCATACACCCATGAGTGGAAGTTGTGAGTGTTAGCTTCTCCATTTATCTTGCATAGAAATTTGGTAATAGCATCCACTTCCTGCACCAGATTGGATCGTGGAAGAGCCCTCAGGAACTTTGATGGATATTTGAGATTCTTCATATGCCTGATGTTCATTATGCCCACACAATCTACATTGTGCTTCTCCCATCTATTGTCGGCGTCCAACATGTTGATTGTAGTCACCACCGATCGTGTTTTAATCTTCAAAAAATAATTGATAAATTGTGCATGCACCCAGATGATTGTCTTCCTTGCAGCATCCTAGATTGATCTGGATAGTGGATGGTATGACCTTGCATGCTCCATGATGAATTCAAGCAACTGAGCTATGACTGGGAATGTTGAAGCTTGAATGATTCCACTGCTCTTTACTGCCCGTATGAGAGATGTCTTTCCATCCCTGGATCTGTCAATCAATTCAGAGAGGGGTTCAGGGCCTATATTTGTATCACCAATATCAGCAAATCTGGAAGTAATGCATGATTCCGTTGATCCTTGTCTTTCATCCTGCTTTGTCATGGTCGGAGCAATCTTTGTCTAAGCAACTCTTTTTCTTTGTATTCTGCCAGAATTCTTTGTAATTGGTGCAGATCTGGGAATTTCTTCATATTTAGAAGATATATTCAATGTATCTAACATTAATTTGAGCTCCCTTTCACTTATATAAGCACCTGTAATGAATACCTCTAATTAATTCAAACAAAGATGAAATCCAGAGCATGAACACTTGATTTTTATCACAAAAATCTACATATAAACCCCGCTACCCTAAAATTTGAGGCTTTGCTTGCATGCAAAGCAAGCATAAATATTTTTAACTTCACCTGAGAACTTATACCAACATGCAGATAATTAACAATGCTTAAATAAAACTCCTTCAACCCTAGGTGTCAAACTTTGAAGCTTTCCGGAAATGAAAAACACTTTTTTGATGCAAAAATTCTCCTTCCTTGGGCGCAAAAATTGTCCAGGCTGCAATCCTTTGCTAAAAGAATTAATTCCTTATTTACTATGGCAGCCCATGCTTATATAACTCTCAACATTCTCTTTTTTAATAATTTCCCCTCCTATTCCTAGCAATTAATTAATAAACAACGATGCTTATTCACCCAAATTGGGCACCTATTTTTGCATGTTGCTAGCTTCCATTAAATAAATTCTATGTATTTATTTTTAGCATGCTACCTTCAGTTCACTTTGGCTTATCCTCATGCATTGACTTTCTATTTATCCTAGGCATCAAAATTAGGAATAAAAGCAATTAATAAATGTCATTAAAAACATTATTTAATGCCCAAAGGGGTCGCACTTTTTAGCATGGGTGATTTCTAAATTTAAGAAGTCAACTTTGATGGGATTATTCACCATGCACTGCAGCTCTAAAATCTCTTCATTCACTTAAGTTGTTTAACTTCCACAATGGGAATTTTTACCCTGCAAGGCAGGTAATAAATTCTCATCTGCATACCACTTCTAATTTTCCCACTCCAGCTTAAGTGACTTTCCAAAAAGTGTGGCTTGCATTAAAATTATCCTCCTCTGAAAAAGTGCGACCTGTTTGGTTGAATAAATCCTTATGATGGGAAACATTAGCCTGCTAGGTAGGCAAAAAATCCCATTGGTGCTTTAAGTGATTTTTCTTTATTTTATAATGTGAATTTTCACCCTGCAAGGCAGGTAAGAAATTCCCGCCTTCCTGTCACCTCTAATTTTCCCATCGTAACTTAAGTGACTTTGACTTCATGGGAATTTTCACCTTGCAAGGAAGGTAATAAATTCCCACTTGCTTGCTACTACCAAAAATCCCACTGCAGCTTAAACCTATTCATTCCTAAAAAGCACGACTTGCCTGGGAGAGGCTTTTTGTGCATGACTTCATCATTTTCGGTTAGAAGCTTGCATTTTGAGGTTGATTCCTTATGGCACTGTGTTGATAGATGATCTCCAGATGCTTCAGGAAATTAAACAAACTATATTGGTGAAAGAATTGACCTAGGGGAATTTCACAGAGAAACTGAGGAGAAAACCAAAGAAAAACGCAAAAGAAATAAATAAAAGTGAAAAATGTTGCCAGAAGTTGCAGATAATGCCCAGGATTCATTCCTGGTGAAAACCCTAATGAGGCAATTGAATATTGGCATGAAAAATTGTAGAAGGACTCAACCAGAGCACAATTTACTTCAAACAGGGTAATATTTATTCAATAAATAATTAAATAAAAATTTCCCTCAGACAAAACTTGGTGGAGGGATAAAATGAGTTTGGGCATCTGGGTATTTGTCAAAATTGTCTCATATGATACACCGGGAATATCCTAACATAATATAGACATATTCTAGCAATAAAAACAAAAAAGACCCGTTATTTTAAAAGTACATTTTTTTTTAAATGGGTAGTCCCAGATTTCAGGGTGAAATCTGGGGACACCAGTGCTTAGATCTGATATATTATCTGTACAACCGGTGTGTTAACCCCAACAATAAAAACTATGCTAACCACTAGGGTATAAAAGAGGATCCAAAAGCAAAATGTTCGAAACGTCAGGTTCACCAAAATGATTAACTAAAAATAAGGGTTTTTTTAGCTATTTATAAGTTAATCTAAATAGAAACTAAGTGCTATATTGAAGTGTTAGATCTAAATATTTTGCTTTAATATTTGAATGGATTGAAATAATGGAAATAAGAGGGATATGGTACTAACCTTGAATCAACTTACCTCACTATGTGCTGGATTGTAGCAGACTGGTATGCAGATTGGGAAAGTTGTGACTGAGTTGCTTCAAGAAGGGTAGGAGCTGACTATTTTCCTGTATTGAGGTGCCTAGGAGGATACTGGGGTGCCCCGAGGTGCCTTGGTTTGTAATCTAGGCATTGTAGACTACAGAAAAGCTCAGAACTTGAATTTGGTAGTGTCACAATATATCTAAAATACCTTCGCTCTTATCGCATGGGTGTCGTAGTAATATCACCTATTTCACTGTGAATATTACCTGCAAAACCCTATCCAAAGCATCAATTCCTAAAAAATAAAAATGCATATGAATAGGATGGACTAGCCTCAACTGCCAAACTAGTGACCTTATAATTGAGCACTGCACTACATTTTGGACCCAATGTAGTTCTATGTGCATGTGTGTTCAATTTTGTGCCTAGGTTGCCCAAGTGTCGATGACACGGTAATAGGGGGCAATAAGTAGATGTAAAATGTAAATGGTGGATGGAATGGAAAAAATACAACCCTTTCCCCCTATGCTTGTGTGTGATGTAGATGTAGAAGATTCCTAAATACAGTCCCTTACCTTAGTAGATAGTTTCCCTTGATAGTGAGATGTCCGCCCATAATATAGTGAGTATGCTATGTTTATATATGGATCTCTTGTTCAAATTTTGATATTAGTGACCCGAAACTGCCGACTATGACCTAGGAGAATACACAAGGTAACCGTTAGGACTGACTGCGAAAAAATAAATTAAGACCACAAATAACGATGACATGGGCAGCTAAAATCATGGAATGGGGTGCCTTGGGGTGCCCCAGTGCAACCATAGGCTCCCCAACATAGACCTAAAGATGATAACTGAGAAAATTACGACACCCAAGACACCCTAAAAGATGCCCAAAATTACAGAGACAAATGACGACTGAACTAGACAAACAACCATGACACCTGACTAACTGACAACAAGACCCAATGATGGGTCACTAATGAATACTTTTATTACGTAAGATCCATATATAAAATAACATACCCGACGGTATTAATGTAATAGTAAGTGCGTGATTTTTTGACTACACATACTTATACACATTTTTATCTGATTTATCATATACAAAAGTTTGACTACTTTCTTTCTCTTCTTTTGCAAGTCCATCCTTACAAAAAAATAGCAACCACAAGCTACAACAACACGTTACAATGCACATGATTCACCCCTATGGTCCATTTCCCTTTCCTAGTCTCCACGCTTCACTTTAATCACTTCATGCTTCATTTGTCCACTTGGCACGATATTCACTAAACTCTCTACGGGATCATAAGGTATGCATCTCTTATCTGCTTTATGTTATCAAGTATTCACTCAATAACATAAAGTGGGGGAAAATGTAGACACAAAATCACGCACTTGGGTACATTTATAGGTCCGAAAAGCATGTTAGGATTTGCATGATTCCTAAGCAAGAAAACTAGTGGTTAACAACTATCTTTGGCATCTTTTCTTTGTCTATCGCTTTCTATTTGGTTTTACACGCCCTAGACATACTAGTCAGAACTTAAATTATTTATCTTTTATAGCTTCAAACATCAGTGCCCAACTAGGACAACAGTGCCCAAGCGCTCCTGTCCCTTCTGGGCACCCCTAACCCTTTCTTACCTTACTCACTCTTTTTGGGTCTCTTTTATTTTTTGGGCATCTTTTTCACTTATAGGTCAACTTTTCAATTGTCAATTACGAAATTCAAATAAGGGAATCATAGTTTTGTCTTCAAAATGAAGGACCAAGAACTAAGCATTACTATCATCACCTAAGCTTGCATTTCAAAGGCACTAAAGTACTTCAAAGGAATCCATCTAGCATCAATTCACAGGACAAGGGTTACATACTTTTGCATACACAACATAGGAAGGGGAAGTATATTCTATTTGATCCACACATAATATTACATTGTTATATTCTACCTACAACCCGCTATCATTTGTGTAACTTACACAAGGGCATCCTAGGGCACTATTTCTACACGCACTTACTAGAACTACATGAATTCTGAGATGTAGTGCAATGCTCGGTTATAAGTTCACTCTTTGCGCGACCACTGAGGTCATTCTGACTCCCCATTTTTTATTTTCCATTTTAGGTTTGATGTGGTTTGTGGGTATGCACAGGTGAACTTATTTCTAGTAGGTTATAGGTATCTTCAGCAATCAAGGAGAAAATATAAGGTGATAAAAAAGAATCAACAATGAAACCCCTGTGACATAGAAGAAAGTAGATCCTGAGCTTATACACAGTCACCAACACCCAAATCTTGTCACCAGTTCCTAAGCACCTTTTCCCTACATTAGGCGCCCCTGTCTGGCTCTTTCCTGAGTTCCAAAATTTATAGTGAGTAATAACAAACCTGTTTACAACCTATTCATCACTTTTACCTACCCAGATCACTTCTTATCCACTCAGAAATCAGCCAAGTCTTCTTATTTCTCCTTATTTCTTAGGGTTTTACATTGCATATGCTTGTTTACTTGTGTCATTACTATATTTTAGTATTTATATATTATTTTTTACAATAGTTACTCTACAACCAGATTTATTTAATTCAAATTAAATTAAGTCACACGGAAGAATTGAAATATATGCCCAAAATTTATCTATCCAACAGTTCGAAAGCATACATATAAGATTATAAAGTATGGACATAAGTATTTTTTTTGCTTCATACATGCATGAAAAACAAAATTAAACAAGTGAAGTTAGAATGATTTTTTAAAAATCCACAACATATTGTGGAAGTTTTTTTACAGGAAGGGAAAAAAGTAAAGGGAAAGGAGTATTAGAGCTATAAACAACCTATTTATGTATTGGGCTATAGTATGTGATTGGCAGGCTAACAGCCTCCTCGTTGACCTTCTATTTACCAGGATTTGTATCAGATTGTCTTTAGTTCGTCATCCATTTCAACTTCGTCAGGGTCCTCATCTTCAGATAACTGCAAGAGGTAAGTCTCTTACATTTGAAGGGCATTCAACATATAGTCATTATAAAATGGACACAACAACAACATCGAATGAATTTAAATATGGTTGTACTTGAGGTTCAGGCATCGTTATGGGAAGATTATTTGTTTCCTTTTGGGTTACCTTTTTCTGTATTTTTCTTTGTTTTAGCATCTGTGGGAAAGAAGTAACAAATATCAATATGTGTAAGGGAAGCACACATCAAGCAATAAGCATGAAAACATTTCATAAAAAGTTAAGTGCAGAAGATGCACGTCGACTGCAAAGCAAAAAATGTGTGAAAACATGGAAAATGAAGAGAGGGATGTGTAAGCACACCAAAACACTTCAGGAAAGGGAATAAGGCATACATAATGTGTCAATGTCAAAGGATGTGGTTCAGAAGGTTTGGAGGCATTCTTCTTGTTATTTTTTTTCAAACATATGTACCATCCAGTATTTTTACGTACAGTTCAAATGGAAAAGATGGAGATATGCATAGGTATTCCAAGGAACAAACTCTAGAAATTGTAGCGAAGGTCAATCCTTGGCATTCTGTGCCACCAATATCTATAGTTACTTTTGGCAAGCCCTGGGATTTGTGGATGGTCAGAGCCCATGCCATTTTCAATGGTATTTGGTGATACGAACCATGAGAAATATGGACAATTGGAACACATTTTGGGTGTGCATGGTCCCATGATGGACCAAGGAATTTTCAGAACTTGATAATAATTGGTAGCGGCAGGTCAGGCAGTTTTACACCAAGGATGTATAAAATGTCAACAACTTGACCAAGCACATCATTTACAAGTCCTTTTAAAACCTGTAGATTAGAGGTTAGCATAACTTGTTGACCACTACATAAGAGGATTTTGGATTTGAGTTGTTCTTCATCCGATTCTAATGAAATACCTTATTTGGTTTTGATGGTGATGCTACAAGCTACGGGCACACCAAGAGACTGTAACATGTACATATTATGATAGAGGATTGTGTCATTTGTTGCGTACAAATGGATTGAAGACTCAAAAGTTTTATGTTTTTTAGCTAACAATAATGCTCTTATACGTGACATTAGAATATTCCAATCCTCTATTTTAGGTTTTACATTCCTCAAGTTTGACAAAAGATTCTAGAAATTGATTTGACCAGGAATTTCACATTGTTGTCTAAAGTTTGTTTCCAAGTTGAGTATTGTGGTGAAGGAATGCCAAAGGGAGTTTCCATAAGATTTTCCTGCATACAAAGATATATACATCACATGCGACAACTGGCTAAGGTCCCTAATAAGAATGATGGACCACCCACCGAACATTTAATTCTTATATTGAGGGAATGCTTGGTGAAGGCATTCATCAATATGTGCCAAAAATTTTGGCCTAACAAAACTCATTTCATCTATTAAAATGTGGATGATACTCTTCAAATTTTTTTAAAAAGATGCAAGTTATTGGGCCTCAAGTAGTTTTATATTATTTACGGGTATTCATAGGTCATCATGCATAGTGGAAGCATTTATATTGAAAGCCACAACCCCTGTTGGTGCCAACAATAGTAGTGGGGATGATTCCATATGTGAATAAGAGTTTAGTGCCATTTTGGCCTTGTTGATGAGGAATGATTTTCCCATTCTTGTAATGCCTTGAATTATCATTTTTAATGGGGACAGGTGAGAATGGAGATTGTAGTGCTGGACAATCATGACATAAGCTATGTTTTTTTCTATAGAGAAAGTATTTGTTGTAAGAGGGCCACCTATAGCAATTGGATTGATGTGGTGGTTTGCATGGTTGAAGTCTATAAAGGAGGTTGTTGTTTCCTGCAATGAGAGGGGCACATCTATGATAATCCAAGTGTGGTTAATGTCAATGTCGTGATATCCAAGTATACCAATGTTTGTTCTTTCAATGCATCCTTCAGGGTGAAGCTGAGGCAACAACTTCCACTCATTTTCTTCAACTGAATCTTGACCATGACATTCATCTTCTGAAGATTCTTTGGCACTAGACCCTTTAGATTCTAATGGAGCTCTTTCAACATGTCAGGGAAAATATTTATTGTTTATAGCCTCTCAATTAACAATAATCTTTTACCCACCTAGGCCAATCTCGATAAGAATATCTCAAAACAACTTGTACAAGAACAACTCGGTGAAACAAAAAGTTTCAAACGATTCAAAGTCCCAGGTGAAATGTTAAAGAACTGGGAGATGAATCAAACTATTGCTGATATCTCCCATTTTTTCCATTTTTATTTTATGTGAGAGTTGTCATAGGACCAATATTTAGCAGCTTCAATAAGGCACAAGCCTTCATGATGGGGAGGACAACCAATGTATGCATTAACAAAATTAGAAGTATTTTGTGCCTCCGTCAAACCTTGTGAGACCCAGCGTAAAATTTTCCTTCCTACATTCAACAAGATAAAGGAACAACTGCAAACAACAAGCAGAAAATTTTCAACATGTGCCATGTTTCATGGGGACTAATGTCACGCTCAACAACACTTTCCATGAGCACCTTTTGGTACGCTATTCTGGCATGATCTACAAAATCAGAGCTTTTAGAAATTCTAGCAATAAGTTGTTGATAGGTTTCAGAGCGATGCTCCACTTTAGAGGTATATTGTGTAATATATTTTAAAATTTCATGTCTCGATAAAATAGGATAACAATAAAAATTTGCATGTCAAATGGAAAACATGTCATGATTATGTGTGTTTAATCTCTCATCATTCCAGGAGGGTATGTATTTTTTCTTCCCAACTCATCAACATAAAGCAAGGTTTTTGTTTACAGGGGCCGCGAGGTGTGGTAACGACATTAAAGTTCAAAGCCTTTTTTTCACAAACAAGTTCGTTCACTACATTTTGTATGCCTTTGAAAGTGATTCACTAGGTCCTCATAATCTCGAATGGAGTCAGATGAAAGTATTGAATCAGTATCCAACAAGAAAGGGTCATCCTGAATCAGTTTTCCCTTGTGTTCCTGTTGGTTGTCAAATTAGAAATTTATGGAAAGCAACAGTCAAGGGAAAGAAAGTCCCTCCTCTTTAATGGGAGAGGTTCCCTTATTGAAAGCAAACAACACAACTATTTACAAATGTACAACTTCCAACTTTGATGAGGAATTCTGATATCATGAAAGTGTTTTGATGCCAAGATAGATTATCAATACACAAGAACAAAAGAACTAAGGGAGAGAAAAGGTAGAATAGCACTTTCCAGGAAGTATAGATAGCAAAATAGCTCCTTATAAATGTTGAGCAAGGATAATACATAGAACATAATCATTCATATTAAAACCACTAGATGTTATCTTGCAGACACAAAGTTCCAGAGATGACATCCATAAGAATACAAAGCTTCTTCATGTAAAAATAGATTAATGATTCAACAACCTTAGATAGGTAAGAGAGAATAAATAAATGCAGATAGAAATAAGAAGGGAAAATCTTCTGTATTGATAGCTTTAAGTCCTTTTACAGTTTCAGAAAATATCAGAGTTCCAACCCCTTTGGAATGGCAAGGAGAGCTCAATATATAGCTTACAAAGTGGTTACATTTAGTAACTGTTTCTTTTAATCAAAAGATTAATTAACGAAATGCACAATACAAAGTCCTTCATTAAATTACAAGGAGATCGACACTAAAAATAGAATAATGGAGAGCAAGAAATAGAGACATCTGATTATGGCTGAGGAGGGGCCACTAATTTGAGGATTTGATGCCTGAATCTTTTCAAAGCTTCTGTTATCTCCATGCCTCTTGGAATTGTTGTGTTGGAAGTAGCATGTGTCCACGTGGCTAGACATTTCTTTGTATCTTTATCAAACTCGGTATGCTCCAGATATTCTTTATTTGCCTCAGTAATAGCTGAATAAAGAGAGCAAATGTATTTCATCTTCTCCTTAGTAAATGAATCTTCTTTGAATAGGTTTCCCTTGACAAAGATTCTAAACTGAGTCTTGATTTCTTGAAGAGAAAAGGAAACACCTCTAGTTTCATCCTGAAGATGGCAGTGGATATCCTTGAAGGTAGATAAAACACAAGTTTTAAAGGACTCCCCTTTTTGCCACACATTCCTCAATTCTCCCAATGCTTTCTCCAAAACCTTTATCTTCCACTCAATGCTGAAAATCCATGTCCTTAACAAGTTATTCTTTGCATCATCAAACACATTGTTGGCCAACAGGATCTTCTCATCAATTTGGCCCATTAGACGGAGGTCTATAATACATCCACTCCAGACCTTTAGTTCCTTATCCATGGCTTTAATTGAGGAAGTGAGTTTTTGTTGAAATATTGATCACCTTCTCCTTGGTTTTGAAGGATTCCTCAATGAAATCCAAACTTGTTATATTCATGTCATCCACCATGGCCTCAACATCCTTCCCATAAACATAATAGTTATGTATGTCTTTGATGCTTTGAACCTCATCCTGATTGAGAACCATGGGAGGTGGGAGAGTAGCCAATGGAGATGGATCCAAAACTTTATCTTTTGTTAATAATGATCTGATAATGTTGGAAAGAACTTGGTTCTGTTCTTCCAACTACTCCATGGTTTGCTTGTCTTTCTCAACCCATTTAATAACCTTAGTGACAGTTTCCTGAAGGTTATGAACCTCACTCTTAAGTGTAGATTCTCCCAATGGAATTTTGGAAAGCTCCAAGTCAGAGATTAAAAGATCCTTCTCCTCTTTACCCACCCTGGGTATGGAAACCTCTAGAAACTGCTGACCTTGAGCATCAGATACCAATATTGAAGTAGTCTTTGCTTTCTTTTCTGGAGGAGGAGGAGTAGTACTAAGCAAAGCTGCCACAACATCAAAATCAGGCCCGGTTGCTCACGAAGAAGACTTTCTTTTCCTACTATCTACTAAGGGTTGCACCCAGGAAAAGGAAGAAGAAGAAATGAAGGAGTCAAGGGGTCTGAGTGCAAGATAACTCGTGGCACTCAGAGTCTGAACTACTATTGCCTCTAATGGGGAAGGGCGTGGAACCTCAAGATTCTCCTTTGCAGAAGAGTTTGTTAAACTGGGAGGTTCAATTCTTAATCCTTCCTTCTCCACCTCATCAGTGATTCCAGGGGTTTCTTCTGGTTCTTTCAACTCATCATCCTCATTCTCACTTAGAAAAATAATGTTCTCTGGTCCAACAGGTAATTCTAAGTGCTCCAGAGGAGTTTCTTCTGTGATTGGTTCTTTCTTAACCTCTTTGAAATTCTTCTGATACACTTGAGTGGAAGAAGGAGGAGTCTGCTCAAGTACCTCAGTACTAGGTGTATGTACATCCTTCTCAGGTGTGGAAGTTTCTCTTGAGGAAGATCTACCCTGGATCTTCCTAAATTCATGAACTTTCCTGTCAAACCAAACCTTAGTTCTGACGATGACAGGGGCAATTATCTCACTCAAATCATCTTTCTCCTTTACATACCAATCCAGGGTTTCTAGAGGTGTGTGCTTAATGGATCTCTCATACTCATAGGATTGCAAGCCCTCATCATCATCCACAAGCCCTTCAGGAACCTGGTAGAGATTGAGATCCAAGATCTGTTACAGAGATAATCTGCCAAAATGCCTCCTCCTGGCTTCAAAATCGTCAATATAGTCATCCCAGTAATCCTCAGTGCCAGGACGGTGATGATAGGTTATTCTCAGATTCTGATCAATGAATTTCTTCAGATTAAAACAAGTCCTAGACCTAAATAAATGAACAGTAAGAGGAGCAATAGCCTGTTCTATATTTTGGGCATCTAGGGCTATGTTGCATGTATAATTCCCCAAGGAGATAGGGAAATGAAGACCTGTAATCTTCTTATCTTTGCATGTTCTATGGAGTTTGTCTAGCTGTCTGCACACCTCAACCAGAGCCATTTTATCATTGTAGAACATGCGAAGCTTGAGAGGTGTACTTTCAAAACAAGCCAACCTGATGTATGAGAAATTTCTGAACTGGATGAAGAAAGCACCATACTTGGCTATCAAAGCCATAACCTCATTAGAAAATCTCCTGGCAGTGTCACCCTCCAAAAGTCTCACAATGTACATGGTAAAAGCATCATTTACCCTTCTAAAATTATGATTACTATCCTTAAGGGTAAATTGAGGGCAATATGTGTATACGGGCTCATCCTTTTTTCTCTCAATGTAAGTGAAGCCAAACCACTCCCGAGATGCTCCCAGGGTGTACATGAGCTAAGAAGTCATGCAGAACTTCTTAGTTTGTTGAACATTTTTCAATTATTCAGTCAGGTTCATACAAATGATCTCAACATAGTTTATGTTTTGTTTACCTTCGCAGATGATGCTTATGAAAGGGAACATCCAAAAATGGAATTCGTTGGATGCAGAAAACAAAGCTCATATGCTCAAGTTATGGCCAGTCAAAGTTCAGGTGAAAATTGGTCAACTGGGGTCAACAGGCGAGTCACACGTTGACACTTGGCATATTGTCAAAAAAAGAAGTCTGATCGCTTGTGAATATTGTTTGTGCCACTGGTCTTCGATGGTCGAATAAAAATTTGGTGGGCCCCACTATTCACTAGCTGGGGACCTTCAGCGAAGTTCAGCACACTCGATTCCTGATGGGATGCCTTGACCGCCGTGTTCAATTATTACATTATCACAAGCTTATTATATGCCACTTAGTGCATTTATATTGCATTGTTATATTGCTCTCTGAGCCAGCTCGATTGGTTGTTTACTATAACTCGGTGAGCTCTTGATCACATTTTTATTGGCAAGTGTGTTATATATTAACATGGACAGAGCTATTTACACAACTCGGCAGGATATATGTGAGTCACATGGCATATTAACCATTTTGCTCGGGCCATCTATTAATAGCCATCGCCAACCCATCTACGTGGGTTCTCATATTACATTCCACCACCCACTTTAATGGGCATGCCTTTACATCCCTATAATATAGGCAAGAAAGATGATGAAATCTGATAACTCTTCATTGAAATCAACCCTAAACAATGGTTTGGAGAGTTGAGACGCTCTCTTCTTAGGGCACTTCAGCCATGACTTAGCCACTCTTGTCTTGTATTTCTCATTTTCCTTATCAAACAAAGCCCGAGCTTGAGTGAGAGTGAGAACAATGGAATATTCCATCTCAGGAATGCGTAGGGTAGCGGTGATGGCGGCAACATCCAGTTTTGTAATCAATTCTCCATGCACATTAACAACCTCGTTGATATCTGGATTGAAATGAGCTCCACAGGCGAGCACGATGTCGACACACTGCACAAAGATGGGAAAGCCAACAACATATGCGATTCCACTTTCATTGATCATTTGGGCCATGGGAGCAGGGTTTTCGCATGTTAACTTGCCCCAGAAGTCATCAAAATCCAAGTGTCGAACTTCACTATCCCCAATATTAGGTACAGAGGTCTCCAGAGGTGACAGATGCTCGTGCCCTTGAAACTTGATCTTCATTTTTACAGTGCACAGAGGAACGACCTTCAAAGAACAGATCGTGATAAAAATATAAAGGGATACACGAAGAGGATCAAATGATTCAATTGCAAGAACACGGGCAAAAAATAATAAGCAAGCAATGTGACAAATGCATAGACGGTGATCCCTTTAAATAGTCGTTTAGGAGAGAGAAGATCATAAATGCGCATTAAATACCCCTTAGACTCAAAAAGGTGAAATGTGGGAAAAGTGGAAAAAACTGGCCCAGACGGTCCATGGGACGTTTGGACATGTGGGACGTGAAAAGCCAATTCAGCCGATGTAGGTGATGTGGGTCAAAAGAGCATGGGTGGTCCAGGGACACATAAATGCAAAGGACGTGAAGACCCGATTCGGATGATGCAGGGAATCGGGGAACAGGAAGCCCGAGAAAACTGGGGACAGATGGGCCAGAAAAGTGTGAGAAAGTCGATAGACAAGAACTTGCGGGAAAATCGGCTAATCGGGGAACAAAAGGCTTGCCGAAACTTAGGATAGATGGGGCATGAAAAGCTGATTCGGCCGATGCGAATCATGCGGGGAATCAGGGAATAAGAATCCTGGAGGAACTTGGGACATAAGGAACAAAAATTTCTGACAAACTCGCAAGTTACTAAAATGATCCCAAGAAACGACATTTTCACTATCTCTTCAAATTTCCTCTTTACTAAAACATTACTAAAGGGTGCCAACTCAAAATTTTCAAATTTTTCAACTTTCAAAAGAGGAGAATTTTGAGGGGACAACAGTTCCGAACAGAAATGTATCAATCAAAGTGTTTTTTTACATCTTCAACTTCTTGGGTATTGCCCCAATTCAAAGTGTCAATGTTCAATGTGTTTTCCAACCAAAGGAATCCATGGACACATGAAAAACCTTGGTGTCATACCTATGCAGTGAAATAAAAAAATATAAACAACAAACTCTATTTTAAAAAAATGTGTCCACACAACTAAAAATATTTAAGTTAAGAGGCGAACCTATACCAATAGTAAATTACATGCATGTGTTTTTCCATAATTTCCTTGCTGAAAATTGTGAAACATTGGTGCATGTATAGAGATGTGAGGTCAAGATTCTCAAAAAAATTTGCAACTCTCCAACGTGAGTGCAAGCAAGCATCCTGTGGTGGTATTCTAGGCATAACTTTGTGTGAGTCAGGCCATTTTGTATATGTTGCACTTAGAGTGAAAAATAAGGTTGGGAGACCCTAACTGTACAATCATGTTAGTCAATTCAAAGCAAGCCTTGTTCCAATAGGACCTTATGACACAAAGGTTCACCCCAACGCGCATCAAGCATTCGAAAAATATTAGCATTCGGAAGATCTCTTAGTGTCTTTCGCAAGACTGCTACTGTAGCTGACATGTGGTCTTCAATGTTCTTTTTCACAAAAACAAAAGCTATGGCATGGATTTAATAACTCATGATGAGGTTCAAAAGGAAGTAGCAGAAGCATGAGTGTTTTCCAAATTTACCATCATGATACCACATCAAATGAAGTGCATATTCATGTATATGAACCTTCCTCAAGCACGATGCTTTGTACATTGCTTGCCCCACAAGGAAAAGAGATGGGGGATGCCATTACAATAATTCCTTCCATATTGTACTCGTTAATGGGCACTATGACTATGTATGGCCAATTAACTGGAATAGACTGGGAGCCCACCTATGGCCCAAGGAAAGCTCAAATAGTGTCTATTTTAGTTTGTGTGTTAGGAAGGAGATTCACAAAGGAGGAAGGCTGATAATCCACATTTTTTACAAGATGGTTGTCTAATTGTTTGTCAACATCAAATAAAGGTTCATCGGCAGGGGGAATCAATTATTACATGTCGCAAGATGGTCCAACGAGGAGCACAAAGACGACAACCTCGTTAACAAGGACATCACTATAATATGGATCATACACCAACTTGTATTCCAGGGCATGCATAACACGAGCCCTACAAACAAGGAGATTGTCTATGCTCTATCTTCCTTCCCCTTTCTTTTCACCACAAAAATGTCAACATCACTCACCATGCATGGAAGAGTACGTGAAATCGATCTAATATTGTGCGGGAAGCTGATGGTATCTCCACTATATTTATATTGGCCCCCACGTGCATGTGCCACTTGCAATACAAGATTGACCCTTGTAATTAGCATCTGTTCAACTTGAGTGAGCACATTGAGAATAAGAGGTTTCTCATTGAGGTCCATGCCATTGGAAAATGAAAATCGGTGAACACTACTTTTCTGTAAAACACCTATAACATGAATGTTTTCCCTCAGACAGCCTATTATTGATACCTAGATATCTCTCTAAGCATATACAACACATTTCCATTGAGCATAGGTGATCAATTCTTGACCAGAAATAGTGTTGCAAGTCAAAAAACTCAGGTCTATGAACAATATGCACATTTGTTGTTGGATGAATCACAGAAGTGTTAGCCATAGAGGAAGATGGGGAGAAGGACCGGGAGCTACCAATAATGTCACTGTGCACATGCATACAAGGCACGAAAAGAGTGACAGAGGGTTTTGAACAATGTAACGGAGCCTATGGAGCAGAAGATTGTTCTCTGACAATGAAGTGACTATTTTTCTCAATCTTCTTTTATTTATTTCAAAGTATTCGTGCATGGTAGTGCAATCTATGCATCTCATTTATGCATTTCCTTTTATTCTGAATGACCTGAAGAGGGTGCGACGACGTGTCTGAAATCTCCATAGGAACGAACCAAAATGCACCTGTAGTAACCCTACTCGTGTGAAATGCAAACCAAACATCACGTCAGGGGCACAATAGGAAATAAAGTAAGAACATCCAATTTTTTACATAGTATTATTCTCTGCGGCCATGAAAACAACAAGAAAACTATATGTTGTTTAAAAAGTATGCATCAATTTTATGTCAGGCTGAAAAAATGAAAGTATGTGCAACGAGAAATGTGCAAATACATGCAATCTAAGAGACAACCAAGAAAAACCATTCAAAGTGGAAGCATAGAAGGGAAGTATTTTATCAATTCCCAATTCAAAATTGTATCATCCAAGGTATTGCAACGTAATTTGTGATTGGAGAACAAAGTCTCGAAAATATTGAAACCAATCATGTTTCTGGGTAGAAAAAAACCGCTCCACATAGCCATGCAATCAACATATAACTACAACTTATGGATAAAGATCCACCCATGTATCAAGTATGGAAAATTAAATACAAGGATTGAAAATACAAGAATTAATTTTGAATGCAATATTAAATCACTTGCTTTCCTTCGTAAATGTTTTTTATATTTACAAGCTATAACTTCAAACAAAGTGACTATTTTTTGTCTCCATTTCAAGGGCACAAAGGAGGGACAAGGAAGTTGAAAAACACCAAGGGAGTTTTTCAACATTTCATGGTTTGATCTTTCATCAGTTATTACATTACAAAGCCAATATAAAAAAAGAGGGAGCTAAACGTTCATAGAACCAACAAAATGTACTCAAATCTAAACATGTTGCGTTCAAAGAAATAACAAAATCCACAACTGCAATCGTTTCCAAGAAATCTATTCTACATTAGGTTTATGAGAGATGGTAGTAATTTCCTATAGCAAAATTGCATTCTTAGCAAGAAAGTCAATCTTAGTTGCTTCGTAGATAACAATAGAGGTTCTTTCTTCATCTCTATACATTTCCCTTTTCATTGACAATTTGAAAAGGAATTGTTGGGAGAGGACACTTAAATCAAATCTTGTTCTGTATGAACAGGATCCTCTAGTAGCAAGAAAAGGTCCCTCCCTAAATAGACACTTCCAGGAGTGTAGTGGCAACATCATCAAACACAATTGCATTCCATAATTCTAAAGTGTGGTATTGAAGTTCAAGCTTCAAAACATATTTGTACTCACAATTATTCAATTCCACATTACATTCGGGGCATGGTGTCAAGTGTTCTCTGATGTTTGAAACACATTTTTCTTGCAATGTTTCCCCGAGGACACAGAAGGATAGGCCATGTAGTAGAAGTTTTCAAGCCCAATTTTTGTAACTGTGCATTTGACCTGCACAATATGTGTGCTATTGAATGCCACCATTTCATGCATTGCGGAAATGTCCATCCTGTTAAGCAAAGCAAGTGTCAGTGCATTTTTCTTTGAAAGTGACTTAGGAGATGTACGAAACCCACCTTTATGAAACCATTCTTTTAAGGATTTAGTGTCATGCTTCGATTATGTCAGGATCAATAAAACATCGCAATGTAATCCCCAAAGCGTGACGTCAACACTGCAACCTGAAATGTCTGAAAGCTGGCAAGTTTTCTTGTTTATCTCAGTAAAATATTTTTTCCGAATCACAGATACACCTGAAACTAAAGAGAGCAAACCAATCACGTCAACTATCGTGGAGGAGGGAATACTTGTAATCTTTCCTAGTTGCTTGAAGTGGAAAAGTTGCATTGGAATGGAAGATGAATCAGACAGGCAATGTGTAACAACGGATGTGTCGCATGAGAAAACTTCACATGAGGCAATCAGATGGTTAAAAGACTTGTTTGGTGCTTTGACTTTCCCATTAGACAGGATGTACACTTCTCCAAGGTGAATTCGGTCGAAAAAATCATCACAAACCTCATTAAAACACGTCACATGGACCTCACCAACCTCACCGTCAATAAAGTCGAATTCAAAGAACCGACCTTGCCCTTTCACGTCTGTGTATTCACTAAACGAACTTTTATGCACAACTCGACCTTTCACTGACCATTGTTTCAAGTAGGGGCTCACATCATGTATTGGCATCTGTGAAGACGACACAATGGTTTCTGTTACAGAGTGCAAGGAGCCTTGTCTAGATGCCAATAGTATGAAGTTTCTGGAAAATAATATTCATTCCAAAAAGCAAAACATTCATGCATTAAAAGGTCTCATCAATTGGGGGAAAAGAAAGGGAAATATGTGCTTCGGAGGAAACAAAGACTCAAAAAAGATAAAGGGTCTCAAACACACACATGTATCCTTTCAGCGGCCTGCAAGCATAAGAAGTCAATTTGACAATCGAGCCTTAATGCACTTCCCCTTTCTAGATGTCATCATTAAATTTAGATGACAGGAGCCCATGGTGAGAGTAAACCCCGTGAGAAAGGAAAACCTGGTATTTCATGTCAAAGTTTTGCAAGCGAGTGGTAGGGTCTAAGGAGAGTACTTGAAGGCATAGAGCAAGGTCTGTGTCACCTTCTAAGAGCCTTTCGATTGTGTTTTCAGACAACTGCAAACCCATCTATAACATTCCAAAACAAAAAAGTTCAGGAAACAGTCATCAAAGGAAAGGAATGATGTATTGATAACTGTATAAAATAACATGCCTATAACGCAAGTTTTGCACCAAGTTTAGACACACTAAATATATGCATGGTTGAAGTACATGAAAAGGATGCATTTCCACCCTCCACTTTAAAAAAATGCAACAAAAGCAACGAACCATACATTTTTTTGCAACATCCAAAACATGCAAAGTCAAACAAAGTTAAAATTTACGGCCAATGGCTGTTTACGGCCTTCTCCATGCACGCACACCCATAATTTGATGTATATAGGCAATTCAAAATGTTTGGAAAGGAACCACAATATATTATACATTGATTTAAAAATCCAAGTTGTTCTCACATCAAAAAATACAGCCCCAAGAAAATGTCTGCATTCAATATCCAAAACATTTTGAAACGGCAGCAACCAAGGCGGGAAAGCAAGGCGTGAAATGCGGAAGCATAGACAAGACAAGAGAACTGTTTGGCAGAATGTATGAAAGCATGGCAATCTTTATTTGTTGACAAAATATTGTCATATGCAATTTGCAGTCTTTCTCGCAGGAATAAGACATGGCGTGTTATTTTATTTTGTAAGTCTATATTGGGTACGTATATTGATATGTTTTCCTCTACATGCGATGATGTTTTCATTGTTCTTTTTATTCTTGATTTTTTTAGAATGGGGTAATTCTGGATTCAGTCGTAAAGAAAGTTGCAGTGGCTCACATGGTACTGTGATAACGATTCAAATAGTTAAAGTGCTTTAGCATTTCTGCAGTTGATAACAATAATTGATAGCTACATCTATGACAACTGCGGCTATAGATGGGCGTAATTCCAAAATGAATTTGGGTTACAATGCCACACCAGCTTTGAATGTTTCAACCACTCATGACCAACAATATCATATGATGAAGAATAATGACCAGAAGGATATTGGTGGTGATGATGCAGTTGTTGATGACATCTTAGACTGAATCCAGTATTTTTCATTAAGTTACACCAGATTATTCACATCCTTATGTTGGCATAGTCTCCTCAAAATCTTCCAAGTTTTTTATATTAATGTAAACACAACACGTTATTGTATTCATATAAACTTTTTTCAATTTTAGGACATGCAATTTATGACTATTAGGATTAGATTGAATCACTCTTAAACTGAACTCTCAAAACATTCAATCTTTGTGGTTTCTGAGGAAACCTTGAAAACGGAGTTAGAGTCGACTGAATTGAGATCTTCTCAAGTTAAGAGCTCCTTCAAAATACATATCTTCACATGTAGTAACATTGTGTTTATGGTATCCGATAATCTTGTCAAAGGAAGTCTAGCTGGAGTGGCCAAGCTCTAATCGTAAGGATCATAAAACATTAGATAACTAACAAATTGACAATGAATGTAACATGATTCCGCTTGGTTCTGTGTTGCAGAAAACATGTATTTTTTAGTCAGAGTCAAGGATACTAAAAAGAATTGGCCTTTCTCTCAAAAGTATTTACAGACATGTTTGGAAAATGGTAGACAACCACTGTTACCACCTTTTGAATCATGAAATGACATTTTGCAGAAAAAGATCGACACTAACAGTAAAGGAAATATGATTTCTGGAAATGATATACAGAAAACTAATAGTGTGTCAGATTGTTCAAACAAAGAGAAAATTGAAGATCCAGAGCATTACAAGCATGGTATATATCGGGAGGGTTGGATAAATAAACAGAAGAGTTGTCTGACGAAGAAAAAGACGGTTCTAACAAAAGCAATAAATTGTCGAACTTCAACCCGTAATGACAAGAAATATGTTGTCGAAGACATAGTAGATGTAGAGGGAATCACAAAAACTAAAGGACATCTAATAAAACAGAATGATATATCAAGGAAAAATGATGATAGATGTCGATAAATAGAAAGGAACATGATGATTTCATGTGAGAGTTAAGGCATCGGTTATGTTGCCATTACAGACTCGATAATTGGGGAACATAGAGCAAAACATGTTAGCTATATAGAAATAGACAGGTAACAAAAGAATCAATTTGTATTAACTGACAAGAATCTCAATGCCAAGAGTAGAAATGAGGTTAGGAAGAAAAGAGGGAAGAAAATGGCAACATCCAAACCTAAAACACAAGAAGTTAATGGGAAGGCACAGAATCTAGGGAAAAATAAAGACGAAGGTGATAAGAATGATGATTTTGGGAATTATGTGTCTCTATCATATGCGTTGGTACTAAAGGTTTTCCCTGTTTACAGAACTTTTTTATCAACATCTAATACAACTTTGAATGCCCACATAGATTACTATCTTTATGTTGAATCAAATGCTAAAAAGGTCGGAACTACATCTACAAAGCCTAAAGTAAGGGCCATAAAAAAGAGATCACTTGCAGAGATATGTGCCGAGGCACCTAATTACACTTTAAAGGATTTGAATCACATGACTGCATTAGTGCAATCAATAACATGGATTGCAGGCAACAATGTGATTTGATTTACTGGTGATAGCATCTAACTGTTTGACGGAATGTCAGAGAGGAACTCATGGACTGCAATAATAAAAAAATAAGCACATATTGTCCTCACAGAACATGATGACTGTAACCCAACATAAGACATTGGCATCCAAGCAAAATTCAAACTTTCTACAGAACCAAACACTTAAGGCATTTTGTCAAACACTTGGCGACCTTTCTTTTCTCCCTATCACGTTTCTATAAAAAAAATGCGCGTATTTAGTTTGTAGGCGTCATTGGAAATTGTATGAGTTTCGGATGTCAAAGAAACCGAGAACTGCATATAAGCACTCTATACTCAGCTCTTCACGCCTACTGCTCCAAGAAAATGTGACGTATCATCTTTTACATAAGCTTGAACTTTTATTTCGTAAGTTGCACTTCATTTTCTTTGGGTGCTGCAGCAAGAGATTGGATGACTATTACGATACTTCAATATGGAACAATTCTAATCATCTTTTCTCTTGCAAAACAATGATAATTTCCTCGTAGATCTATCATGCTCCGATACCCAATGAAAACAGTAGCAGATTTATCAGACAATAATACACAAAAATCAGTATACATTCATACGGGCTTCATTACATATTTATAGGAGTTGTATGCGCTCCTATTTTCATGGAGTCACAACAATTAGTCTCTTTAAAATGGTTGATTTGGTTTAACAACTCAACCAACACACTATTATACTGAGTTGTATTAACTCACTACTATTTATTAAAATCATGTTACCTTATCAAATAATATATCTAACAACATGACCACACTAAGTATTATAATTCTTAACATATCATCAGGGGATTTTTTCTCATTTGAGTTAAATGGGACATAGGGAAACCCCTCTTCCCCACTCCCTTTAGAGTGGAGACTAATTGTATTGGGCTATTGAATAATAGGTGTAAATGGATGTACTAGTCATGATAAAAACAAATAAGGAATACATGTATATGTGTAGGGTTTTTATTGCAAAAAACATTGTGATGATTGGGACTTATTCCTAGAATGAAATGGATTATGAATTCAAGACCGTAACATACCATCATGCTTTGTCTCTCAAACTTTAGAAATGGTGACACATATTATTATTGTTTGTTTATCTTGATGAGGACAATAGTTTCCTTTTGATGTTATTTTGGGACTTGTCTTGGATTCTATGAAGTTTCCTTGATTCAAATGATTTAACTACACTATCATCCTCAAGATATGTCAACCTAAATGTTAATTATATTGTTATCTCATAATAAAATAATATGAAGGTTATAAGTAGATCTTTTCCATGATAGTTTATTTGGAGTCTCGTTATGTTAAGATTTTCCTCTATGAGGTTGGATAATAACCTACGATGGATCTTGAGCTCTTATTATAAACACACAACTATGATGTTTTAAATGTATCCTCTTATTAAGGGAATATCACATGACTATCCATAGTAAACAAGTAAGATAATTCGTCATATCCTCCTAGGTACCTTTATAAGGATTATAAGTAAATTTGTTATTGGAGCCATTTCCTCTTTGTTTCACATATATTTTCTTCTTTTTGGCCGCCTATATTGAAGTAGATTCTTAATGAGACGTAGGTTCTCAAGTGCAACTATCTAGAATTGTATTTCATAGAGATGTTGAATTTTTATGAAGCCTTGGTCCTCAAGTTAAGGCCGATAACTTTTGTTTTTAATACATTATAGGATGTCACATTGATTGCTTATTATCACAAATTATAGACATGTTGCTCCACATTGTTGAGGAAGCGTTCATATTTTCCAAGTCTCGTGAATGGATTTGTTAAATGAGATTGGGCGACCCTTTCTTTGTATATTATGGGGAATCATTTCATAGAATTTTGAGCACTCTTCAAATTCCTTCAGTCCGAGTGATTAATGTTACCCATATTTCACTCCCGGGTGAAATAGCGGATTGAATCACGACCCCGCTTGAAGGAACCCAAGAAAACTCATTCAGATCCTACAAATTGGTTGCAAGAAGATTCAACAATGGAGTGGCGGAGGCTAAGAAATATCAAAGGACCCTGTACAGAAAGAAAACAACTATGTCGAGCCGTTTCTACATCTTAAATCCATCCTCCAAGTTACAAGCAGGCAGAACTATAAACTAGCAGGGTAAGACAATAAGGATCAATGTTACAAAAAATCCAGAAGAAGGAAGAACAACGAAGAGACAGTCCTCGGGCTCGAATTGGTTCAGGAAAAGGGCAAAAAATGACTAAGTATGGAGGAAGAAGCGGAAAGGGCTACATGCCTTAATGATGTTGTTTCAAGGGTGAATCTAAAAGGAGAAGTCCAAACTTGTGCCAGCCCTCCACATTGTTAAGGGTCAAACAGGGTCAAAAGGTGGGCTTCGAAATTGGTCAAGTATACAGGTGCAAGCGAAGAGTGCCACATGTCATCCTGGCGCATTTCCAAGAGTCGGTCCCCGAGTAGAAACCCAAATGAGTGCGAGGTTGTCACGTAGCTCAAAATATAAAAAGTAAGAAGAACCGTTGCACAGTCCACAAAGCAAAGGAGGTAGACAAGTGTCAACCCGATGCTCCTCCAAAGGCAAACTTTGGGTTGGATTTGCAAACATGCGCGGTGCCTCCATGTGTCCTCAAAAGGGGCAGAGTTAGTTTAATTGTCAAAGCATTAACAGGCCAGTGGAGGTTGCCAAGTGTCTCAAGTATGTTGTTTCAAGGGGAAAATGGAAAAGAGATTCCTGAGCAAGCGCCAGAGTGACACGTGTCCCAAGGGAAAGTGGGGAGTCGGGGAAAAGGTTAGTTTTTCTCCCTTTGCCTCAAAAGGAGTAAAAGTTCTAAAAGACCCGCGACTCCACCCAAGAGGGAAAAAGTCAACATACAGGCCTGAGTCAAAGCCAAGGCGGGGCGTCAAGGAGAAAAGTGAAAAATTGCATTTTGTCCAAAAGGTATAAAGGTAAAAATCAAAACGCATTTCCCAGCCAACCAAAAGGAGCCACGTGTCCAGACGGAGTTTCGAGGTTGCGGAGGCTTTTGAGTTTTTGCATTTTTTGTGCAAAGGGCCAAAAGGTAAATTGCGGACTGTGGACCCAAATTTTTATCCTAATATGGCTACCACGTATCCCAATCAAAAGAGGGACCCATTTTCAAGTTGTTTTCCCACTGATTTGTACAAAATCAATGCAAAACTTCAAAAGGGCATATCTTTCGACTCAGGGCTTGAGAGATTGCGAATCTAATATTGCTAGAAAGATATCGACCTCGTTTATGCCATGGGAGTTTGAAATTTTACTTTTGGAGAGGGTAGGTGGAAGAAAAATGGAGAAACATCTTCGAGCTTTTAATGTCAGATCATTAGTCTCAACAACCAGATCGGATTCAATCTATTTCCACCGTTTCCTCTTCCTTCAAGGCACCGAATCAAGGATCGATGTAGTAAAGATGGATTCGAGGGTAGATTTCAGTAGAAAACATTAACAGCAGTGGTTGAGATTTGACCCATGTTTTCCCGCTTCTCTCTCCCTTTTTCTTCTCTCAGATCGATTATATAAATATGGGGATAGGATTCATTGTAAAGGGTTGGATATTCTTAGTTTTGCAGGCTCCCTTCTCTTTCTAGCAAAGGATTTGTGGGGTTTAGGCCTTCCTGTAAAATATAAATTTGTGATCGAATACGTTTAAATAAATGTATCAATCTATTAGAGAAATAAAATACATTTGTGATTGATCTCAGATCCTTCTTGTTTCTTTTTCTTCTATCTGATCTCTCGTTACAGATTTCGTTGTTTGTGTTTGTTTATTGTATGCATTTTATTGGTTTGTGTCGAAGGCAAATGAAGTATTCATCATTCCTTTGGTGCATCACCTGGTAGTTTAGTTATTTCTCATTTATGTACTCTTTTATCTCTATCTCCTTGGTAAGTCTTAGACTAGGTATAGATATAGATCCTCTGCAAATCCTCACATATGTACCTAAACAGAGGAATAAGGAACCAACCTTTAATCTGGAGAGATTTTCCAATTTGTAGGGTCTTCTTGTCCACTCAAAATTCCCATGCTCTTAAGAAAGTGAAAATTTAAAATTTTGAGTTTAAGTGTTTTCTCTGTTGTACTGATAATGTGAAAAGCCAAAGAAATTGAGAAAAATTGCGTTTTTGGGTCATTTTGTGTGTTTTTCAGGCCTGTCGGAACTTTTTGTCCCGCGTGTCCCAAGTTCAATTGGGCCCTCTGTTCCCCGATCGGCCGGTTCACCTGAAGTCTATTCTTTTTGGGCCTGTCGGAACTTTTTGTCCCAAATGTCCCAAGTTCGCCCGGACCAATTGTTCCATTTTCGTTTGATTCGGCCGAGCCGCGTACTTCACGTACTTTTATCCCGCGTGTTCCAAGAGCACTTGTGCGTCTTTTCCCCGCTTTGCCCGAATCGGCCGAGCCGCGTACTTCACGCTTTCGCCTCCCAAATGTCCCAAATGAACCAAAGTGCTATTTGTGCTAATTTTTCCTGCTCTACCCGAATACCTTGCTTTTCAAATTAGTAGGTATGTATTAAATGCGCATTCATTACCTTTCTCTCTCCTAAATGGCTATATAACGAGCGAACCCCCTATGCGTTTTGCACACTGCTTTCTTGCTATCTTTTGCTCGAACCTTTGCAATATAAATTCCTGCGCGCATATCCATTTTCCTCTGCAATTCATTCCCAAGTCTAGCTTGCAGCTTCGCCCTCCGAATTACTACCAACATGAAGATCAAATTTCAGGGGCAAGAACAAATCTCACCACTAGAGTCTGTCGTTCCCGATATCGGGGACAATGAAGTTCACCATCTTGACTTTAGTGATTTTTGGTCGAGGATGACAGACGCAAACCCTACGCCAATGGCACAGATGATTCATGACAGCGGTTTGGCTTTCGCTGGTGGTTTCCCAATCTCTGTGCAATGTGCAGATACAGTGCTTTCATGCAGAGCTCATTTCAACCCTGATTCGAGTGAATTCACCAATATACATGTGGCAGAGACATAGCCGAGGCATTGAAGAGATTCAGGTAGCGGATTTTGAAGTCAGTGGGTCCCTCCCAGTCATAAGCACATGTCTTCTTCTCCTTATTCCTCTCTTCTCTTCCTATTCTTTTTCTCAGATTTATTGTAATTAGTTGAGGTATTGCGATTGGCAATCCTTAACTAATCTTTAGTTAAAAGAAGTAGTTACCGAGTGTAACTAAATTGTAAACTATATAATGGCCTCTCCTCACCATTTTGAAGGAGGAAGAACTTGGCTTATTTTTTGAAAGTGTAAATAAATCATAAAGAAATCAATACAGAAGGGCTTTTCATTCTTCGTCTATCTGATCTCTTTTATCCCTAAGCTTTTCATTTAATCTTGTTAAGATCATTTGTCTATATTATATTAAGAAGCTTTGTATTCTTGCAGATGTTATTGATAGAACTTTGTGTCTTTCAAATTTCATCTTATTAGTATGATACAAATGATCTTGTTTCAATTCACTGTACCTTCGCATGCATAAAGAATTACTATGTCATCTATAATTCTAAATGGTGTCTTTCTGCCCGTTCTCATTTTCTCATTCCTCAGTCCTTTTGTAATTGATGATCCTTATAGAAAACAGTTTCGTAAATATCCAAGTTCCACGAGAAAATCATGTTTTGTATATTTGTAAATAGGTTTTTTTTTCTAAATAAGGGAACCTCTCCCATTAAAGAGGAAGGACTTCTTGTCCCCTGACTGTTGCTCTTCGTGAAGTCCTATTTGACAACCAACAGTTTTTTGGTGACTCCGTTAGGGAAATCATATTCCAGTTCTGTAATTTTTGATCATCCTTTGATCTGGCAACTCCACGTTTTACTCGAGGGAGAAGGGCCCTTGGTATTGAAGATTCTCAGTTTCAGCTTTTGGAGCAGCAGGGTTTTCCTTTCCCTTCAACAAGAAATAAAAAGACTCGTTCAACAAGTACTCCACCTGTCCAAGATAGAATCCCTACAGGTGGTATTCCTTCAGAGTCAATCAGTCCTAATCTTCGAGCTTTGATTCTTGCTGGTGTTGCAGTTCCTCTCCAAGCCATTTTTCCAAGAATGGCAGTACCACTGCCCTGGGGTCATCGTGTCGGGCCCCTTGCCCTTCCTCAACCTTTGCACGAGTTACCTAGAGGTAACCGGAAGAACTTTCCTAAATTCAAAGGCGATGGTATAGTGCATCCTGATGAACACATTGCAGCCTTCATAGTTGCATGTGGAGTTTTGGGAGTTGAACATGAAGATGTCTCCGTAAGACTTTTCGTTGAGACTTTACAAGATAATGTTGTTGATTGGTTCTATCACCTTCCGGCCGGTGTTATCACCAGCTGGGATACAATGAGAACTGGGTTTGAAAACTGTTTCAAACCAACAGAAGATGTGCATGCCTTGCTAGCCCAAATCTCTCAAATAAAGAAGGATTCATCAGAGCCCATGAGAGAATTTGTGGCCCAATTCAACAGGTTGATTAACAAAATTCTGCCAAATACTCGACCTATAGATCAAATTCAAAAATGTTTTTTCCTAAATGCTCAATCACCTGAAGTTAGCTATGCACTAAGAAGGGCTAATCTCACAACATTGGCTGAAGATCAAACTCTTGCTGTTAGTTTCGAAGATGATTTAATCATGTCAGGGAAGTTGAGGAGAGACCCTTCTAAATCTAAATCTGCTTCTTCCTCCTCTTCCACCCCTGGACCTAATACTGATCCATTGGTACAAAAACTTGCGAATGATCTCATTGCCATTAAGAAACAATTGGCTCAGCATGCTCCCTATGCAGACGTTCCAAAGAGGAATTTTCAGCCCATAAATCGTTTGCCTGCTGCTCAAACAAGGCTAGCACTTGAAGGACCTCCTATTAAAGTTCCCGTCAATGCAACCTGTGAAGTTGAGGAACTTGAAGATGAAGATGTTAATGAAGATTGCAAGGAATTTGTTGAAGAGGTTGATGATGAAGCAGATGAACTTGAGGGATCTCGAGTTAATTTCTTCACCATTGAGGGCATTGATGATGAGGATGATTATGATGAAATAGTAGCAGACATGAATAGCGAATCATACGCTATCATGACTCGAGAGCAAACAAATCAGAGGGAGAAAGTGATGCAGCCCACCAAGAAATCTAAAGAACAGCCGACAACTATCCCCGTAATTGTAAAAAGAGGATCTCCTATCCCCGTTTCATCTACACCAAGGGTGAGTCCTATCAATTCTGCTACTAAAGATATTTCCGTTTCTCCTAAAGTTGATAAACCTAAGATTTCAAATGATGATAGCCCGTCCACTTCTGGGTCTTTAGATATTATTAATCACCTAAAAAAGACTAAGGTTCAAATCTCAGAGGCTGAGTATTATCAAACCCATCCCAAGGCTTTTGCTAAAATGATTCACTTTGTCAATTCCCATTCTAAAACTACCTCTAAAGGCATTTTACCCACTCCTTCTTCTGCACCACAACCTAATCTGGTAGCCGCTGTCACCTCACCCAGTGACAAAATCAAACCATTCTATGTGACACTGCTTATAGCTGGCCATAGGCTCAGCAATTGCATCATAGACTCAGGAGCATCAGATAATGTGATGCCTGCTAAAGTAGCTCATGCCTTAGGCTTGACTCTCACACGCACTTATGGATCTTGTTACTCTATGGAGAGTAAGGAAGTACCCTTAGTCAGAAGAATTAAAGATGCACAAGTGGCTTTTGCTGCTTTGCCTGAGAAGAAAGTTTTGGCTACCATCTTAGTAGCAGATATTCCTCCTTCATACGGGATGTTGCTAAGCAGAAAATTCTGTAAGGATGTGGGTGGAGAAATTCAAATGGATTGGTCACATGCCCTCATACCTGTTAATGGAAAAATGAAGAAGTTGCTACCTGAGAAGCAATCTGAGTATATTGTACAAAAAACGGATGATCCCAAAGCACAAATACTCTATAAGGATATGGGGCATGGAAACTACATGATTATGTCTCCTGAAGAAATCCAACTCCCCAAAGTGTCACCTAAAGATCCTAATGGTGTTTGGATTTTAGAGTTTGATGGAAGTTGTTCCTCAGCTGGTTCTGGAGCTGGTGTCATACTGGTGTCACCTGAAGGAAGCCTTCATCCTTTCTCATTCAAGTTGCAATTTGAAAATACCAATAATACAACAGAGTATGGGGCTCTCATTCTTGGACTACAGGTGGCAAAAGAACAAGGTGTGAAGAATCTTCTAGCTCGTGGGGATGTAAAATTGATTGTAAAGCAAGTTAGAAACCTCTTCCAGGTGAAAAATGGAAGGTTGAAACATTACAGGAATCAGGTGTGGGATTCCATTGAATTTCGTGATGCTTTCTCCATTGAAGCAATACCTAGGGAGAAGAATACCAGGGCCGATTCATTAGCAGTCTCTGGGTCACTGCTTATTCCTCATCCCGACTTCTCTCAAGATAAGTTCACCATTGAGATGATCCATCGACCTAGTGTACCTGATAATACAAATAACTGGCAAGTTTTCAATAATGATCAACATTTGCTTTCTTTCTTAGAACTCAAAGATAATTTTGAACAACTATTCTTTGAAGGAAGTGATAACTTGCCTCGTGAAAGTGTGCCCTTTGACAAAGCAGCCACTCAAGGAGAAGAAACGGATCAGGATGGATTCATTAAACTCAAGGGAAACAAGATCCCTAAAGGATTGGTAAGTTTAGAGGAACTGTTTGATAAACACGACAGGTATGTAAAGTCTAGAGCTTCTACTGGACCTCAACAATCAGCTGAATATGACAAAATTAATATTGAGAGTTCTACTGACCCTAAGCTCGTGAACATTGGAAAATGTTGCACAGCAGATGAGAGGATGAAAGCAATTGATCTATTAAAGAGGTATAAGGATGTTCTTGCCTACTCTTATGGAGATTTAAAATCTTTCCAACCAAAAGATATGCAACATTTTATTCCTCTCAAACCTAGAATTAAGTCTTTTAAACAAAAGTAGAGGCAATACAATCCCAAAATAGCTGACACAATTTTTCAAGAAATACAGAAGTTTTTGAAAGCCAAAATCATTTTTCCTATCCATCATTCAACATGGATTACCAATATTGTACCTGTTAGAAATAAAAATGGTGAGATTCGTATCTGTGTTGACTTCAGGCATCTAAATCAGGCTTCCTTGAAAGATAATTACCCTTTACCTATGATGGATCAGGTCTTACAAGCAGTAACAGGATCTGAAATGTTGTCTATGCTTGATGGATTCTCAGGATATAATCAGGTAGAAGTTAATACTGCAGATCAACACAAAACAGCTTTCACTACCCCTTGAGGTACCTTTGCTTACAAAAGAATGCCTTTTGGGCTCATTAATGTTGGTGCCACTTTTCAGAGAGCTATGGATCTGGCCTTTGGAAGTTTGAAAGGGAAGTGTATTGTTGTCTACCTTGATGACTTGACTGTGTATTCTAAAACAAGGGCGGATCATTTTCGGCACCTGGAGACAGTTCTGCTAAGATGTAGAGAACATGGGATCTCTTTGAATCCTAAAAAATCTGTCTTTTGTGTCACAGAGGGGAAATTATTAGGGCACATCGTCTCCAAAGATGGTATTAAGATTGATCCTGAGCGAGTTCAAGCTATTCACCAAATTCCTCTCCCAACTAGCAAAAAGGGTGTGCACTCTTTCTTTGGTAAGATCAATTTTTTGAGAAGATTCATCCCTGATTTTTCAAAACTAACTCTGAATATCTCCCAAATGATGAAAGGAAAACAAATGTTTGGTTGGTCTCCTGAACAGAAAGAAGCCTTTGAAGATATTAAAAAAGCCATTGCTAAAACTCCTGTTTTAGCATGTCCAGATTTTAGCAAAGATTTTATTATTTATTGCTACGCCACAGATAACACCTTCGCTGCGGTTTTGACTCAGGAAGATTCTAATGAGCACGAACTCCCAATTGCATTTATGAGCTATATTCTGAAAGATCATGAGTTAAAATACACCATGATGGAAAAACATGCTTTTGCAATGGTTAAAGTTGTTAAGCAGTTTCGTTTTTACATTCTCAACTCTCATTCCATGGTGTTGATACCAGATACAACTGTTAAGTCAATTCTTACACAGTAGGAATTTGGATCCAAGAGAGGGAACTGGGTGGCTAAGGTTCAAGAATATGATATTGACATCAAATCGACCAAGCTCGTTCATGGAAAAGGCCTTTGTGAACTCATCACTGAAGGAGCTAGACATGAGTTACTGGAAGATAAAGTTGGTCTTCCTACCGTTTTGTTTCTTAGCTCAGTTGACGAATGGTATGCTGATATCGCCCATTTTCTCACCTATGGAGAATGCCCCTCTCATTTGACTGCCAAAGAAAAGAGGACTGTTAAACTAAGGTCAGTGCAATATGTGTTGTGGGAAAACGCCTTGTTTAAACGTGGGTTAGATGGAAGGTTTTTGAAATGTGTGGACAAGGAACAGCAGAAAAAGCTACTCTCAGCTTTTCATGATCAAGCATGTGGAGGGCACTACTCATCAACCATCACTGCTCATAAGATACTTCGTGGAGGATATTACTGGCCTACCTTATTCAGAGATGCATCCAAGTGGGTTGATAAATGTGAGGCTTGTCAGACTTTTGTGGGTAGACCCAAATTGGCCTCTTTGCCTCTTAAGCCAGTTGTAAGTGAAGAACCTTTTCAACAGTGGGGTTTGGACTTCATTGGAACACTTAATCCCTCTTCTAGTGCTGGTCATACTCATGTATTAACTGCTATAGATTATTTCACAAAATGGGTAGAAGCCATTCTAGTAAAGAGTACTACTTCTAAAGTGGTGTGCAGTTTCATCAAAGAAAACATCTTGGTAAGGTATGGTGTACCAAACAAGATTGTGACAGATAATGCTTCGAATTTTTCTTCAACTAAGATGATGGATTTTTGTTATGGATATGGCATCTCTCTGGCTCACTCTTCAGATTACTATCCTCAGGGAAATGGACAAGCAGAATCCACTAATAAAAATTTGGTAACCATAATAAGGAAATTAGTCAATGAGTCTCAACGAAACTGGCACAAGAAACTCTATGATGCTCTTTGGGCAGACAGGATCACACCTACGAGAGCCATTGGAATGTCTCCTTTTCAAGTGGTATATGGAGTAGAAGCTCAATTGCCAGTAACAGTGGAGCTGCCAGCCTTGCATCTAATGAAGGCCATTGAAGATACCAGTTTCAATGATGCTTTGGATAAGAGAATAATGTACCTTCACAAATTGAATGAGGATAGATTGGAAGTTGCTGATAAGATATCTGCTCATCAACAAAAAGTTAAGGTCCTGTTTGATAAGAAAGCCAGGTTCAGAGATTTCCAAGTTGGAGACAATGTTTTGTTGTGGGATAAAAGGCATGAACCTCGTGGCAACCATGGCAAGTTTGATTCCCTTTGGCTCGGACCTTTCAAGATCAAGCACTTTGCTGGTAAGAATTCTTTTTACCTTGATTATATGGATGGTTCTTCTCTCCCACTTCCTTATAGTGGGCAGTACCTAAAATTGTTCAAGTCATAGGTGATTAGGGAGTCCTTTGTATATTTTATACAGCATTTTGTTTTTCTTTCCCTTTTGGTGTGTTGTCCTTTGTATTGGTTTGCTTTTTGATTTTCTTGCCCAATGGATAAGGTACTGGTCTACTTCCCCAAGTTTGTCTAAGTTCTTACCTTGTCTCATTCCTTGAATTTATGCCAAGTCATCCCCAGAAGGAGCCAGCTGTTGTCCACTCAAAATTCCCCTGCTCTTAAGAAAGTGAAAATTTAAAATATTGAGTTTAAGTGTTTTCTCTGTTGTACTGATAATGTGAAAAGCCAAAGAAATTGAGAAAATCTACGTTTTTGGGTCATTTTGTGTGTTTTTCAGGCCTGTCGGAACTTTTTGTCCCACGTGTCCCAAGTTCAATTGGGCCCTCTGTTCCCCGATCGGTCGGTTCACCCGAAGTCTGTTCTTTTCGGGCCCGTCGGAACTTTTTGTCCCAAATGTCCCAAGTTCACCCGGACCAATTGTTCCATTTTCATCCGATTCGGCCGAGCTGCGTACTTTGCATACTTTTTTCCCGCATGTTCCAAGAGCATTTGTGCGTCTTTTCCCCACTTCGCCCGAATCGGCCGAGCCGCGTACTTTGCGCTTTCGCATCCCACATGTCCCAAATGAACCAAAGTGCTATTTGTGCTAATTTTTCCCGCTCTACCCGAATACCTTGCTTTTCAAATTAGTAGGTATGTATTAAATTTGCATTCATTGCCTTTCTCTCTCCTAAACGGCCATATAACGAGTGAACCCCCTATGCATTTTGCACACTGTTTTCCTGCTATCTTTTGCTCGAACCTTTACAATCTAAATTCCTGCGCGCGTATCCATTTTCCTCTACAATTCCTTCCCAAGTCTAGCTTGCAGCTTCACCCTCTGAATTACTACCAACATGAAGATCAAATTTCAGGGGCAAGAACAAATCTCACTACTAGAGTCTGTCGTTCCCGATATCGGGGACAGTGAAGTTCGCCATCTTGACTTTAGTGATTTTTGGTCGAGGATGACAGACGCAAACCCTACGCCAATGGCACAAATGATTCATGACAGTGGTTTGGCTTTCGCTGGTGGTTTCCCAATCTCTGTGCAATTTGTAAATACAGTGCTTTCATGCGGAGCTCATTTCAACCTTGATTCGAGTGAATTGACCAATATACACGTGGCAGAGACATAGCCGAGGCATTGAAGAGATTCAGGTAGCATATTTTGAAGTCAGTGGGTCCCTCCCAGTCATAAGCACCTGTCTTCTTCTCCTTATTCCTCTCTTCTCTTCCTATTCTTTTTCTCAGATTTATTGTAATTAGTTGAGGTATTGCGATTGGCAATCCTTAACTAATCTTTAGTTAAAAGAAGTAGTTACCGAGTGTAACTAAATTGTAAACTATATAATGGCCTCTCCTCACCATTTTGAAGGAGGAAGAACTTGGCTTATTTTCTGAAAGTGTAAATAAGTCATAAAGAAATCAATACAGAAGGGCTTTTCATTCTTCATCTATCTGATCTCTTTTATCCCTAAGCTTTTCATTTAATCTTGTTAAGATCATTTGTCTATATTATATTAAGAAGCTTTGTATTCTTGCAGATGTTATTGATAGAACTTTGTGTCTTTCAAATTTCATCTTATTAGTATGATACAAATGATCTTGTTTCAATTCACTGTACCTTCGCATGCATAAAGAATTACTCTGTCATCTATAATTCTAAATGGTGCCTTTCTGCCCGTTCTCGTTTTCTCATTGCTCAGTCCTTTTGTAATTGATGATCCTTATAGAAAACACTTTCATAAATATCCAAGTTCCACGAGAAAATCATGTTTTGTATATTTGTAAATAGGTTCATTTCTGAATAAGGGAACCTCTCCCATTAAAGAGGAGGGACTTCTTGTCCCCTGACTGTTGTTCTTCGTGAAGTCCTATTTGACGACCAATAGGTCCCACACCTTAGGAAAAGTTCCATGTTATGCAATCACACCAAATGATTCTGCCTTAGAAAAGTAGATCTTTAGAAATCATCTTGGGGTACTATGATTTCGCACTAAAAGTTTTGGCACGCACGGTGCGACCAAGAAGTATCTATCTTATTACAGTAGGAATTGATGTACACTTGCTGTGATTCTAGATTTTAAGAAGCCTTAAAATTGTACATCTGGCGACTCGAAAAGAAATAAATCTACCAGTTTCAGTAGCCCAAGCTTGGGAGATTCATGAATCTCACCCGGTCTAGAGCAAGGAAAGAAGGTATATTTGAATACTTGTGTCTATGCCCAGGTAGAAAAAGGAGAGGAAGAAGAGTTCAAAGGTCTCCATCTCCAACAATCATGGCTTTATCAACACCTTCTCCCGGCAAACCATTCATTCAACCAAGAGGAGTGTTCAGACCGATCAGAATGGCTCAACCAAATCCTTATGTTAACTTCACTAGCAGTAGTCCACTCGCCTTGATTGGATAAAACCCAATTCCGATTGTAGCATTAAAGAGCATCCCACATTTCACTGGGGAAAATCAAACTTCTCCTGGTGACCATGTCCAAGATATTGCAAATGTCTGCATGATCCACGAAATCCATGAGATGGACATTGCAGTCAAGCTTCTCACCTCTTCATTCAAAGGGAAAGCTTTGCAATGGTTCAGGAGTCTCCTGGTAGGCTCTATCCAGAATTGGAATCGGCTATACACAGCTCTTCACAATCAGTTTACAAAGAAAGGTGATAACTTGTCTTTATTGGAACAACTAACAACAATCAAGAGATCCCCAAACGAGTAGCTGACAAACTTCAACCTCAAAATCCAATGGACCTGGGATAGGATTCCAACAGTAGTAAAGCCCACTTATAAAGGTGCCTTCTTATACTTTCTTAGGGATTTAAATTCTAATATTTCTCTGATGATTCAATCAATTGGAGGCACTACATTACCTACATCTTATAGCCTCTCCATAGGGGCTGAGAACCATTTGATTCAAGCTAGAAAAATCAATCCTAGGCCATCAATGCCTCTGTACCCTGAGTTAGGAAGCCCAAATACTATCCGAGTGCCTACATTGGATCCTATACCCATCCCCAAGATTCAAAGCTCAGTTGAAGCTTCCACTTCATCATCTAATACCGATAAAGAGTTTCAGGAAGTGGTAATGAAGCAATTTTAGAACTTTGGGAATGAGCTAGTGACCATTAAAAGATAACAAGCTCAGAGTTTCAGGCCATACTAGCCCCAGGCCCAATATCAAGCCAGACCCTAGTATCAATAGAATAGGCCACCACCTCAGACTGTGAATCAGAGCCAGAACCAAGGACAACCCCAAGTTGATATACCTTTCAGGCCATATGATCCTAACACATCTTCAACATAAAGGGCATTGGTTCCTGCACAGAACAATATGGCACAAGAATACGATTGGTGTTTTCCATGTGAACAGCCACATAACCAAGCAACATGATTTAATGGTGCTCTGAATCAAACCAGTATGGTGCCATAAGAACTTGGCCAGGAGGAAAATCAGCAACAAGGAGCTCAACAAGGTGGCCCCCCAAATGAGACTATGTGTGTCAACTGGTAGGCCGAAGACTTCTGTGGGATGAATCAGTCCCCTCCTCAAGGTGTGGCTACCAACACATGGTCCAAAAGGAGAAATATTAGAGAGGGCCAACCACTGAGCCCAGGTGACCCTTAACCTTCCATCGCTCCAGAAGGTCCTAGTGCTCCAAGTACAACTCCCAACATGTTGAACAAATCCAGACCACCTCCCAAACCAAGTCAAACACTGGTTGTAATAGCCCATGTGCAAGAAAGAAATGTGTCTGGGAAGGGGCAGAAAAAAGATGGCTCATTCAATATTATTGAGTAGATGAAAAGGATAAGTGTGAACATTTCACTATGGGATTCACTGGCCATTCTAGTATAGAGGGATCCGTTACAGACTGCCATGTAGAATTGGTCAAGTTCAAATCACCCCCTAACCAGCAAGAAAGAGTGCTTGCCAATACAGTTTAGCCTGGGAGGAATCACTGAGAGAAACAAGATAAAAACATGAGACCTCCTCTCTTCTATGTCTCATTAATTTTTGGAGACAAATTAGTACACAATTGTATGATTGATTCTGGGGTTAGTAGTTCTATGATGCCCAAACAAATAACTAACCAGTTGGGTCTCCAATATGAGGTTATCTCTAGAGGAGTAGTTCAATTAGATGGGACAATAGTGACCACTGTGGGAATCATCAAAGATCTGAGTCTCACTCTACATGTCTACCTCAATGTAACTGTCTTACAAAACATGTCCATCATAGATTTGCCACCACATTTTGCTTTGTGTCTGTCTAGGGACTTCATTGCCAAAATTGGAGGCTACCTATATGTTGATTGGTCACATATGCTCTTTAGGACAAGGTATGGAGCAAAGGCCACAATCAGATCTGAACCTATTGTTGATTATCATATTGAACCCTATGTGCCTAGCCCAATCAACGCCAACTTCTCAGCTTTTGATCAAGAGGACCTCCTAAGCACTTCTGAAGAAAATACCAAGGTGGGATGTATCCCAGACTTGACTCTTGATTATTGGGCCAACAAAAGCCATGCTTTTGACCCCTATAGGGAAATGTTAGAATCTGAGCTAGGCGTATACTACCTACGTGAAGAGAACCAACCTCTACCTGACCTAATCAAGCCATAATACAAGGATGACAATGAGGTGTGGCAATTGTTCTTTGATGGTTCAAGGAGTAGACAAGGAGATGGAGGAGGAGCCATGATTGTGTCCCCCAAAGATATGAGATATTATTCAGCCTTTAAATTCTAGTTCGCATGCTCAAATAACACTGCTGAATATGAGGCTTTAGTCCAAGGTCTTTAGTGGGCAAGGAAGCTAGGAATCAAGAACTTGAAAGTATTCGGTGACAGCGGGCTGGTTGCTAAAGTAAGAGGACTAAATGCTGTTAAAAATGACCTTCTCAAGAACTATAAGAGTAGGGTATGGGATCTCATGGAAGATTTCAACACTTTCAACATTGTGTCTATACCTAGAAAAGAGAATGAAGTTGTTGATAGACTTGCAGCAATTGGAGTAGCATTTGATGTGGTGGACAACATCAAGAGAGACAAAGAACAACCACATATCCATGTGGTTGTGAGGCCAGTAGTGCCAGATAATAATACATGCTGGCAAGTGTTTGAGAATGATCGGTAGATCATCAATTTTTTGTGAGAAGAGGTTGAATTCTCGGCCCTTAATCAAAACAAACTAAAGCAGTAGTATGGGAACCAGATAGTACAGTTGTATACAAACAAGCTTCCCAAAGGCTTAGTGACCCTTGAATCCATTTTCAATCCTAATGATCAGTTCAGAAAAGAAAATACTAACATGTAAATCAAGGGAAAGGATTCAGAGTCAATCCCAGTTGGAGAAGGAAAAACACTTCAAATTGGCAAGGTGGCCACCGAGTGGCAAAGGTATGAATTCATACAAATTTTCCAAGAGTTCCTTGACGAGTTTCCTTGGAGTTATGAAGACCTAAGGGGTTTTAATCCAAAACTAGCACAACACACAATTGAATTGGACCTAGCTGCTCAGCCTATCAAGCAGAAGCAAAGACTAGTCAACCCACATATTGAGCCTCTTATGGAAAGGGAGCTGAATAAAATAATAGAGGCAAGCATCATATTTCTAATTAAACACTCTAGTTGGGTTACAAATCTGGTCCTAGTCAGAAAGAAAAATGGAGAAATTAGGATGTGTGTTGACTTCAGGGATTTGAATAGAGCCTCCCTTAAAGATCACTACCCACTCCCTTCAATGGAACAAATTTTGCAAGTAGTGTCTAGGTCAGAGAGATTTTCTCTCTTAGATGGCTATTCGGGATACAATCAAATCATGGTGAAAGAAGATGATCAATTCAAAACTGCTTTCACCACCAAATGGGGCACCTATGCATATAAAAAAATGCCATTTGGATTGTCCAATGCTGGTGCTACTTTCCAAAGAGCCATGGATATGGCATTCAAAGGGCTAATCAACCAGATAGTGTTGATATATTTGGATGATATCACTATGTTCTCTAAGAACATGGTAGACCACCTTTTGCATTTAAGGCAGGTGTTTCAAAGATACAAAATATTTGGGGTGTCTTTGAACCCCAAAAAAATGCATATTCTTAGCCCATGAGGGAAAGATTTTGGGCCACATTGTGTCTAAGGAGGGTCTGGCAATTGATCCAAAAAGGGGTGAAATAATAAAAGAACTACCATTGCCAAATCATAAGAAGGCTCTTCAAAGATTCTTGGGGAAGATCAACTTTGTTTGAAGGTTTGTCCCAAAAAAATTTGCTCTAGTTAAGTCAATAATATTGACGCTAAAGAAGAGCTTAGCATTCAGATGGACAACTAATGGAAAGGCAAGCTTTAAAGCTATCAAAGAGGCCATATCATAGGCCCTAACTCTTGTAAATCTATATTTTTCCAAGGACTTCATATTGTATGCCTTTGGCGGAAATGACACTATCTCTACAATCTTTGTTCAGCAGAACAAAGAGAACTCAAAACAACCAATTGCTTTCTTCAGTCAAAGTCTAGAAGACTATGAGGTGAGGTATTCCTTCATTGAGAAGCAAGTCCTAGCAGTGATCAGAGGACTGAAGAATTTTAAGCATTTGGTGTCAAACAACAAAATCCAACTATTGATCTCCCATGTAGTAGTCAAAGAATTCCTCCTCAGCAAGGACCTGAATGAGAAACGTGCAGGGTGGATTACTTGTGTCATGGAATATGACATTGTGATTAAGGTCACCAAGTTGGTTCATGGGAGGGGCTTGTTTGAGCAGCTAGCCTCTACTCTATAAGATGAAACAAACAGTGAGAAGGAGGCTATTCTGATTCTAAAAGATGATCAAGAAAAAGAAAGAAATGATGTACCTGCTCCTTGTTGGACGCAAGACATGGTGCATTTCCTTCAAACCGGCATGTGCCCTCATGGGATGAATAAATAAAAAAGAAGGCATTTTAGGTTACAGGCCATTCCATATGTTCTTATTGATGGTATATTATTTAAAAAAGACATCAATGGTATTCTGCTGAGATACATTGGGATAGATCAAGTGGAGAGAGTGCTCTCTAATAATTGGAGAGGAGTCAGGCTTCAATCAAGAAGTGATTTGACAAGAAATCAAAAGCAAGGACTTTTCAAGAAGGAGACCTGGTTTTGTAGTGGGACACAGATCGGGTAAAACTAGGGAGACATTCTAAGTTCGATGCCATATGGAGTGGTCCTTATATGATAACAAGATGCAAAAGTAGAAATGCTTTCCAGTTGTCCTCATTGGAGGGTGAAGAGCTGCAGATCCTAGTGAACGGGATCTATCTCAAGTAGTGCTACTAAAAGGGAAGTCCCACTCTATACATATTAGTTTAGTTTCTCTTTCCTCTAAGTGCTTCTGCACATTGTCTTGTTGTAGCGTAGATTTCTTTCCTCCTAAGTGCTTTGCACGCTCTGCATGTTCCATTTGGAGCATGTATGATTTCAATTTTGTACATATTCGTGGTGTTGTTTTGTTGCTCTTGTGCAGTTCATTCAGAAAAATAGATGAGGTCCTGTTTTTAAAAAAAATTATACTCTCAGAAATCTTCATTTTGAGATTTTCTTATGAAATTTGAGAACACAGGTAGCCAGGCCATGAACCAGAGGCAGAAATAATATCAACCTATTAATCTTGACTCCATGCCTAATGGATACAACAAGGCAACTAATCTCTTCATCCAACAAGCAGATGTCCATGTGAGTCACCAAATTGTTACCCATATTTCCCCCCCGGGTGAAATAGTGAATCGAATCATGACTCCACTTGAAGGAACCTGAGAAAACTCATCCAAATCCTACAAATTGGTTGCAAGAAGATTCAACAATGGATGGACGTAGGCCAAGAAAGATCAAAGGACCCTGTATAGAAAGAAAACAAATCTATTGGGTCGTTTCTACATGTTAAATCCATCCTCTAAGTTATAGGCAAGGAGAACTATAAAATAGCATTGTCAAACAATAAGGATCAATGCTATAAAGAATCCAGAAGAAGGAAGAATGGTGAAGAGTCAGTCATCGGGCTTGAATTGGTTCAGGAAAAGGTCAAAAAATGACTAAGTATGGAGGAAGAAGCGGAAAGGGCCACGTGCCTTAACAACATTGTTTCAAGGGTAAATCCAAAAGGAGAAGTCCAAACTTGTACCAGCCCTCCATGTAGCCAAGGGTCAAACAGGGTCAAAAGGAGGGCTTCAAAATTGGTTAAGTATAGAGGTGCAAGTGGAGAGTACCGCATGTGAGCCTGGTGCATTTCCAAGAGTCAGTCCCCAGGCGGAAACCCAAATGAGCGTGAGGCCAACACATAGCTCAAAATCTAAAAAGTAAGGACCATTAAACAGTCCACAAAGTAGTGGAGGTAGACAAGTGTCAACCCGACGCTCCTCTAAAGGCAAACTTTGAGTTGGATTTGTAAACATGCGCAGTGCCTCCACATGTGCTCAAAGGGGGCAGATTTAGTTGAATTGTCAAAGCATTAACAGGCCGATGGAGGCTGCCAAGTGTCTCAAGTATGTTGTTTTAAGGGGAAAATGGAAAAGAGATTCCCGATCAAGCGTCAGAGTGGCACATGTCCCAGGGGAAAGCGAGGAGTCGAGGAAAAGGTTATTTTTTCGCCCTTTGCCTCAAAAGGGGTAAAAGTTCTAAAAGACCCGCGACTCTTCCCAAGAGGGAAAAATTCAACATACAGACCCGAGTCAAAGCCAAGGTGGGGCATCAGGGAGAAAAGTGAAAATTTTACTTTTGTCCAAAAGGCATAAAGGTAAAAATGGAAACACGTTTCCCAGCCAACCAAAAGGAGCCATGTGTCTAGACGGAGTTTCGAGGCTGCAGAGGTTTTTGAGTTTTTGCATTTTTTGTGCAAAGGGCCAAAAGGTAAATTGCGTGCCGTGGACCCAATTTTTTATCCCAATCTAGCTGCCACGTATCCCAATCAAAAGAGGGACCCATTTTCAAGTCATTTTCCTGCCCATTTGTACAGAATCAATGAAAAACTTCAAAGGGACATATCTTTCAAATCAGGGCTTGAGAGATTGTGAATCTGATATCGCTGAAAATATCTCGACCTCATCTACGCCATGGGAGTCTGAAACTTTAATTTTTGAGAGGGTAGGTGGAAGAAAAATGGAGAAACATCTTGGAGCTTTTAATGTAGGATCATCAGTCTCCACAACCAGATCGGATTCTATCTATTTCTGTCGTTTCCTCTTCCTTCAAGGTGCCGAATCAAGGATCGATGCAGTAAAGATGGATTTGGGGGCAGATTTCAGCAGAAAACATTAACAATGGTGGTTGAGCTTCGACCCACGTTTTCTTGCTTCTATCTCCCTTTTTATTCTCTCAAATCAATTCTATAAATACGGGGATAGGATTCATTGTAAAGGGTTGGATATTCTTAGTTTTGCAGGCTCCCTTCTCCTTCTAGCAAAGGATTTGTGGGGTTCAGGCCTTCCTTTAAAATTGTATTATGTTTCTGCCTTTCGACTATTCTGTAATGAACTATATCAATCTATTAGAGTAATAAAATACATTTTTGATCGATCTCATATCCTTCTTATTTATTTTGCTTTTATTTGAACTCTCGTTACAGATCTGGCTGTCTGTGTTTGTTTATTGTATGTATTTTATTGTTTTGTGTTGAAGGAAAACTAAGTATTCATCATTCCTTTGGTGCATCACCTGGTAGTTTAGTTATTTCTCATTTATGTACTCTTTTATCCATGTCTCCTTGGCAAGTCTTAGACTAGGTATAGATATAGATCCTCTGCAAATCCTCATGTATGCACCTAAACAGAGGAATAAGGAACCAACCTTTAATCTGGAGAGCTTTTCCAATTTGTAGGGTCCCACACCTTAGGAAAAGTTCCGTGTTATGCAATCACACCAGATGATTCTACCTTAGAAAAGCATATCTTTAGAAATCATCTAGGGGTGCTGTGATTTCATACTAACAATTACATGGGTAGAGAATAGAAGTTTTGATCATTGAAGATATCAACATCCTTTTAGTAGGAACAAGAGATCCATGAACATCAAAAACCCCACTACCTAATTAAGTAAATATTGAATAAATAGATGGCTAAATTTGATTGTAATGTAGTAGTAAATGAATAAGCAATTAAGTACAGAAATAGACCCAAGCAAATTAAGCTAAAAAGATATGAAACCCTAGTTACAAATAAGGGATAAGAAGACTTCACTAATTCACAACCAATTATGGATAAGGGATAAGAAGACTTCGCTAATTCACAACCAATTATGGATTCTGTCAAAGTGCTGATTCGATGAACAAAGAGGGAGAAGTGTCACACACAATCTCAAAAAATTGTGTGAGCTGAAGATCTACTTGGATTGGGGCATCGGGAATGGGTTAGGAGCGCCTACGAGCACCACGGATGTGCTCTGGGCACTTGTGACTACTCAAACCCATGAGAAACCTCCTTTGTTGGGTCACGAGATGTCCATTGTCCTTCACTTCTTGTCACTAGTATGTCGCATAATGATTATTGATGTTGTTGATAATTTGCAATGAAAGATTGACTTGCAAAACCCTTAAGAGTGCATAAAATCCCAAAAATAAAAGAATGTAAATGAGGGGTCCAACTATCCTTAATTGTCAAATGAGTGAGCTTACGACTAAGTGATGCACTACATTTCTGACCCAACATAGTTCTAGGTGTGCGTGTGTGTGGAATCGTGTCCTAGGTAGCTCTTGTGCGTGTCACACTTGATAGCGAGAAAATAGCTAGATGTAGAAGATGTAAATATATGTGTGTATGGAATAGAATGAACTTCCCCTCCTATGAAGTGTATGCACAAGAATGTAGACCCTTTCCCTTAAATGCGCTTGGATATCCTTTTGATGCAACCTTAGGTGGTGAAAGTTAATGCTTAGTGTTTGGTCCTTTATTATGGTCACATCTTTATATTTATATGATTCCCTTGCTTTAATTTCATAATTAACCCTGAAAAGGCCGACTACCAAAAAAGGTAAGATGCTCAAACGGATAGAAAGGACCCAAAAGATGTGAACAAAGTATAAAGAGGTCAGGGGTGCCCAGAGGAGACAGGGGCACCTGGCATTGGCATCCTGGTTGGGTGTTGGTGTCCATGATGAGAAATGTCGAGGTGTGAAAAGACAGACTGAGCTAGAAAGGGTGTGAGACCAATAACAAAAAGAAAAAGAAAACAAAGATGGCCAAAGACATGGGTTAATTAGTAATTTTCTTACTTAGGAATCATGTGAATAGTAGTATGCAATCAGGACTAGATAATTACCCAAAGTGCATGATTTTATGTGTACACTACCCTAAGTAAATGCAAGCTCGCCATGTAATAGTGACCCATAACCAATCAAAGGATGTCATGTGGCCCAGTATAAAAATTACAACTAACTATAGTTATAAATACAATGCTTTGGCAAAATTGGCACTATTTTTAATTGAGTTGGAAATGGCCCAGGGAGGCTTGGGTTTTTGGCTATTACTTTGGCATACAAGATCCATGGAATTCAAAATTTGGTTTCAAGATATTGGCACTAGTATAAATTTAGAGAAGGATTGTTGCTTGGTTACTGATCAATTTTAGACTGAAGTCCATGGATATTTTGGCCCCACACTAATAGCTTTAGTGTGTAGAGTAGGAATTTATCTTAGATGGGATATTTTGGCCCCACTCCAATAGCTTTAGTCTATAGAGTAGGAATTTATCTTAGTTGTAATATATTTTCATCAATAGTTTTCACAATTTTAAGATTTATAATTCAAATCTAAGAAAAATATTTGTACAAATTTTTTAGCGTCGATATAGACAATGGATAGAAACGAAGTTATCACTAGGATTGTTGTGTAAATTCTAATTAGAAATTTCATTTGGTAACACAATGTCAAAGTTTTGTGTGTATTTTTTTCAAACACTAAGTTATGAAATCCTTGTGGAAATCTAATTTCATTTACACTAATTAACATTACATTTTTGTATTTCAAACACTGAAATATAATATTTTGATAAATAAGAATGTCCACATGTAAGAGATTGAACTATTTTTTTTTATTTGTGAGGAATTTGGTGTGATTATGTAAAGTGTTGTAAATGTTGATTACTTCAAACTATTTCACTAAATATTTGCAGATAGTGATCCCAATGGATGAAGTCACCACTAAGGTCAAAATGATCAATCTTTTTCTTACAGTGCAATGTTTATTTTCCCTTTGAGATCTCCATTTTTAATTATGTAGGCTCTCAAATTTGTTCTGCTATGCAAATATGTGAAAGAGTGGGTTAAGTCGTTGTAATTGCATGCTCCTCCACCAATTGAGGGTACATTCAAGGTAACAAAATTAGAGGGCAGTTATCCTCTTACTCTTTAGTCTCTGTGAAGCCTAGGGGAGAGATCCTGCAACAACATAAATGTATAGAATAACATAAAATATAAAAGGAAATTGCATCGTACCTAGATAAACACCATAACTGCTATGATTTCCCACCCAATTTACTGTCACTAGTAGGAATAATCATAAAATTTCATAAGATTGGGAAGAAGTTGCAAGAAAAATTTATTAAGGAAAGGATATTCATGATTTATAGGCTAATTGCTCTTAAGACAAGCAAAATAGATAGAAGAAAGCTTATAAAACTTAATCCTAATTTATAATAACTGAAACCTCAAGGGATTTGTAAGGCCAACTGAATATTTTGGTAGGTTACACAATTTAATTAAAATATTGCTAAAAAGAGTGGTCACATTAACCATGATAAATGCTTAGAATCCATTGGGCAAGGAGTCTCCAAAATTTAAACAAAATGAATTAGTAATAGTTGATAAAAGGACAACATTTTACACAATTATTGCACACGTCATCATAATTCAAACAAACAATAATATGACTTTACACAAACCCCTCATTATGCATTGGAATAATATATCAAAGAATGAAAATACATTGATATTGAAACAATTTATAGAAAATACAGAGAAGTGAGATCATGCAAGGATTTTATAGATGGTCAACTACAAATGTCTACACAAAAAAAATAACTACCTCATTACTAAATAGTGATATGCACATTCACTACCTTATAACAAAGTTGCATCACTTGTTCAACATCCTATGACAATTTTTCTTTGAATCATAAAAATGCTACTATTAACAATTGCTTAGAATCTAGGAAACAAAGTGCTAATTAGAAAAACCAAATTTTCTCATGATCCAAAAGAACGGGATGAAAAATAATTTGCTCCAATTTATATCAATTCTCCTTGCAAAAGTGGAAATCAAAGGTACTCAAACAAATCCTCTAGGAGCAATAAAAGGTTGAGAAGGATCCAATTGTCAGCACTAGGAGGAATCAAACCATCCACTAATTAATGAAGAGAAAGTAGCATGCTTGGATCACTCCTGCCAAATCAAAGTGAAGGGAAACAAAGATATGGATTAGAAGTAAGAAACTTTTAACATAAAATTGATCAAGGGGGAAGAAATGTGTGGAGGACGAAAGAGGGGGGATGGGCGATTGAAAATCGAGAACACGATCTATGAAGGAAATAAATTGGAATGAAATGAGAATAGAGTATGAGTAAAATAAATTCATCAACAAAATGCACAAGATGTATTTGATCAACAAACCGATCCACATAAAAGCTCATCGACCATCTTGAAGATTCTGGGATGAAAAAGAACCCAAATGCCAAATGCATACAAGGGATTACTCCTTCACATCCATGCAACAACAAGGATAATAAAATTTCAAATTATTCTAAAGACTGAAAAATGAGAATACACTAAAGCCGATTTCATCCCAAAGCCACAACTCTCTCTTTAATACGCTAACACTTTCTTCTTTAACATCTTCTCACAAGAATAGGGAGAAGGATAACACAGGATAAAGAAATAGCTGACAATGTTGTTATGGAGATAGTTTGTCTCGAAAGTAAAGTAATACTTTCTTCTTTTTGACAAGTAATTTTTAAGACTTAAGGAATTTGCGCATATTCATCCCAGTCCTCTCGTAATATCACCAATGTATCCACAAAATGGCACTCGTACTTGAGTTAATGAAGATAGTTTGTCATATCTATTAATAATTTCTTTCCCAACAAAGGTGGGGAATTTTTTTTGGCAGTCCTCATACAATAAGAAAAATTTTCAAGGAACATAAGAACTGTCCCATGGGATGTGTAGATAAAGGCCACATGTAATTGTCAACTTCCGTATTTAGTCTACAAAGAACTTAATCCTTTGACTTCTTGACAGTATTCATTACAAAACTTGTGTCAAGCATGCATTTTTTGGGCCTAACCAATCACTCATATGTTTCCTATGTTTCATGTGACTGTGATTTGACTCCTACAAAAAAATAATTAACATTTTTTTTCTACCTCAATCCAACTACATCCAAGAATTTTTTTTTACTTGTCTATCATTCATCATTTTTTTAACCTTCAAAATGTCATACCACCTACTTGTTTCTACATAGATTTTTTCCAACTACAAAAAATGTGAGACATTATTAGGTTTCAACTCAAAAAGGTGTTCCACCACACGCTCTCCAAGCTCTACATGCACCAAGAAAACATCCCCATACATTAATATCAAGATTTACTGGCATTTCATTGATAAAATATTTTACCTCTCCTAATCACCCAACACAACCAAGAAGATCAACCATGCAACCTTAGTGTTCTATTGTAGGTATGATATTGAATGCATTTTCTATGGTACCACATTTTGCTTACATGTGTACAAGGGCACTCGCTACAAAGACATTTGACTGAAACCCACTCTTGGTTATCTATTTATGTATTTCTTTACCCTACTTTAGAGATATCAAGCTAGCACATGATAGAAGAACACTGGAAAATGTTCATGCAAACCACAAATTCAACACTCACACTTATGAACTGAAATAAGGACAAAGTAGTGAAAAAATACATGGAAAAATAAAACTCCTTGTTACAAAATGCAAACAAAAAAACATTTCCAACCAAAATAGATGCAACACTCAAAGGACATGCTCTTGTATTTATATATCTGGGGCTTGAAGTTCTCCACCAATTATCCCCATACTCAAGACACTGACTCAGCTAATCAACCCATCCTCCATTATATTGTGTATTTTTCGATAAAGTGCATGCCACTATAATAATTTTTACAAGTATGGACTGACCTAAAAACCAGGATCTACGTCCGACTAAAATGGATAAAATATGTGAAGGGTAAATATCATGGATCGCTAAAGTGTGGTTAAAATATCTAAATTATTAAAAACAGGGAACTCTAAAGTTTAAATAAAATATCTTAAAAGTAGTAAATACTAGACAAAAACACAAGAAACAGGTCCTTTGAAATACGTGGGCATTGCCTTGTACACCAAAAATGGGCTTTTAGAAATGACTGTGGAAATAAAAAACAAAGAAACACATTACTCTCAATGCCAAACTAGTGATCGTACTTTATTTAGGGAAAAATGACAACTGAAGAAAAATTCTAGATTATAGATCGGCTAACCTTGGTGGCATCCATTGACATTGGATGATCACAAATTTTTTAGGATCTCCATTAATTTTTCTACGTCTGAAACACAACTCGGTTAAGGGTAAAACACACATAAATATTAAAGCCCCAAACAATCTTTACATATAAGATATCTACAAGCCCTAAACAAGAAATATATAATTATGAGTAACTATGGTAGATAAAATCCAGATCTCTTAACCACTTCGCAGCTTTCCCACGACCCTTAACAATTACCATTAAAAAATATCTTGCCTATGGCTTTAAAAGAATTGTAATAAAAAAATATATTAAGAAAATGAGACTGAAAGAAAAAAGAAACTACTATATAAGAATACATTGTTTTGAAGGCATTGTAGTGGTTTCAATGTTTTCTTTTTCTTTTCTTTTTTTCCTTTAAATGTTTTGTCTAGTGGCAGGTTAGGCACAATAATAAAATAAATACAACAGACACAAGATTAGTGTAGTGCCCACTTCCCTTTGACACCTTTTGGATACCTATTTTGATACTGTGATTACATTATAGACATTATTATGTTTTGATTTAGTATGTTGTTAGACATTGATCATGGATTATTGTTGATCTTGATTTGATTATGATGCCTGATGATTATTAGAGACACCTTAGATGTGGATGATGGTGTATTATTTGATATGGATGTTGTTCAGACATGTGATTTGGATATTATGAGTTGATGTAGAAAATGGATATTATTTGATGATGATATAATTGTTAATTAAAAATGCAATTGATGTAGTTGTTACTTCAATGTTGTTATGATTCACTTACTTAGATGATTTTGTGATTTTAATTGTATCATATTGGATGTTCTAATATGGCCATGAGGTTGAAGGAGGTATTTGTATTTTGTAGGTTAAAAATATCACAACAAAACATCGAGGGATCGGAGACCAACCAAAATGGAATTCTAGGTGAATTCGACATGGTCACCATGGCAACTTGTTTTATTGTGTTGAGTGTTGTTTTGTTAGGGATTCCCATGGGGGGATTTCCTTTATATGTAACCATGTGTTTGTGTATTTTAATTAATGTGTTTCTTTTATTATTGTTGTATGTATTTTATTAGTAATGTGTTCCCTTCTTTTAATTAATTAAACTATGATAGAATTAATGTGAGAATCATATGATTAAAATTTAAATAAATTAAATTGGGGTATGGGAAAGTAATTATAAGAGTTGTTGGCTATTTGCATTTAATTTGTCAAGGATGTGTAAGTTGTGTAAGAGCTTGTGTAAGTCAGTTTTGGAGTATGAAATACTCCACCTCCATGACAAATTCGAATTTGTCCTTAGGGGCTGTTTTTGAAGGCTTATGGGACAAGTAAAACTTGTTCCATGCCTCTAAATTTAATTTACCAACCATACTTATGGTTGGAGATGTGATTTGTGACTTTTATAATGAATTTTATAAGTCATGTTGTTTGTTTTCAATTGCACTTTCTTACATTTTAATTAAATTGTTGTCCCTTGAGGTGTGGGCTTTTTGGAGTGTGCAAGTAACTTGTCATTTTTTTCACCCACCTCTTTATTGAGCTTTGGAGAATGAAATTTTGTATTTTGTGTTTGAATTGGAGGATGTGTGAGGTGACATCCTACATGGATCCACATCATCATCTTCTCTCCCTTTTCTATATAATTCAAACTCCTTATTTGTGTTGGGTTGTTGAACCTTTTTGCATTCTTCCTTGGGGGCACATTTTTTTTGTTGTTTGGAGATCTTGTGGATTGTGGAGGAATTTGGAGATAACTTCATACTTGGCATTGTTGTTTTGAACTGTGTTCTTGGCATTTGAAGCTTGTTGTTGGAAAAAAAAGTAACCATGGAGAGGTAGGAATTTAACTCTCCTTTTTATGCTGTCATTTTCTTGTTGAGTTGTGTGAATGGTGCGTGCTTTGATTTATTTTGTTGGTTGGTTGGGTAGACTACCTTAGGGATGGCGTAGGAGAAGGCTATGGGGAATCCATGTGGGGGGAATAAGGAATGCCATTGGCATCATAATTTTGTAGAGGGAGTTTGGGTTTGGGATCCACCATGGAAAAGAAATAGCTTGCATTTCTTACTTTGTGGGGGGCATTAAGAAATCTGTGGGGGGCATAAGGAGGGATTTTGGGGGGGGCATAAGGATATGTGTGGTGAAATTTATTGGTGGTTTGTTACTGGTGGATGCCCAATTCCCAATTAGGAGGCATAAGTAGCTTCCCCCATAGACCTTGCTCCTTTGGCTTGCATGATCAAGCCTGAGTTTTGATTGGAATGTTTATAATTGTAGTTGTGAACTATTGTTTTGTATTGAACTATGTTTTATATTGAAATGTGCATGTTTGAAAGAATGTTGTGTGTTGTGGAAGCCAGTTGTTGCCATGGGTTTAACTACATCTTTTATTGTATCTTGGTTGGGGCTTGAGGGCCAATGATGAAGGAAGGCTTCTCCTTTCATTGGATTTCTTGGTTGGGTGGAGAGCGTTTCCTTTCCCCCTCTCTTGTTGTGATCAGCTTGGAGAAAGAGAAAATGTGCATGTTGGTGTACTGGAGCATAGGAAAAATACAGTTTGACAGTCCCTTATAAAAACACATTCATTGTAATCCTTTCCCACATGATGTGGATGAAATTGTAATAGTTATGTTATGGAGGAATGATGTTGTAATTGATTATGAGAATGTATATTTGATTTGAGAAAGGCATTTGCTTTCTGCTCTGTACATTAGAAGGAAATAAATAGAATTTTGTTAGCTATATTCAAGAAATGGAAGAATGTGAAGATGTAAAGTTTTATAAATGAAGTCAATAAAGAATAGAAAGTTCATCTCTCTTGTACATTGTTGTGAGGTAGTTGGAATTATCAAATTGTGATTGGAATCTCTGTTTTGAAAATTGAAAGAAGAAGAAATGTGTATGAGGGAATTATATTGCATTGTTTTTTTAAATATATTAAAGTGGAAATCAGATTTCCAATTTAGATTTGAAATGGTTTTTTTATAAACAAATAAATGTATTGGACTAGTTTAGGAATGACGTGCCATATTTGAAGGATGAATTTGATAAACAAATTTCTAGAAATGGGATTTCTATTACAAACTTAAAACTGGCAATTAATTTTAATTAAAAAATGTACAGTTCAAACCTACACACATTAATCAACTTAGAGACGTTACAATTTAGTATGTTATATCATAAATGAACTCAAGTTGAAAAATAAAACTTAAGAAAATGATTTAACCATTGCAAAATCGAATCCAATCCCTTTAACGGTCATTTTTTCTGTCATTTGTTGGAAAAATGTAACTTGAAGAAATCAAACAAATTTACTTCCCTACAACATTATAAATCCTTCCTAGAGCAATCCTCCATGTCTGTTTGACATGTTGAGTGAAGAAGGAGATCCAATTTAATCAAATTTAGAAGTTAGAAATTACCAGTTTGCTAATTACAAGACTGTAGATCGTTTTTTGTAAAATTGACCCTCTAAACTTTAGCAAAAAGTAAAAAATTTTATTCCTATGCAAAGAGGGTATCAATAGCTTTCTAGAAATTCATCATTTTCCCAAAATCGAGCTTTCTAGCTCATGTTATGACACTTTGAAGTTTTTCTGCCTTGGTGGGAAAATTTGGGAAAAATTTCCCTGGCCCAAAAATTTCCCATCAGAAAATCCTTAGAAGACTTTTTTGAAAAATTTTGGCTTAGGAAAATTTCATCTTTTCCTCCGTTGGCCTGCATCCAATCATAGGCTGCCACATGTCTTCACGGGGTAGTGGCGGAGGTGCAACATCTTTTTGCCCTTTGGCCTTTTTGAAAAATTTGGAAAAAATTTCCTTTTAGCCTCGCCAGCCCACGGCCAATCACAGGCTGCCACGTGGTAGATTTGGGTGCTAGCGGAGGGGGCAGACCTTTTGTTTATTTTAAACTTTTGTCTTTGGAAATTTTTAAAAATTTCTCCCATGGCCCCACACTCCCGCCCTCGCCTTGGTGCAACCCTTCCGCGGGTGTGCAGACACGCGCACGCCTTTCACCCCAATTCCCCCTTTGGCGAAACTCGATGAATATCCCCACCACTCTGCATATCTCCCTTCTCCCCATGGTGAATCATGGAGTGCCACGTGCCCCTGGAGGACCCGTGGGCACTGTTTTTTTTTTTTCCCTTTGGGTGAAATGCCCCAAACTCTCCTGCCGCCTTGGCCTTCGTTTCCTTGTTGCCGACGACAACTCAGAGGCCGCCACGTGTCCTTGGAGGACCCATAGAGGCATGAGTGCAACTGGGAAATTTCTCTCATGCAAGGAAAAATTCCAAATGACACCCCGCGACCCACCATCCCAAAATTTGCTCTTCACCCCTTCTTGACACGTGTCCCCTTGGAGAAAATTTGAGCCCTAAAGTCCGCTTGCTCATATCTTGAGTTTCTGAAGGAGTTAAGAGTACTTCTTTATATCACCGGAAAGGTGAGAAAATTTCTTATCCAATGGGAATGATTTAGTGAAATTTTGGAATTGTTAAGTATGAGAAAAATCAAGTTGAAACTCTGAGCCTTTTAGAAAGTGGGTATGGGGGGTAAATTACTCCCTGAACCTAACTGAGACTTCTAACCCCATAAAATGAACCATGTGAACTTGATAATTGTTAATGAAGGAAAAATATTTTCTAGTAATTTAGATTCATTCTGAAACCTAATAGGGTCAACTGTTGTCTTGCAACTTGGTTGTGGAAACTTCTAATAAAAAAAATTATTCCATAATTTTCTAACTAACCCTAGGTTGTTTCTTGGGTCTCAAGTGGATTGTTTTAATGGGAATCTCAATTAGATCAGATCTACTCCCCACCCAAATGTATGAAACATAATAGGATTCAAGCATCAAAATAATAGTAACAGAGACAAAACAAGTGTGAGCTTCTACAAATCTCAAGACAAGCATGTGTGCAGATATCTAAAGTTGGTTCTCAATGCGAGTGTTCAGATTTCAACCCGATGCATTTGATTTTTCAGGGATCCAGATCCAGGTAGCACAAAACTCGAATCCTCACATTGTCTGTTGGGACTCAGGGCATTAATAAAGATTGACATCTAAACCCAAATAAATAAAAATATCCAGACTCACCTTGTCATTTCCGTAAATCTTAAAGCTAATGAAGGTTTGATTTGGAGTCTTATTGTGATTAGCCTTCTGTAGGTAAAGACTCCACCCCAGAATGACCAAACCCATGACTGCAGTAGTTTTCCCAAACAAAGAAATCATTCCAAATATCTTCCTCTAAACCCCCAACTGATTTATAATATTATCCTTCCCTGCTATGCACTCGGCCACTCAACAGTACAAGAGTTAACATGAGTCGAAGTAGGGCTAAAATCAGATTAACAGTAAAGAAGCACAATCCGTGTGCTACAATTTTATGACCACCTCTAAACTCAATGTAGACCATTTAATTCCAATGAAAATGCAAGAGAAAATCCCAGTTGTCGCATATCTGACATTTTTCATAGCCTCTAGGTCGCAGCTCACTTGGAAATGCCTTACGGCATAAAAATTGATCCCAGAGAAAACACAAATGAAAATTCATTGAAAAGAGCACATATACATCATTGAAATTAGGAGAATGAATGGAAAGTAGGTTGTCACTTATCTAGCAAATCAAAACTCCATGTGGGACCAATGTGTTAAATCCATTTGATAAATTACTCGTAAATTTCTCAACCATTCTTCTCCAAGTTATATCAATATGTATCTCTTTGAATGATTTTTCTAATGGTACCAACCACCTCTATCACAATTTATAGAAAAAAAATCAGAGTTATGTTTGCCTCCTTTATTTCAGCTCTGGCATCCACTTGTTGTCATTTTCTACTATTGTGAAACCATCAAAAAAACTTGTAGAAGTTTGAAGTTGCATTGATTTTCTCCACATGTCATTCATTGATGTTTTGACATGACATAAAGAGAAGCATTCAAATTCAAAAACCTTGAGATAGTGTAGAGCATTTATTTTCTCAATGTATCCACAATCAGTACTTTTTAGACAAAGGGGCTTGAGCCAAAGATTTTATTGATTGTCGTCACTCTTCACAGATCCATGTTATGAATGATTTCACAGTCCCCCAAGTTTATTAAAATTATGATGGGTATAACTTGTCAAAAATTGATGTAGGTACTAGAAACAATGAACTTAAAGTCTGATCAAAAGCTTTATCAGGATCAGGGATTAAATTTGATGGTCATTTAGACATTTTTCATGATTTTAGTCCTAAAATACTTGCACATACTTGAATTAACCGTCACACGTGACTTGTGAATTTTAAGTATGACCATCATTTTTTAGATAGATTTATATGTAAAATATACTAATATTTATTAAAAATAGTTAAATATATGTATAAGAATTTTTTATATATTTTATTAATAGCATAAAAATAACACTATTTTATATTTTTGAAAGGTAATATTTAAAAATCACCATCACAAAAAAAATGTTTGACAGGGATAGGTGGCCATCAAATTTAACCCATGATTGGGATAAGGAAATGTCAATGAGTGACACGTGGGTAGCCATCAGTCTAAGATATATTTGTAATTTAACTTAATTTTGACAGGTCCTACAACAATGTAAAAAATAAAAAAATTACTCATCAGAGATGATCTCTCCTTTAAAAAAATAACAATCGTGTGATTTTTTTCACTTTATTTTGCATAACAATTATGGGCTCCAACATGAAAATTCTAGGCTACTGTTCGGGTCCCCATGTGGGTAGCCAAAGATCCTAGAAAATGTGGTCAAAGTAGATCACTTCATCTAAATGATAACCAATTTAATATCACACTACAAAATAACCAACACAAAAAAGATCTGCAATTTCAAACCACTGCAATACAATTATGATTAAAATCTTTGTAATAATGGTTTAGTAAGTGCAAATAACTTATTTAAAAAGAGGAAACTATGTACAAACATTAACAAAATGTACATGGAAAAGGGGGTTCCAATTCTCATTCAATAAACCCATTCATAGGAATGGAGAAGTGAAATCCCTTTCTCAACAATGTAAAGTATCCTTCTAGTAAACTGCAATAATAAAAGATGAACAAGACACTCAAAATAAATCCCACAATGGATCACTGAGTATGGAAGCCGAAATGTGAAATCAGAGAAAAAAAATGAAGACAAATAAAAATAAGACTCTTGATGGAAATAAAATCGATCTTCCCAATATCAGATCTCTAAACCAAGTTGAAACTTAAGTGATCAATCAAAGTGCACATTATAGGGATCAATGTATAAATTATTATCATAATCAAAAGCTTATGAAATCAAGTGTAAAATGAATTTGGGAAAAGATACTAGTGGATTTATAAATATTAAATTTATGAACATCATTGTACCCACAATTCTAATCAATACCCAAATTAGGAAATACATATTGTTTCATCAAACAGAAACAGAAACCAGTCTTTGACTTATCATTTGGGTCCACTTGTTTGCTACTCCAAAAATTTACTCATTTAAAAATAAAGAGGCTCAACAATAGGGTTAGCTATAAAATCATCGTGTATGTTTTCAATTTTTCCACAAGGGTACAACTCACTAAATAAAAAATAATTCTATGATCAAACACAAAACTTACATTTGTATTCTCTACATCATCAAACATAATTTTTGTTAGCATCAAAACAAAATTTAGTGACACGTACATTTTTATTATTTACATCATAAAACATCATTTTTGTTAGCATAAAAACAAAATTAGTGACACATTGAATCTAAAATATACTCATTACATAGCTCATCATCATAACATTGTTGCACTACATCACACATCAGCTCCTCTAACATGAAATCAACAACTAGAGACTTAGAAAAATATGAGTGAAGTGAATCATACTTATGTGAATTATCAAATGGTGTGAACAAATTCATCTCACTATTTCTTTCAATGGACTTAGTTTGTAGAGTCTCTAAGAGCATTAAAATATTGTTTTAAATCATCTAATTTATTTGAGTTAACTTCATTCATTTACTTTCACATAATATAGGCTCAATGTTTTCACATATAAATTCATAACAATAATTATCAACATATTCATACCTTTCTTCCATATCAATAGGCAATAAATTACACTCATTTATGTAATTTTATTCCTCTGACTATACTACATCCTCCTCATGCAAACATTCATCAAAAGTAAGTTGATTACCATTTACAAGACCTATGGTCGTCTGAAGCAAATAATAAAACTCATCATTCTCTTCCATGTTAACGCACTCAACACCTAAAAGGATGCACATATCAGCAAGTGTTTCTCCACTGATTTAATAAAATATGTATATTTTATTAAAAATTGAATGCAAAGATCTGCTATAACTGATAAATAATGAAATATAAATGCTAAACAATTATTTAATTTTAACTATGAAAGGAAATGAGAGGGGTATGGTACTTATCTAAAGTTCTTTAATCTTGAAGTGAGTTTGAATTGGAAACTGTGATGAAACGGGAACACAGACAGTCACCATCAGGTACAGGAAAATGCATATATGCTCGCAATGCCCTAACCCAGTTATTTGGGTAAGGATAAGGGCACCCGCGGCACCCAAGACCTCTGTGTGGGTGCCTAAGTCTATAGAAATGGTCAAAACCTAGTTCCAATAATGTCACTACGGTTTCACACTTTTTCACTTTTGGTCACCTTTGTGTTGCACTTGGATTGCTAAGGTACCTTTAAATCTACACACAAATATTCTCTTGTAAACCCCTAAAAAATACATCTAATCCTAAAAATGAAAGATGCAAAATGAGGGGTCAGACTATCCTCAGCGGTCATAATGGTGAAATTATGGTTGTGCATTACACTACATCTCAGATCCAATGTGGTTTTTTATGTGCTTGTGTGTGCAATAGTGCTCCTAGGTCACCCTCGTGCCAATGACACCAAAATAGTGCACAATAGCTAAATAAAATGTAAATGTGTGGATGGAATAGAATGAAATCCCTTTCTTATGTAGTGTGTATGTAGAGTAATGTAACCAATGTAGTCCCTTAAGATATGTAGATAGATAGATCTTTATAATAATTTCTTACCACTGTAATGGTATGTATGTTGTGTTTATATAGGGATCTCTTGCTTGAATTTTGTCACTAATGACCTGACATGCCGACTAGTACCTCGGGATATGAGAGGGAAAACTAAAAATACAGACCTCAAATGTAAATAATAAGATCAAATATAAAGATGACATGGGTGCCCAAGATGGATAGGAGTGCTTGGCGCTAGTTTCCAGTCCTGGGCGCTAGTGTACAGAGGCAAGTGATGAAAAATGAGTGAAGATTGACAGACATGGATCCCTATGACCTGACCAGAATGAAGTGTATGAGTGACAAGTGTGAAAGATAAAAGCAATAAAAACCAAAAAGACAAGTAAGTGGGTTATGGAATGGGTTACCGGTGAATACTCTTCGTATGTAAGATCCATATATAAAACAACATACTTTGAGATATACTAAATAGTAGTAAGTGTGTGATTTTGTGTCTACAGTTTCCCTCACTTTATGTTGGTGAGTGAAAGATCGGTAACATAAAGTAGATAGAGATGCATAGCTAAGAGAAGTCTGGAGAACCCCACATTTTAGAAGTACACACAAATGTGGTAGAAGTACTTGTTGAGTGAGAACACATAGTGTGGTGAACCATGGATCAACGTGTCAATCCATACAGCATGATGAGAGACATGAGACCGTTATGATGAGCACTAAGAAAGATTGATAATTACGATCTTGAATGTTTAAAGATTTTGATTTTTTTCATTAATGAAGATGTGACGGGGTAGGGAGTGATCAGTTCCTAGCCTGATTTTTTGTGTGTAAAAAAATGAGAATTTTGGCATCCTTCTCCCAGAAGAAGAGTGTAGGAAGAGAGGTCTAGTTGTACTCTCCAATTTTAACTACATCCTCAATAGGTCTAGCCACTGCAGATGGACAAAGTACCAGATTTTGGATCCAATTTTGATCAAATGTGAATAACCCATATAGGAGTAGTATAGGAAAGGAAATGACGTCTCATTGCCCCCACTCTAGGGGTGTCACTGTAATGTGTATGTGGTGGCTTCCATGTTAGGTCATCTGGAAGTAGTCACAAAATGTAGAATAACTTCCCATGTTAGGTCATATGGGAAAGTGGTGATATAACTCCCAAGTTAGGTCATCTAGGCAGATAAATATGTTGTGTTCATGCTAAATTATTGATGTAATTTGAATAGTAAAATATTTATGTTGTTGAGATCTAAATATGTGTGATTGATTGATTGGTTACTCATAGAGAGATTTTATGCTCGTTTCCTTGGATTAGATCATTAAGGGGAATCTCTAGAAAGAGGAGTGAAATGTCACGTAATGTATGAGGAAATTTTGAAATGAGGAATTATAAATGTAGAATGATCACATAACGATGTAAGGGGAATCATAGGATGACCTTGAATGTATGCCCTCCCTTTTGCCGAAAGGGGGAGTGATGATGATAATGAACATTGAGTTGAAAGTAAGCGGGTAATGATGTAATGGAGGATGTATGATAGATATCATAAAAGTGTATGGAAATGTTATCAAGGAGGAATATAGTGTGTGTGTGAAATGTGTACGGTATGGTAATAGGTGGAATTATGAAAAAAATGACTTAAAGGAGATAGAAATTGGAGTAAGGACGCTCAAGATTTCAATGAAATATTTCAATGTGTATTAGTTCGAAGGCTAAGCGTGAATAATGACTATAGCACGATAAGTAAAGGAGAGTTACTATAAATAGTAATGTGAAAAAGTGAACAGGAAATTCATTTGATTATTGCACGAGTGTGATTTTGAGCTTTGGGTGTTCAAAGATGCCTCAAGTGAGAACACCTCGATTGACTCGGTTTGAGATGGTGGCGACAGTTTTAGTGTTGCGTATGACAGATTAGCTAGTAAGTGTGATATTTTTCAAAAAATGTGTTGATATTAGTCATTTATGATGAATTTTTACAAAAAAAATGTTTTCAAGTTTCTCAGTGTTTTGGACCTGGAAAAGAGTGGTGAAGGCATTGATGACCTTTGGGACACCAACACCCAAGCATGGGTGCTAGTGACCTACTCCTAGGCTCCTTAGTCATGATCTAGATGTTGGCATCCAAAAAGGGTTGGGTTGAGCCTAGCGTGATGTAGACATGAAAATTGATGTTTATTGACATTATAGATAGGTGTATTTTCACATGTATGGTGTTTTAACCCCGTGTTTGTTGTCGTTTGGTGTTGTGTGGAGGGACGTTCATTCGAGATAGTTCCATGGTGGCCACCATTTAAGTACATTGATGGGATTGGGGTTTTCAGATGAGGAGTGGGATGTCCTAGTATGTGTTGGCCTAATCTGTAAATTACTTAATGTTATTAAAATATAAACCATTGTGCTTGTGAATATGAATGAAACTTAGGAGTTCTTTGTTAAACCAATTAAGTGTGTAATAACAACCACCATTAAACTGTAAAACTGAGACACAAAGAGACAAGAGTTGTCCTGGAGAAACCCAATGTGGGAAAAACTCTAGTTGGGTGAGAAAATTAGCTCCCCTTCACTATCTAAACTCAAATGACACAATCCACTGCCAAATTGGCCTTTTAGAAGAATAAGATTCCTTCTAACTATATCTACTTGCTCTCAAACTCTTACAACAACAAAAACTCTCCAATAATGAACAACATGAAAAGAATCCAACTCTCTAATCTTGCTCAAACTGAATTCACCCAAAAACACGTGCTTGATCCCTTCCAATTACTCATATTTATAGTTTCTTAACTCAAGGACACGAAAGAAGGCAAACTGAATCGACATAGAAGCTCAAACATTTACAACTATTGAGTTCCTGAATTTTGGCATTGTAAGTGACAGGACTGCCACTGAATGCAGACCGGTGGTTACGTAACCGCTACGGAAGTTATACAACAACCACTCGACATGGAGTGGCAGTTACGTAACCATTGACTGAATCCCTTGAAACAAAACATCAAATGGTATAAAACATCATTGATAGGTGTCCAGATCACCCCAGCCTGACTAGACCATCTTGTGAAGATATAAATGAGCTAAGAATTTGTAGAACAAGTATCAAATATAGAGACTACATAGAATTGGGCTATTCTTGATCCATTTTTGGATCATACCTCCCTAATTTGAGGATTTTAAGTCACTAAAATCTTTACAGACTAATGAGGTGAGGAAATTTCTTCCCTGCATCTTCTCTAGAATACCACTTGGCCTTGGATGATAGTTGTCATTTGAAGCCAATCAACCACCTATCTTGCACTCCTCTTTGTTTTATCCTTTCCTTCTGCTGCAAAACCACATATTTCTTCCATTCTAGTTGACTATCTGGAGCAATATGCTCAATAGATGAAAGCAATACCCCTTCTTCTTCATCATCCAACATGGAGGGCTAAAAAAGACGTAATTTTTCAACATTCACAACTAAATAAATCTTCATATTGTTAGTAATATGTAGATAGTTCTCACATATTTAATATTTACCATTTGGTAAATGTTTCGGTTATATGGTTAGATCATATATATTTTCCATATAACTATATTGATTTGCATATCATTTGGTTATACTTGTAAAATATTTAAACAGGTAAGTTGTTTGAAGCACTTCCTATTTCATAAGAAGTGGTTATCCTATTTTATTGGCTATAAATTAGCCTAATTCATTATGCAATATATACAGTGAGAGAGATTATTGTGTTCTATATTTTGTGTGAATTTGTACCAAAATCTTTATTTGGTACCAGAGCTGGTAAGTTATTCCATGGGAGCTTAATCAATTCAAGGGACAATTATTCAAGGGAAAAAATTCTCAATGAACCTTTCAGCCTTGTGGACCTCCAGTTCCACTTTTCCATTGTCTCTACATGGTAACCTCAAAACCACATCAAAATCACCCTTAGGAAAATAACCAAAACATGTTTCAAAAGGAGTTTTACTGGTCTAAGCATGAATTGCCCTATTATAAGAATGTTGGATATACACCAAGTTCTCATCCCTTGTCTGCGGATGTTTCCTGTTGTACCCTCTCAAAATTTGAACCAAAGTACAATTTACCACCTTTTTTTCCCATCTTTTTGTGGATGAAAGGTGGTAGATCTTTTCAGCTTCTTATCCATATTTTCCCACAAAGTAGACCAAAACTTTCCTATGAACCATGAGAAAACCAAAGTGAACCCACACATTATCAATAAATCACTAAGTTGCATCATTGGCCTTAATGATCTTTTTACAAGGAATAAGAATACATATCTTACTAAATCCATCTACTATCACAAAAATGTAATCACGACCTTTTTTGGAGATAGGAAAACCGCCCACAAAATGCATGGAGATACTCTCCCATGGCCGGGAAGGAACTGGTAACAGCATATATAATCCCAACTTCATGTTATTAGGATTTCTTATACTACATAAAACACAACTCCTAATGAATTTAACAACTTCTTCTTGCATGTTTGGCTAATAAACATACCTCTGTAGGTACGCTACAGTCTTTGTTATACCAAAGTGACCAGCTACCATGGAAGTGTGTGTTTCTCTCATAAACTTCACTCTTTCCCCCTTAGGCACACAATTTTCCCATTCTTGTAATGCAAACCATCCTAGAAATAGTATTCCCCTTAAAGTGTAAATCCCCCACTTAGGGGTTTCTACTGAAATATCTCTATAAAATCCAGATCTTGCTCATAGCCTTCCTGATATGCTTCACACAAAAAGGCTCAAGAAGAGTTCATGTGTCCAGTTTCAAAGGAGGTCTACATAACATGTCAGCCAATTTATTAGTCACACCTTTCTTATATTTAATAACCAAATGAAAATGCTGTAAAAAACCCATCCATTTATAATGTCTAGCTTGCTGAAGTTTACTTTGAGCTCGCAAATATTGGAGAGGTTGACGATCCATATGAATGAAAATTTCCTTACCCATGAGATAATGTTTTCATTTTTTATTGCTTAAGCAAGAGCATATAATTCCTTGTCATAAGTATAATAATTCATAATTGTACCATGAAACAACTCAGAGTGATAGCATACCAACCTACCACCCTAAAGTAGGACAACCCCCATAGCATAGTCACTGGCATCGGTTTCCACTTCAAAGGGCAGTTGTAAGTTAGGTAAGGCCAAAACTGGATCATGAATAATTTTATATTCAAAATATTCAAAAGTAAGCTTTTTTTTCTTACCCCAATCACATTCTTACCCCTCAATGTCAGTGAATGTATTTTATCTACTATGGAAGAGAAGTTCTTAATGAACTTCTACAAATACTTAACTGCTTCAAAAAAACTCTAGGTCTCTGTCAAATGGAAGGAGTAGGCCACTTCTGAATGGTCTCTATCTTAGTTGGATCAATTCTCAACTCCCCATCTCCAACCACATGTCCCAAAAAGACAAGTGACTATTGTGTAAAATCACATTTCTTTTCATTCAATACAAGTTGGTTCTCCTTAAAAACTTACAAAACTTGACACAAATGATCAATATGTTCCACAAAAGTTTTGCTAAAAAACATAATATCATCCAAGTATACAATAACAAAGGAATCAATAAATGGCCTCATTACCTCATTCATCAACCTCATGAAGGTAGTTAGTGCATTACATAGCCAAAATGGTAATACCAACCATTCATATAACCCTTGCCTATTCTTGAACGTTGTCTTCTAGATGTCCTCTTCCTTCATCCACACTTGATGATACCTAGACTTCAAATCAAGCTTAGTAAAATATTTAGCATGTTGTAACTGATCTAATAAATCATCAATGCGAGGAAGATGATACCTATTCTTGATGGTAATTTTATTTAAAGCTCTATAATCAACACATATCCTCTATGAACCATGTTTTTTAGGTACTAAAACAATAGGATAACCACATGGAGAAGTGCTAGGATGGATTATACCTTGTTGAATCAAATACTGTAACTTTTTTTACCTCGTTGGCATCTTTCAAATATTCTTGTATAATCCCAAGTTTGGAAGCGAAGTATCGGGCAGAAAATGGATTTTGTGCTCAATTTCCCTGACCAGGGGCAACCCTGTAGGTTCCTGAAATACTTTTCTAAACTATTGAACCAACTTTGTT